>CM075343.1:69465538-70065538 GCA_037788925.1 Mytilus galloprovincialis | reverse complement strand
CGGGATGCATAAGTACCGAGACAAGTCAGGTGTTTTGGTTATTAGTCATGTTTGTAGAATACGTTTCTGATTTTCTATTATAAAGAAGAGCTAAATGACCTGGACGTTAATCCTTTGAATGAGACAGATCAAACATACAAAATGGAAACACGTATGAAATTGGATCATTAATAAATGATAAATTGAAAGTTAATAACAATTTCTAAATGTAGCATCAAAAGATTGGTTTATATTGTTTTTTATCAGTACATTTTGTATGTTTTCTATATTTTCTTTACAGGACCCGGATTAGCATTTGTTGTGTACCCAGAGGCTCTCGCACAAATGCCTGTATCACCATTATGGGCTATCTTGTTCTTTTTTATGATGATGACATTAGGATTTAGCTCACTTGTAAGTTCACATATTCCTTCATTTCCGTAGCTGTTCGTTAATTTCCGTCAGACGGAGTCACCTATTTTTCACCCTGTTTTAAAAAAGAAATACATCTAAATTTCTCCGACGTAATAATAAGAAAAAACAAAGCAGAATTACAGACACACTGAACTTCAACTGAAATACAGAAAGTCCTTTATCAAATGGTAAAAACAAAGTTAAAGCTCTGCTAAGTACCGAACGTATCCTATTTTCGAATATAACTATTTTGCTGATCTTAAATTATGTATACGACGTATTTTTTAAACATCTAACACTCATGTATTTGTGTATGATATTTCTGTTGTGGTTTCGGTTGGATAATGTGTTATGTCTTATCGTTTGTAGCTAGACATATTTACTTTCTGTATATTTCACATATGGCTTAGTTGTCAGTATAGTCGAGTTCTGATTTACATGGATAAAGTATTGTGTAAGTCCACATAATTATGACACCGTCACAGCATTGATTTGTAGTATCTTTTCAATTCCGTCATTTTCGTGGTAAGTATTTGTGCTAGTTTTGTGAATATAATTGTATGAATTGCAAGATTACATA
Source organism: Mytilus galloprovincialis (assembly GCA_037788925.1). NCBI lineage: Eukaryota > Metazoa > Mollusca > Bivalvia > Mytilida > Mytilidae > Mytilus > Mytilus galloprovincialis. The sequence goes on along the minus strand of CM075343.1, from coordinate 70,064,565 downwards.
CTAGTGTTCGTTACAAAATGATCTGATGAGTGTTCTTGCGTTTGTTGTTTCTGTATTACTGACACGAAATGTTGTCAGTTAGCGATATATTCTAACATTTACTTATAAGCGGAAGGTATGGCTAGCCATATTACCCAGATTTAACCACCACTTTTTCTTAGAACGTCCTGTACCAAGTCAGGAATATGGCATTTGTTATTAATTTGTTCATTTCTATGTATGTTGGCGGTTGGTTTTGTTATGACTCTTGAACAGCGGTACACTACTGTTGCCTCTAATTATCAAAAAACATCAAACGTAAGGAAAACAACTGTTATATTCCTGACTTGGTACAGGCATTTACTTATGTCGAAAATGGGATGAAATCTCGTTTCATGGCTAGCAAAATCCCTCAGTTGTATGACAGTTGCATAGAATTTCATTATATTGAGTGGGATGACAACAATGTGTGAGCAAAACAAACAGGTGTAATAACTAATATAAAATTCAAATGCGAGATATTTGTCATAGAAACCAACACGACATTTAATTGAACTCATACAAGTGAGAGGTTTAGCGCTAGAAAACCAGGTTCAACCACCATTTTCTACATACGAAAACACCTGTACCAAGTCACAGGAATATGACAGTCCGTTTGATGTGTTTTGTCTTTTGATTTTGTCATTTGATTAGGGACTTTCCGTTTTGAATTTTCCTCGGAGTTCAGAATTTTTTTGAGTTTACTTTTTAACATACAAGTAATAAAGATACAAAGATAATCATATGCTGTCTCAGGTGCTTTATTAGTTATCATGGATGTCGATGAACCAAATTATTGTATGTTTTTTTTGAGAATCTTTAATAGCAGGAAATGAGTCCAAAGTTGAATGTCATGTCTAATTTGATTGGTTAGCACACTGTTGAATGTCATGTCTTATTTGATTGGTTAATGCAATGGTCTTGGTCAAGGAATATGAAGTACACTAACATTGTGACAAGCTTGTGCAAAACAAAAATATACTGCGGTCAATATTCACCTATATTCATGCCGTAACCTTACATTATTTATCAAAACATTGCATGACATGCATTCGTCACATCTCGGCCGATTCCATACCTTCAATGGATAGAAAGAAAGTAGCGGATTCATCCGAGCGTTGCTGATTGGCTTGACATAGTGCTTAAACTTGGAAGGGCAACACATACTGATTCATGTTTTTCTTTTCAGTTTTCGATCACAGAAACAGTTATAACAGGTCTTGTTGACGAAATGAAGGATTATTTAATGAAACCTAAAATTCGGTTATATATGTTCAGATTTGGCATTTGTTCCTTCTTCTTTCTACTAGGTTTGCCAATGGTTACTAGGGTATGTATATGTTAATTCGCCTTTTCAGAATTTAAAGTACTGTGTTTAATTTCATTGTTCGTACACCAAAATGTAAATAACGTCATTGGATGGATTTCCATTGTTCAGTACGTTTGAAACAAATCACAGCATTTTAGTGTACGCTTTTGAAAATATTAGCCAGAATGCATTGGACTCTGAAACGGTGAAATCGTCATGTCAATCTTTGCTAATTATTAAATTCAAATATTTATTGTTAAATATATTTCGTGTTGACACTGTTTCTTTATTTGAATTTTCCGTACTGAACCGCTTGTTTCACACTAGTATATATTAACATCATGCTATCTACATGTTCTATGTATAGTTGTTTGTTGTTGAAAATATTTCTGCAATTAAATTCACCTTTTCGTATATTGTTGTTTATTTTTGCACTTGAATATTTATTTTGATGTATTCCGTAAATTTCCAGAAAGAGACGGTCAGGTTATGTTGGTTTTTTTTTAATAAACATATGACGAATTTCGGCTGTTTTTCATTGAAATTTTCTATTTGTTGAAGTCATTTGAATCTTTAAATTAACACAAATAATGGATATTATGTTTTTTATAACTAAATGGCTAGTTTTTATTATAAAACTTAATTTGTACATACTTGTTTCTGAAGAAAATTCTTTAATTTCTCCAAAAGAAGAAATTTACTTTTTAAAAATTTTAACTACCCAGACAATAATTCGCCAACATGTTTTCCGTATGCATTTACCTCAACGTGTGTCTGATCTTTCTCGCCACAATCCGCTGAAAAAAGGAAAACCAATGGCAAAGAAAGTCAACAAACGTAGACACCGCTACGTCATCGCAATAAAATGTTTCCTATTGGTCATGTTATACACGTACTAATCTGAATATTCATGCTTCTTTGTTGATTGTTAACAAAGTTGACAATCGGTAAATTTCGGCTTCAAAACACAATCATTAATTACTAGTAGCTGCCATATTTCCAAAATCTAGTGAAATTTATGTGTTTACCATTATACGACATTGATGCTTAAAAAATGATAAAATCGTGCACACAAGACTTCATTTATGATATATGAATGCCTTGGTGCACGAAATGGATTAACATAATTTTTTTCACCAGTCACTCGTTTCATTAAGTATTTAAAACACCGACTTCTGTAACACATGGATTACTATAAGACATGCGTTATAGTAGTCTCAGAATTAGTATGGCGTTCATTATCACTGAACTAGTATATATTTGTTTAGGGGCCAGTTGAAGGACGCCTCCGGGTGCGGGAATTTCTCGCTACATTGAAGACCTGTTGGTGACCTTCTGCTGTTGTTTTTTCTATGGTCGGGTTGTTGTCTCTTTGGCACAAACCCCATTTCCATTCTCAATTTTATCAGAAACAATAAGACTAGCTGGTGGTATATGACAAGTGACATTTTTTAAATTCCTTGCTTCCAAATCGATTTTCTGGATTTACCTTTATCAGTTACCATGGGAACGCTCAAAGCTAAATAGTAAAAAGCCAGGGATGTTAAGTAACAGAAACAACCCAAAAAAATCTATCGTCGGTAAATCTAATTCGTCAGTCCTTACTTTTGATCTACTTTTTGTAATAACTATAGTTATGATATTTTCCAGGGAGGTTTATACATGCTGAATCTGTGTGATACGTACGTGGGTGGTTTCCCTTTGTTATTCGTAGGACTCTTCGAACTTACGTTAGTGTCATACATATATGGTAAGTTGATAATAAAAATGTCGACGCATACAATATATGGAACATATGTAAAATGTGCTACATATATTGTTAGTTAACAATAAAAATGTCGACGCATACAGTATAAGGAACATATGTAAAATGTGCTGCAGATATGGTTAGATAACAATAAAAATGTCCACGCATACAGTATAAAGTAAAATCACAAAAATACTGAACTCCGAGGAAAAATCAAAACGGATAGTCAAAGTCTCAAACACATCAAACGAATGGATAACAACCGTCATATTCCTGACTTGGTACAGATATTTTCTTCATGCATTTTCTTATGTAGAAAATGTCGATTGAACTTGGTTTAATAACGCTAAACATCTCACTTGTACGACAGTCTATCAAATTCCATTAAATTGACAACGATGCGTGAACAAAACAAACAGTCATAATGGGTAAAAAGTTAAAATAAGAGATACAGCAGTCAATTCAACATTGTGTTATAATCTTAACCACAATAAAAACAAACAGTCAAATATTTAACAAAGAAGCACAAAAATGCATATGTCAAATTTAACAACCTCATACATTGCTTTCTTAGATTTGTTTTATATTTATGTATGTTAAAATGTCCTACATATGTGGCAAGTTTAATAATAACAATACAAATATCGATGCATAAAGTATAAGAACCATATGTAAGATATGCTATAAAAATGACTGTATAACATGGGAACATATTTAAAATATCCTACATATTATATGGTTAGTTATAATATAATATCATCATAATATGCTTCTGATGCCTTGTTTTTCATAAATTGTTTTGTTGTTGCCGTCAGTTTTCTAGTTTGAATTGAACCACTTTTTTCATGTCGTCGCCTTTTATATCCGACTATACGGTATTGGATTCTCTATTTGTTGAAGGCTGTACGTTGGCATCTAATAGCATGCTTACATCCAATTCATTTTATCTGTGTTTGATAGTTGTCTCATATTATTTATATTAACTAACAAACAAAAATCTAACGCATAAAGTACAGACACAGAACTGTTTTTGCTACCATAAATACAAATAAAAAATCAAAGAATCCGAAAGAGATTCACAGTGTGCTCCTTAAAACAACTTAGCTAATTAAGGCACTCATAACAATGGTAAAATTTTTACATAATAGCATTATAGTTATCAAAGGTACCAGGCTTATAATTTGAACGCTAGACACGCGTTTCGTCTACATAAGACTAATAAAATTCGCTACATCGGAAACATTTTATCTCAAAGGAGTAGGTCCGGTAAGGGCCGATTTTGTCCTCAAATTTCAGGTTCATCTGACGAAAGATTTTGACCACTTTTTAAGCCCTAATTAAGTGTCTATTTCATTTTTAACCGGATTTTTGTGACAAATATGTCGGTTATTGAATTAGGGATGTACGGCGGGCGGGCGGGCGGGCGGGCGGCAATCAAATGTTGTCCGTGCATTAACTCATGAACCGTTCAACCAAAGCTTTTAAAATTTTAATATGTTGTTACTGACAACTAAATGAAGGTCAAGTTCAATAATGGCGATTTTGACTTTTACCGTTCAGGAGTTATGGTTCTTGAAAGATTGAAAAATGGAGTTTCTAGTCGTGTCCGTGCATTTACGCATGAACTGTTCTACCAAAGCTTCACTAATTTTAATATGTTGTTACTGATGACAAAATAGAGGTCAAGTTCAATAATGACGATTTTGACTTTTACCGTTCAGGAGTTATGGTTCTTGAAAGATTGAAAAATGGTGTTTCCAGTCGTGTCCGTGCATTTTCTCATGAACTATTCAACCAAAGCTTTTAAAATTTTTATATGTTGTTACTCAGATGACAAAATAGAGGTCAAGTTCAATAATGACGATTTTCACTTTCACCATTCATTAGTAATGGTTCTTGTGATATTTCCAGGACACAAATAAATGTTAATAAAGCCGGTTTGCTGTCGTTGTGACAGCCTCTTGTATTTAATTAGTTTATGTGAAAGATTTTTACTGATTTAGTCATTACAAACGATCCGATTCAAGCTAAAATATGAAAAATCTACTAAATATGCCGAAAAATGTCACTTTTCAGATGTTTTTTGTCAAAAATGAAAGTGGCCGCATCCGTGTTCATGCTCAACCTTTATATATGTTATGTATTATCATCAAATACAAATTATTTTTCAATATTAAGGATGAACACGAATGCGGCCACTTTTGTTTTACACGGAAACCGTCTAAAATTTAACTAAAAAGCTAGAATTGTGAGGATTTTAGTAATTCAGCATGACTTAATGGTGCTACTTCCCGATATATGTGAATTGTATTGTCAAAAACAGCCCTTATTTATGTAGCAGAAGCATTCTACTTTCCAATAAATAACTAAAAGTTTACATTTTAACAATTTTGTAAAACTGCTATATTTTGGAGCCAAAAAGGGGTCTTACTGGACCTACTCCGTTTAAAAAAAAGTGCAAACCCTAAAACGTCGAAATATATATCAAGCTCAAACTTTTTTCTCTATTATTTTTCAGGATTTTTCAGATTTAGAAAAGACATAGAAATGATGATGGGTAATTCCCTACCGGTTCAAGTAACATTCTTCTTCTTTGCCCCAACATGGTGTGTCATCTCACCCGTAGCATTAGCGGTGAGTACTGTATATGATGGGAAATTCCCTACCAGTTCAAGTAACATTCTTCTTCTTTGCCCCGACATGGTGTGTCATCTCACCCGTAGCATTAGTAGTAAGTATTGTATAGAAATGATGATGGGAAATTCCCTACCAGTTCAAGTAACATTTTTCTTCTTTGTCCCGACATGGTGTGTCATCTCACCCGTTGCATTAGCGGTTAGTATTGTATATGATTAAAAATCATCTAAGGAGAACGTGTGATTTCACGTGGAGTGTTAGTGGCAAGTAAGTCAACAATAGTATCATTCCGAAGACAAAAGCAGTAGTTTAAGAGAGGCGACAGATATAAATGGAATATTCACAGTCGAAAACAAACTGACAATAATGTGGCGAAAAGTTAACGACAAACATAAACAATATATAGTACACAAAACACAACACGGAAAACTTAAGAAAACTAGGAAAATATAGAAGCGACGTGTCAACATTAGCTTTTGATGTTTGTAGAGTAAAATTCAGAATAGTTCCGATTTCAGGACTGACATGACAAACCCAACCAGACCCATCTAATTGTGCTGTTTTTATTTTGGTTGTATTTGTATTAAAAGCTATCCAGTATGAACCTAGTACAATGGGGTGTTATATGTACCTACATTGGGCCATCTCCTTACCCTTTTTATACTGCCTATATGTGATGTTTTGTATGACAATATTGATCTTGTTCTTTTTTTGCAGGTTGTAATTGTATTAAAAGCTATCCAGTATGAACCTACAGCAATGGGTTCTTATATGTTCCTACATTGGGCCATCTCCCCACCCTTTTATACCCACCTATATGTGATGTTTTGTATGACAATATTGATCTTGTTCTTTTTTTGCAGGTTGTAATTGTATTAAAAGCTATCCAGTATGAACCTACAGCAATGGGTTCTTATATGTACCCAGATTGGGCTAATGCATTGGGCTGGATGATTGTTCTTTGTCCATTGGTATTCATTCCTGGATGGTTTATATATCATGTGCTGTTCAAAGACAATAGAGGGGTAAGCTTGTACATTAAATGATTACAAATATTTGTGTAGAGATTATTATCGATGATTAAACTTGAAAAACTACTCACACACTGGCTTTTTATACATATAACAAGATGTGGTACGAGTGCCAATGAAGCAACTCTCCAATTTAAATCACAATTTGTAAAAGTAAACCATTAAAGGTCAAAGTACCAATTTGCAACAATTTAACATGACGTTATGTTATGTAACAACCACTGAAAATGGTATTAAATATATATGATAGTTTCGACAATTTCAGCGTCACATCAGAACCCAGAGTAAAATTATCAATAGCGTACACCAAAAACTTGTGAATTTTTTTTAAATTGTGGGTTAGAGCAATGCAATTACTTTAGAAAAAAATCTATGACAAAAAACTGAATTCCGAAGAAAATTCAAAAGGGAAAGCCCTAATCAAATAGCAAAATAAAAATGTCAGACACATCAAACGAATGGATAACATCTGGCATATTCCTGACTTGGTACAGGCATTTTTTTTATGTAGAAAATGGTGAATTTAACCGGATTTATAGCTAGCTAAACCTCTCACTCGTTGACAGTCGCATCAAATTCCATTATATTGACAACGATGCGTAAACAAAACAAACAGACAAAATTGGTAAAAATGTCCAAAATAGGGGTACAGCAGTCAACACTGTGCTACCATTCCAATCACCACAAAAGCAAACAAAGAAGCACAAAAAGGCATACATCAATTTTAATATCCTCATCAAAACGGCGAATATCTGAAAATGAAATTCTTTCGAATTGTGTCTGTTTCATTCTACTTAAACAATCAAGGTCATTTTGTCGAAAAGCGTTGCGAACAGGCTGGAGATAGCATACTTCAGATATAGAACAGGACAAAGAAATAACCTTTGAACTTTTTCTTACATTGTTTTTATTATGACATTCCCATATAAAATGTAAAGGACCATTTGTTTACTTTCTTCTTTAGATGTGCTCCCCAAGACCCAACTGGGGACCAGCTCTTGATGAAAACAAAACTGGAAGATATGCTAAACCAATCACACATGCTCACCCACAGGCCGCTTATGTTGTTGAAAGTGAAAAGAAGCCTTATTTTAATCAACCAATCACAAATGGTCTTGAGAATAAAGGATACGAATCGGACTTATCTGAACCAACTACAAAGTTTTGATAACGTCATTTTGACAAAATTTTTACGAGAGAGATCTGATTATTTCTACTGTTTAATGTACATATTATAAAAACATGATGTTCTTCTCCAACTCGATATCTACACATGTGTGTATATTTATATGTCCACTAAACTGTGTAGAGTAAAAATAAAGCAGAGAGAGGTCAATATATCTGAGGGCCCTCATGGGGTTTTTGATTATGTGATTACTTGGCCGTTTTTTTAATGATTATTTGATTATTAAGCCAAATATTTCATGATTATTTGATTACCTAGGACTGTATTTTTAGTTTATGATTATTTGATTACTAAAGATAAGCAAATATTTAATGATTATGTGATTATATTGGCAAAAAAATGGTGATTATGTGATTACTATGACCCGCCCATGAGGGGCCTCATATCTGCTGTACATCGCTGCTCTTTAGTTATACACAGATGTAATTTACTAATTCGTTTATTTCATTGTTGTCACTTTAAAAATGTAACTTCTCATTGGATCATGTGCTGCCTCATTGACACATTTCTTAGTATCTTTTATCCGTTTTATTGCAGTTTAAGGTGTTTCACATTGCTTTAAATTAATCATGGCCGACGATGTTATCTCCCCTTTTAATGAAGAATGCCATACTTATTTTTACCTTCTCATCGCAATAGTCAATATGATGTAAAATTTTGGGTTACAGTAAAAAGATGGTAAGGTATATGACTGTATAAATTTCTGAAACAACATCTCGACAAAATAGTGTTATCAAATTTACCTAATCCTCCAAGGTTAATCAATAAAAGGAGATGTTTATAAAACCTGAAAAAAAACACAAATGGTCGACTATATCAACCAGTTGTCATATTCCGTACTCGGTGCAGGTCGTTTCCGATTAAAATTTTTGATTCCTACTTGTATATCTAGCTTTACCTCCCAGTTTTATAAAAATTGTTTATTGTTATGTTGACAAAATTGTGTGAGCAACATAAATCGACTAATTGGTTAAAGTAACATTATTTGAGATCCCAAAAATGAGGGTGTGATACATTTTTAGAGATTGTCAATTTTCATTGAATTTCCAACGAACCCCAATATCTGCAGCTGTAAGTAACTGCATGTTACTTACCAGGAATGATAAACTTCAAAAAAAGCAATGAGGAGTAAACATATTGTAACGATGTAACATATTCAACGATAGAGAACAATAAATAAACATTAAAATATATACCGCAGACTTTTTTTAATTTCCCTTATTTTGTTTCTAGATATAGGAAGATGTGGTGTGAGTACTGAATTGACGATAAAAAAAAAACATTCAAAAGTTTCCACTTGGTACATAAAAAATAAATGATGTCCAGTATAACATATTTGATATAAACGAAATTAGTATGTTATATATTTTATATAGAGATTAATACATGGCCTTTTCCATATCAGCCTGGGTATCATCCCGAGACGGAATATGGAAAAGGCTAGTCTGTTTCCCGGCCGTTATTGAAATTCTTGACAATTTAATATTTGTATATTCCGAAGGCATACTGAATGTTTTACGGAGGGGACCAACCTAGGAAAAGGCCATGTATTAATCGCTTTATCATATACTTCCGACAATAGTTTTATGTAAGGCAAATAAACAAATGAAATAACTAAATCAGTCAAAAACTTTATAAAGAAGTTAAATTGTGAATCAAATATACTATAATTGCACAGGCACTTGTTTCTATCCATTGGAAGACCCACTATCAACGTGTAAATACGTTGATAGTGGGTCTTCCAATGGATAGAAACAAGTGCCTGTGTATAATTGTGCAACAACAGCATCACTACCTCCATATATATGTATTGTAACATTTCCTATAGAGGCATTTTGAAACATTGAAAATTTGGAAGATTTTTATGATCATTATTACTCCATGTTTGTTGTACTATAAAATGATTTAATTATAATTGGCAATGGCATTTGTTAGCAAGCACTAGACTATCCCCACAAAAGTTCCCGTAAATTTTGACGTCGTCATAAAAAATATCTGACGTCACAATGGAAAAGTAAACAATCGATAACAGAAACACCGGAAGTAACGAGAGGCACTATTATGGGTTTTGTGCACGAGATGCACCTGCTATGGGTTATCAGCCCGGGTGGGAAATTATGGCTTGTGTACTTCCGATCATTACACATATATATATATATGCAAAAGCTATCATATCAATGCTAAGTATATGATAAATATGTTTTACAGATTACGATGGATATGTCGTAACCACAATCCCGTCCTCTTTTCCTCGAATGCGAACTAGACTTATCACCAAATGTGTATACTTACAAGACGGGTGTCACATCCGAACCGAAATGATCGAGCCTGAGCCCAATCTCCCATACAGACAGAGTTATCGTCCTTTCCTCCTAGATTGAGGAGGAAAGGACGATAACTCTGTCTGTATGGGAGATTGCCTCAGGCCTACAAATAAATTTAAATGACCGAGGGATCCTGTTTAGTGATGTCTGAAAGTTAGATATGAGTAAATTATGAATCCGCTAATATTCCGTACTGCCTAAACCTTCTGAGTTCACCACACATTCCATTTGGGTTTGTGTAGCTTAGTCTGGTTTACAATGTAACAGTTGCGTTTTGCAGACTTTTATTTTGGTCATGGCATTATTTATAGTTTGTTTTCGAATTATGAGTTTGGTATCTCGCGCTCATATTTATTAGTATTATTATTATCTAGTATTATTCTTATCTAGTTAGTGTTATTATATTTTTGTTTTCTTTGCCTTTTTTTTTGGGGGGGGGGGGGGGGGGGGGGGGAATATTATTCATATAATGTTACTGGCTTGAATGTAAACATCAACGACGTCATAGATGATATCGGATATGTTCCTTATGTCGTATTTATACAATGCCGTTCCATTGTTCACGAATGTGACCTACCGAATTGGACGTATTACCGGGTTTGTACTAACATGAGCAGGGGTGCCACATGTGGAGCAGGATTTTATATTAATTTCATTATGACATAATTATTATATAATTAATTATTATCAATTACAAACGAAAGTGAACCAACGCCTGGTGAGTCTGTAGTACGGTAGAGTCCATAAAGTGGATACCCGAGGGTATGCAGGGTCGTTATGATAAAAACATAAAATGTAGAGAGTCTTATAACAACAACACTTTAGGGACTGCTGCAGAAAATTTATTGATCGACATGTTTCGGTGCCTAGGGCACCGTCATCAGGATAAAATCAATACATAAAATCATGTTGAAGTAAAAAATCGGGTTGTTCAAATTTAAACGTCACAATGTTACAATGGTAAGTAACGTTATTAATAGCAACGTACTGAAAGTGAAAGTGAAAGTTCATTGGAAGTATGTAAATAAACTATAAAAATAAATTAAAAAATAAAATGTTTTTGTTGTGAAAATGTTTGTTAAAATTATTCTGCCAACATGTGTTTGTCCTCTTGCATCGTGGAAAGAATAATACAATAAGTTGTCAGGCTGTGTATATACTGTATAGGTTGTGTGGTCTGAATGTTCTGTTAACTTTCTTCCCCAAAATAGACGACATTTTATCAGCAATTCCGTACCATTTCGACTGGCTTCCCTTGGCCAGAGGTACTGCTTCCAATCGCGTCAGGAATGCTGTAAAATGTTTTGGTCGCCGAAAGTAAAGGACAAAGTATAAATATCACTAGTCTATGTTGAATTTTAACTATGTGTTCGTTCATCAAACTATCGGGTATGGCCAGTAATCTGTAAAAGTTGTTGTATCTCGAGGGTTGTATGTTTGATTAACATATTTTCGGGAGCATCAGATTGAATTTGAAGAATACGAAATCGGGTGCATTTAATTTCAAATGAATTCTGTTAGAGAGAAATAATTTCCTATCACTGTTCTTTTCCTCCTTAAGGCTCGTTTTGGGTTAAGATGGTCCGTAATTATCGATTTCCTTTCTTGTGGTTGATGGCAGCATTCTCGGAAGGTTCCTGTGGGTGCCTCAATAAAATATAACTTTGTTTACTCTGTGCGAAAAAAATAAAATCAATTACAAACGAAAGTGAACCAACGCCTGGTGAGTCTGTAGTACGGTAGAGTCCATAAAGTGGATACTCGATCAATAAATTTTCTGCAGCAGTCCCTAAAGTGTTGTTGTTATAAGACTCTCTACATTTTATGTTTTTATCATAACGACCCTGCATACCCTCGGGTATCCACTTTATGGACTCTACCGTACTACAGACTCACCAGGCGTTGGTTCACTTTCGTTTGTAATTGATTTTATTTTTTTATCGTGAACCCCTGCATTCCTTTTAAGGAACCGCCGTTGCAACCAGCGCTAATCATACTAGCCATTCGCACAGAGTAAACAAAGTTATATTTTATTGAGGCACGAGGCCCCTCATGGGGGGGGGGGGGGGTCCTAGTAATCACATAATCACCATTTTTTTGCCAATATAATCACATAATCATTAAATATTTGCCTTGGTAATCAAAAATTGATTATCTTTAGTAATCAAATAATCATAAACTAAAATCTTTGTAATCATTAAATAACAGTTTAAATGTTAAATATTTAATAACAAAAAAGCTTCAACAGTTGTAAATAAAATCTGGGTCTGCTCTGAAATGTCTATCTCTTTTACTCTTTCTTTGGTTTTCTTTGGGAAGCTCTTCCTCTTCCTCATCCATCTCCTCTGGTGAAATAGTATCACCCGCATCTTTTGCTGGAAGAATAGATGTATACAATTCTACTGAGAGAATAATAGTATCATCTTCCACCTCAACATCCTCAAGCTCTATTGTTCCTAATATGCCACTACTTTTGACCTTAGTGTTCATTCCACTAACAAACTGAAGAGGAAGAAGATTGGCCTGATGGTACATTATACATTTTACCTCTTCTTGCAGTTCAACCAAGTGTTCTAACAATTTGGCAACAACCAATTTCTGATTCAATTTCAGATATATTAATGTTTTATTACTAAGTATTATTTTCTGGCTTGATACATTAGATTTTCTGGTGTCTTTTTGAAGACAGTTGTCAAGATTACCAACATCTATCTCTTTAACTGCTGTATCACCTTTTTCATAACATGTTAATGGTAATGTTCCGGGCTTATCTTTAGTTGTTAAACCCCTGACTGTGTTTTGTCTGACACTCTGACCAAACTCTGAACGCCAACATCTTAATTTTGACATTTGATCTGCACTCAATTTCTTTTTCACAGGCAAGTCCATTCTTGGTATTTCTTGAAATGAGACATATGAGTTGTCTGTTCGATGATAATATGAGTTTTCACCAGTAAAATAAACAAAACTGGATTTAGTTACTCTTTTCAGAAGTTCTCGTGTGCAAGAGTGAAATCTTTGACTAAACTGAAGAACAAGAGGCATGTCATTTCCTTGCCTCATTTCTGCAAAGAGATTTTCAACAACTAATGTTAGACAAGACTTGATATTCAATCTCTCCTCAAATGTTGGTTTGACTTTCCTTACAAGATCAAGTACTTGTTGTAAGCTGTCTATCATCATCTTCAGGTCTGAAACTGACTGAGCAGAACATGCACCCTCTGGACCCTGTAAAGTTTTGTTAATTCCTGTAAAATCTCTAATACGTTCATTGCATTGAATGAGAAACTCATATACTTTCTGTATAACAGCAATCCTGTCTTCAAAACTATCTTCATTACTAACATTTGGCAAAGTGACACCAATTGCTTTGTGGAACATGTTAAGGAACTCAAGAAATTTGACAAGAGGGGAAGAACTAATGACCATTCTCACAGATCCTGCAGCAATGTCTGTCACGAAGATTGTACCCTGTTCTGTGCACAATCCTGCTGGTTGTTGAAACTCAGCTTCTACACCATCTCTGTGCCCCGTTTTTCCCACTCCTGCATAATCAGTTAAGGTATTACTCCTATGCATACCAGATAAAAGTTTTATTTTCTTATCCTGTATGTCAGTCAAAACAAGACCATCATGATAAACTGCAATTCCAAAAGCTTGTTTTAAATCTGATTCATTTGAGACTAATTTCGTTACATTTTCAGCTAATTTTTCCCCGTTTCTTTCGATACTGAAAATACCTCCTTTTGCCAAATCAGATGATGCAAAATATACATAATTGTCTTTCAAAACCATGTTGTAAATGAGTGGTATGCAAGTGTAAACTATCTGTATAGTACTTGCTGTTACAGTAAGTCCATTGCTTGTCAAAGTGAGCATACTTATATTTCCTGATTTTAAGTCTGAAACAATCAATTTATCTGCTCCTATAGTACAAAGTCCTGCAGGGGCATCTATTTCATGATCCATGATTTCAAGTTTTTTGGCTTTTTGTCCTGATCCAATTACATTTCCTGAACTTTCTGTGCTGACTTGATTATCTTTAATCCATTTTTGTAACTTTTGTTGCAAGTCTGCTTTCTTCAGGGTTCTATCTTTATTTTCCCATAACCCCTGGTCTTTGAGAGCTTTTTGCAGTTGCTTTATGGTCATTCTGTCGGGATCGTAAACAGAATTTCCTTTCAAATCTAAAAAGAATATGGCTTTCTCTGTTAAATCAGACACATAAATAACCTCCTTAGTATAGGCAACCCCAATAGGATGGTTTAACTTTCCTGTAATTTCTACAACATCAACGGGATAATGCAATCGTGCAGAAAACAGTTTGCCTTTGGCTGCATCAGCTATCAGTAACATCCCATTTTCAGTAATACAGACTGCAATGGGTGAAGACAGTGTCCCCTTTTTGTTGTCTTCATATAACCGGTATTTTTCTGGTATTATTGTATGAGTTATTGTCTTAATACCTGAAACAATGTTTCTCACTGGTTTATTTGATATCTCCAAAGATGCATCAACATCCATTCTATCTCTATTTCTGCATGCTGCAACTGTCAGGTGTGGTCTTAGTTTATCTTTTAAACTTGGGTCTCCACGTAATGTTCGAAGAAGTACCCGATTGATGCGGCATCCATCAACGAGAAGAAACCAATTACTGAAGTGTCTGGCTAAACGCTTTCCTACATGGACACCATCTGGTACACAACATGCAAGTGAGACATTCGGATCAATGCTTCCATTTTTTTTTCTTTCTTCAAACATTTCTTCTGCACCTTTATTTTTTGATTCGGAGTCCATAGTAATCACAAGAACCATTAGCTTTACACATTTTTCTTTTTGTCTTAAACAGTTGCCACAACATCGAAGGGAAGGGTCTATGTGACATTGTCCATTTCGTTTACAGTCTTGGCAAACGGATCTTTGTTCTAAACAAGTTTCACATTTTGATGAGCAGTTACCACTTACAATCACTCCATTTTCAGTGTTAATGTGACCAGATTTTATGCACTGCAAACATATTTGCAATTGATTACAATGGAGATTGAATTTTTCAAAAGTCTCAGCAGAAGAAATTCCTTTACAATTATAATCAACACCTACAGGAAGAGTCAGTTTATTATCCAGGGAAGTGAGACATGTAACTTCAGCTTCTTGCACAAACAAACTTTTTAGCATTTCCGGAGAGGGATTAGGGTGCCTTTCAATGAATTCATTATCTATTTTCAATGTTCCGCCTATCAATACACCTTGCCTAATGTCGAACATTAGCCCAGGTTTTAACGCCATTCCATCTTTCTGCATTGCAACCGGTATAACTTTTGTGTAACCATTGTTAAGTAAAGAAGTTACGACAGAATCCTCTTGAGCACAAATTTCCAAAAAGCTTCTTAAAAGGTTACAATGGATACCATTTTCTGTTGTATATCCACTTACATTTTTGTGTCTTGCAAAATGGCTAGGAAGTGGAAGATTCCATGACTTCCAATCAAAGTGTTTAATACCACCCTTTCCTGTTCCTAAAAACCCTGGACCTCTGAGGATATTCAAGACCTTCTTATGTCCATGATATTCAATTGTTTCTACAAACTCAAGAATTCTTTCATCCCAATGAAATTGTTTTTTAGGATCTTCTACTTGTTTCACAAAATTCAAAACATTATCAATGTACACATAAAATATGTGATTTTTCTGCAAAAGCCCTGAATTGAGCACGTCCTGAAGTTTCTCACATATACTATCCCAATAGGTAAATCTCCTGAAATAAAAACAAAACACAATTATTATGGTGTGGGATGTGGTAACAATAAATAACATTGCCTAGGCACAATTTGAATTATGATTTGCAAAAATTCATCTTCGTGTAATTATTTGTGATTGGACAATATTAAACCATGGAAGTAGGCATAGTTTTGACTAGTGATCACTAGATTGAACTAGACAATGAACTATATTGGTATGTTTTCATGTGTGTGTGAACCTGACTGATCCTGTATACATAACCAGGGACGTATATATATGTCCTTGACATAACACACTTTTATGTCATAGGTTTAAATGAGTATCAAAATTCGTTAGATCATTGACATAACTGGTAAATACATTTCATTTCTGATCATTTCTTTCTGATAAATCTAATGATGGCTAATGCAATCTGTTGTCATGTGTTTTCAAGTACTGAATGCGAGATGTTTTTTCAAGTATTTAATGTTAGAGAACCACTCGTGCAAAGATCTATCTTGGATCACATAGCAATTGTTATAAAGTATGAAATTCATGATGGTTGTTGAAGGCCATATGGTGGCTCTAAAGGTCAGATTCTAAACATCAACAAAAACAGTGTACATTAAATATTAAAACAAGAAGCTCCCAGGAGCCTGTAGCGCTCACCTGGTCTTTCAGTTGGCATTTCAGGGGGAATAACTCCAAACAAGTCATAAGATTTTTCTGAAATGTTGGTACATAGAATCTGGGTGTCCATGGGGTCCAAAGTTTAACAAAGGCTTTTTTGAGAAAAGGCTTTAAAAATCTTCTACTGGAGAACCAGCAGTAGCAAGGCATCATAATTTGTCTGAAACCAGTAGGACATGATGTTTCAAGTTTATACAAATGAAGGTCCCAGAGTCCATGTGGTCCGAGCACTTGGGGTTCAAAGTTAGGCTTTAATGGGAAAAAGCTTTAAAAATCTTCTTCTTAAGAACCAGCAGTAGCAAGACAGTTGTGATTTGTCTGAAACATCAGTAGGACATGATGTTTCAAGTTTGTACAAATGAAGGTCTAGACCTTCATTTGTACAAACTCTACTGCTGCTTCAGACAAAGTATGACTCCCTTGCTACTGCTGGTTCTTCTTCAGGAGATTTAAAGCTTTTCCCATTTGAAACCCATTTTAAAACTTTCTTTGGACCCCATGGACCACCATATGAACAAACTAGAATCCCCAACGACCAAGGATCATCCCTACCAAGTTTGGTTAAATTTGGCCCAGTGGTTTCAGAGGAGAAGATTAAAATGTGATAACTTTATGACAGACGCTCAGTGGTAGCAAAAGCTCACATGACCCTTTGGGTCAGGTGATCTAATAAGACATTTAGCATTGAAAGTTTATCCCTGAGTCAAGAATTTACCTAATATTGTCAGAAATTTGGTCTGCGTAAACTGCTGTTGACAAACCATCTGAATCATATTCACTCTCAGATGATAAGCTTGAAACACTTTCAAAACTGGATGTAAAGTCATGTAGCTCATTCTCTAATATGCAACTTGATTCTCTAAATGATGCAGGAGAACATGGGGGACTTTCATCAAGCCATGTATTGTCTTGTACATCTTGCAACATTAGACTATAAAAAACAAGAAATATTTCATGACACCTTTTATTATACATCTAATACAATAAAATAAAATGAACTAGAACGACTAGCAAGCAATGACTAGATTTTCATCTTAAATTCTAATAAAACAAATAAAAATACAACAAAACCTTCATTTGCCACAACATGGACAATAACAAAATCAAACAACTTAATAACAAACTCTTAGAACGAGGTAAACATTTGGTTGGTTTTTGTAATCAGTTACAAAATTAAAGGTTGAATAATTAAAATAATTGGCTTTTCTGGGCACAGCATGATAGCACGGACTGCAACATGTCACTGAAGTAAAGTTGAGAGTTGAAGCAAGTGAGAACATAGAACTTTGTTGACCACAAAATGATATTAAAATTCTACAAAACTCATTTCGTGCATATGAAGTCTAACAACTATTGACAGCAAACAATCATGGACCAATCAGTTTGTAGATCTGGTCTAACTGTTAGTTTTGTAGTTAAGGTATATAAACCCCTATGTTTTATTTTAAGCGATGGGGGCCATGTTTTTTTTTCAAGACTGATATAATGGATAAAATTGAAAAAAAGACACATACATGACATAAAGATAAATTGCATTTTTTTTCAGTTGTATAAAAACAATATGTAAATAAAAATGTGTAAATAAAAAATCACATCACAAAAAGAGATAAAAAAAAAAGTACAGTGAAACCTGTCTAAACCGAATCCCTTTGGGACAAAAATTTGTATTCAGTTTAGACAGGTATTCGGATTACACAGGTTTTATTTGTATAGACATGATAGATACTTAAAACGGGACTATATATGGAGTTTGGTTTACACAGATTTTCGGTTTACTCAGGGTTCGGTTTAGACAGGTTTCACTGTATAACAATATTCTTGAATACAAATTTATACATTGAAACTGTAATGTATGGTGTTTGTCACATATCATTAAAAACCCACAGACAACCCTATATATTGAAGTCACAACTTGTTTCATTTACAAAACTATTGTCATATGAAATTCAAATGGACAGATATAACTGGTAAATGCTTATAGCACGTGAATATTCATTTGATGTCAACAAATGAAGATAAAGTACTTTCTTGCTTACATATCAGAAGGCTCCTCATCACTGGGAAGTCCCCCACTGTGAAGTGAATCATCACTTTGAACCTTATCCAATTTAGAAGAAGTGGACTTTTTTTCTTCTGATGTAGAATGTTTCAACAAAAACTCTTTTAATTTCACAGCTGATCCAGAAGTTGCTGCCTTTTGGACCCTCTTTGCATTACAACCTTTTATATCTAAAAGTAAAAAAAATTGTATACAGGTCATATTGGTCTACAGATACTACAACTAAAGTTATTGACATAATCATTAAAACAAAATATCCAAATTACTGCAATCAGAATGACCAATTCTGGTGTTTATATTTCAATGTGGGGGAATAGAATAAAGAATGGTAACAGAAATGTGTCAAAGCGACATTAACCCAACTAAAATATAACACAGCGATTAATCCTGTACCCAGAGGCGGGCTTTATGTTTATAAGGGGTATTGAGTAAAACAGAGAAATAGATCTTTAGTGATCTTTAGTAAGTAAGGTTGTTTTAAAAGAAAATTGATTGCTGTCGGAAGTATTGTTACCTTTGATAATGCAGTATGGTTAAACATAAGGTAATATTTATATTTTATTTTTAATTCACATGCTCTAAAACTTAGTTGGTTAACTTTAAAAGGCTGTTTGTTCCTTAAGGGGGGAGGGGAGGGGGGGGGGGGGGGGGGGGGGGGGGGGGTAGTGTGTCCATCTGTAACAATCTTGTAGACACTATAACAGCCAGTCCTTAATTTTATATAGCATACATATATCCCAGTGCTTTTAAGAATTGGGGAAAATATGGTGCTTCATGCCATTCAAAAGACTGAATTGTCATAAAGGGTGTAATTATTACTCAATCAAAATAGCTTTAACATTTGATTGCATATCATATAATAGTAAGATTAAGGTATTAGTTATACATGTATAACAAATCTTGCTAACAATAAAGTGTGCTTGTTTCATATATATACTTACGCTTATTTAGATTAGTCGTACCAAAAGATCTATGCAAATGTATGTCTACACTGCATGCACATGACACTAAGGTGGGTGATTTGATGACGACATCAGGAAACTTGTCTTTTACTTCTAAAATAATACACAGTAATCAGTATTAAAGGTTGAGATACATCAAAGCATTTTAAAGATATAACACTGTTAAAGATAAAGCTACTTGCATAGTATCCATAAAGTGTAATAATGGTTTTATCTTCATCATTTAGTCATTGTTAAGCTAAGCTGCTCTTAATATTTATCTGTGAGTGATTGATTGATGGTTTAATGCCACGGCTGCATCGATAGCTTATTAATATAAGGTGTATGTGTATATGAAATGAATATATATGAAGCCTGTTTTGTATTATTTATATATACTGAACTGAATCTTTACCTTGCTAGCAAACAAGGTAACAATACTCTTCTCAGACACATTATTGATTCCTGAGCCAACCAGTCATTATTCCAAATTCTGAATGTTGTGCTTTTTTTTTATTTACAGTACATATATTTCAAGAAATCGTCAATTGATTATAATATTGTTATAAGTTTTTAAATAAGAAAAATACCTACAATCTCACTTACTTTTTTTAAATATCAACATTCTATTTTCTGCATTTTTAGGAGGCCTTCCGACATTTGCCTTCTTTGCTGGTTTGACATCATCCGATTCAGCTGGTAATTTTCTTTTTGCCATTGATTTTTTGTCCATCAATATCTGATTTACTGATCTCACTTCCGTCTCTACTACTTTAACTGAAAATTAATGAATTGGGTCATTAATAACAATATTTACAGTGACACTAAGTACATTTATCATATGTTTAGTAGTAAATACAGTAGTTTTGCATATTTGATAAATAGCCTGCTGTTTAATCCATATCGCGCAACTTTGATGCGCACCCTTTATCACACCCCTACCCTTTATCGCATACCCTTTATCACACACCTACCCTTTATCACACCCCTACTTTTTTTTTTTTTTTTTTTTTTTTACATTGTCAGTTTTGTTTTTTTTTTAGCTTAAGAAAAATTTTCCTCAAAATAGGTCAATTTTTTCAATGACGTCATTGTTTGGTATGTGACGTCACGAACGTCAAGTTTTCATTATGTATGTGACGTCACGAACGTCAAGTTTTCATATTTTTCGGAACACTAAATGCAAAAAATACAAAACACAAAAAGATACAATAATAAACAAAATATTTTTAAAACAACAGCACGCAAATTGTAAGGTAACCCAGGTGCTTTGGATAAGTAATTGAGCAGTTCTTTTAAGGCCTTTGAAACAAGACAAAAGTAGAACTGAAGGTAAACCCAGTGCTATGGATCAGAAAATTATTCATATAATATAATACTCTTCTGTTGAAATATATGATAAAGCGTATAATACATGGCAAAATCCGTATCACATGCCGTATCACCCTCGACCAATATCATCCCTCGGGCCTAAAGGCCCTTGGGCTGATATTGATGTCTCGGGATGATACGACATATGATACGGATTTTGCCATGTATTATTCTCTATGTAATGACAGTTGAAACAACTGTATACATGTTTATTGATACAATTTGATATGCAAACATAATGGATATAAATAGACAGTGGCAAATCCAGATTTTTTTAAAAGGAGGGGGGGGGGGGGGCTAATTTTTTTTCAAAATAAAAGGGGACTGGATAAGAATTTGGGGATACAGGATATTGCAGTTTAAATGTTTTGTGTTTTTAAACTTTTTTTTTCTTCTTTGTCTGCATCCACGCCTATCTTCGGGAGTGCGCTAGGTTGCACCTGCCTCATATTAAAAATTATCCAAAACGTTTGAATTTGTATACCTATAATCTCATAATTTTGTTGAATAAGTGGCATCATTAATGTGAACTGGCTTTCTGTGTCAATAGCAAACACTCTGCCTTTTGGGAACTCTGGCTCTGGCTCCATTCTCCTAACGCTGAGCTTGATTTTATAGTTCATCACAAATATTTCATTTGCTCTTTCTTTAATGCCACATGTTGCGTTCATCCGTTCTAGAACTTCTGACCGACTTTCTACACTGTCCTCGTCATATTTGAAGAAAAATGACCAACGTACAGCCGGTTTATCCTGGCCTGCTTTGTAGATAGCGCACGTCACTTCGTGCAATACCTTTTTTGATGTCATATTCGTGTTCTTACCAAACTTTCTACATGATAACTGGTTCCTTACTGTTATTTCATACAGAACGCTAACGAACGCAAGTCAAAAACGGGAACCGGAATAAATTAAAATGTAAAATTAAACCGATATCGGGTTTCTAATTTCCGTAAATTGAGATTGCTGTGCGTTTACACGCTAGGTGATCGTAGGTATAGTTGATCAAAGTTATCAGTTATATTTTAGATAATTTAAAAAACCTTTTAGATCATTTTATTTTTTTAAAACTTGGTAATCATTTAATCAAAAATACAGTCCTAGGTAATCAAATAATCATGAAATATTTGGCTTAATAATCAAATAATCATTAAAAAAACGGCCAAGTAATCACATAATCAAAAACCCCATGAGGGCCCTCAGGCACCCACAGGAACCTTCCGAGAATGCTGCCATCAACCACAAGAAAAGAAATCGATAATTACGGACCATCTTAACCCAAAACGAGCCTTAAGGAGGAAAAGAACAGTGATAGGAAATTATTTCTCTCTAACAGAATTCATTTGAAATTAAATGCACCCGATTTCGTATTCTTCAAATTCAATCTGATGCTCCCGAAAATATGTTAATCAAACATACAACCCTCGAGATACAACAACTTTTACAGATTACTGGCCATACCCGATAGTTTGATGAACGAACACATAGTTAAAATTCAACATAGACTAGTGATATTTATACTTTGTCCTTTACTTTCGGCGACCAAAACATTTTACAGCATTCCTGACGCGATTGGAAGCAGTACCTCTGGCCAAGGGAAGCCAGTCGAAATGGTACGGAATTGCTGATAAAATGTCGTCTATTTTGGGGAAGAAAGTTAACAGAACATTCAGACCACACAACCTATACAGTATATACACAGCCTGACAACTTATTGTATTATTCTTTCCACGATGCAAGAGGACAAACACATGTTGGCAGAATAATTTTAACAAACATTTTCACAACAAAAACATTTTATTTTTTAATTTATTTTTATAGTTTATTTACATACTTCCAATGAACTTTCACTTTCACTTTCAGTACGTTGCTATTAATAACGTTACTTACCATTGTAACATTGTGACGTTTAAATTTGAACAACCCGATTTTTTACTTCAACATGATTTTATGTATTGATTTTATCCTGATGACGGTGCCCTAGGCACCGAAACATGTCGATCAATAAATTTTCTGCAGCAGTCCCTAAAGTGTTGTTGTTATAAGACTCTCTACAATTAATTATTATGTTATTAGTTGCTATATTGTGATGTCCACATTTGAATGAATACAGCGTCTTTGTTCTTTATAGCATCCCAAAATATTTTATAGATTCTTGTACAACACAGCTTGACTTCCAAAACTGTTTCTCAGATTTCCAAAAACATTAATAAAACAAATTTTATACCCAATTGAATTAAGTGGTCTCTAATGAATTGATGTTGCAAACTTCATTGAAGATTTATGAGAGAATGGAATACAATAGGAAAAATCTGAGACACAGTTTTGGAGGTCAAACTGTGTTGTGCAAGAATCTATAAAAAAATTTGGGATGCTATGAAGAACAAAGACGCTAAATTCATTCAAGTATGGACATCATAGAATGGCAACTAATTACATAACAATTAATGATGTAATAATTATGTCATAATGAAATTATCACAATTTGAAAGATTAATCCTTCTTCTTTCTTTTGGTACCTCATTTATAAAATTTAAAGAAAGATGAGTGGAATTACATCAGTTTAAAGATGTCTGATTGGGGATGAAAAATCTTTGTATTGTGCTACCTTAAACTGCTATACGTTTGGGAGGCTCAAATATGTAGTTTCTGTTGCAATTGCCCTACCGTTGTCAAATTTGAAATATTATACCAACTTGGATCGGTTAGGGCATTTTTGGCATTTTTATTTGGGGACTTCTATCCATGCAGTTGTTGTAACATAACTACCACCATCTTTGGAAATTTTCGCAAATAACTATTTTTATTTTGGCATATCTTTGAAATCTTTGCGTCGTGTTTTGAAATTTTAAAATTTTACCAGCGTCTGTGATGTTCGCTTAAATTTATAACTTTTCAAGATTGTGATAGTGTCTCAATTTGAATACATTCACATAATTCATTTGACATCGTGCTATTACCGAAGAAGGATATCTGATATCCGAAAAATGTAATATTTGTTCATTTTATAGTTGTTCTATGGCGATGTTGTACCCTTTTTGACTTGTGATATATTATATTTTGTAGTGTACTGTATCATATTACATGAACCATCGCCCTGTAAGATTAATGACCCCCCCCCTTTCCATTAATCGTTGACTATCTATTCAGTCATTATATATATATAAATATATTGAAGGCCGTTCATTGACCTATAATGGTTTACTTTTCTTTTATAAATTGTTACTTGGATGGAGAGTTGTCTTATTGGCACTCACACCACATCTTCCTATATCTCTCTCTATATATATATATGATTAGTGCAACTTACTCAAAATCAGAATTAAGATGCACTGTAGGTACCTCACTAGTTTTCTCGTTGAATCAGTAGGTTATACAAGGTTATAGCTATAATTGGATAATCAAACTAAAGCAGTAATAACACATGCATCATATGGACTATCTACTACATATCCAGAATATGTAGAATACGTGTACGCCGAAGATCTGGGGTTGAAATCATAAAACTTTGCTCAGTGCTCGGAGCACAAAAATCATGCTCGAAACATGAAATCCAACATTTTAATTGGTTGATATTTGAGTCTGAGTACAAAATTTGTGCTCGAAAGTTTTATGACCGCAAGGCATAGTCTCAGTGTCATATATCGGAGCACACACGGAAGACAAAAACTACCAAATTACAAGAAAATGGATGTAATAGAATTATCATCAACATTGAGTACCTCTGAACTTTCAAGAGTGTCTGGGAGTAGATTAGAATGGTACAAATCTAGAATGCACTTCATCATTCCCGCACCAGAAAAAAATAGGATAACAAAAATACCGAGCTCCGTTGAATATTCAAAACGGAAAGTCCCTAATCAACTGGCAAATCAAAAGCTTAAACACATCAAACGAAGGGATATTAATCAACTGTCATATTCCTGACTCATCACAAGCATTTTCTTCAGTCTGGTTTTATAGCTAGCCAAACCTCTCACGTGTATCATAGTTGCAATATAATCCATTATATTGACAACAATGTGAGCTGACATAATAGGTAAAAATGTCGAAATTAGAGGTACAGCAATCTACATTATCTTAATCACTATACACCCAAACAAATATGTTAACGAAGAAAAGCAAAAAGGTATAAAGACAAAGCACACAATCAGAAACGAAAGACACATTTCAATTGTATTTTTTTTTATATTTTAAACATTCCGTATCTTAATTTGATAAACATCAATCTTTTATAGATATCATACTGGTATCATTTCTTGTCTGGCATTTTAACCCTTGAATATGAAAAGGCCTATAAAATTCTACCTGATACACATTATATTTTTTATATATATAGTGCAAAAATGAAAATTCATTTCAAAATTTGTATAAGATAAAGAATAAGAGTTTATATTAATAATGATTTCTCAGTAAAAACTTGTCATAAAAAAATACTTCAGAATCTTTAAACACTTTACAGAAGACTTAATATTTTGAACCTTGCTGACTAGATTCTATAAATTAAATAGACAATAGACAATAGACAATATTTTATTCGCACAAACACATTTACATTAAATAGTTATGGCATACAAAATTAAGACAATAAACTGACAATAGTTAAATTGATTATAATTATATTAGAGTGACAGTGGTATTCACAGCGAAGAAGAAAAAGGCTATAAATATCAACAGTTAACACATTGTTAATGTTCATGAACAATTAAAAAAAGAACACAAACAAAAATTAGGTTGCATCAAGGATTTGTATAGTAAATATACTATACAAATCCTTGGTTGCATATATTAAATTAAAGCAAAACATCTTCATTGTAAAATGATAAAGATATGCTGATCTTACATGTCTAGATTTTACTTCTAAGCAATTTTCAACACAATCGTCATGCTAAACCCATGGAATTGACAAGATGTGCGTTAGCGAGTATGAAAAGCGTGGATAATATAATGTGGGTTCGGAGCTGTAGCATACCTTTTAGTACTTTCAAATAACTTGCAATAGAATACTCATCTCATCCCCTCATCACTAACGTCCCCAATAGTTGCACGTTCTCTCAAGGTTGAAATTTATGTAACCTGCTCTGTATCTGATCAAAACGAAAATATGCATTCTCAAATCATTGTCCTATATTATGATTTGTGATGTTTTTGTCACCAAACGAGTTCCCAAATTAACAGTTTTTCCTATTTTCAGTATTTCATGATTTGTTATGTTGTATTTACAAGTTTACTACCCGGTGTACTAAAACACAATGGTGTTGGGTTGGGGATTGTCCTTGGAAATGTTAAACATTGTAAATACGTTAGTGACACATCTGCATTAATCCGATAGGGAGTGTAAATGGATTCCACCGTACCTTGGCAGCTCTCTAGGGGTTTTGGATATCGAAGGAATTTACCATTACATACATTAGACTTAGTCCAAACACTTATGAGTCTTGAAAGGCTATTGAAATTAAGTTGGAAGGCATCACAGAATAAATTAAAATAGCCTTACATGACCATGATTAGTTCATAATTATTTGGACTAGATTAAACTATACATGCATGACGATATATATGGGAATTTGGCAATAAGCATAATTATATGTAGTCCCTCTGTTCAATCTGCTCAGCTCTTAATAAATTGCATATCAGGCTTTGTAACGTTTAATATATTGACCAGGCCTTAATAAATTTTAACTGGACGTCCTATCTGCGACTTCATAATGTATGAACATACGTGGATAAGTTTGACCTGAAGCTTCATATTGTGACTCACAGCTGATATTTTACAGTATCAACATGCAAACAACCCAATAAATTGTTAGTTACTGTATAGTCCAAATAATTATGACGTCTTGAAAGGTAAATTTAGTTTTTAGCTTCAACGTCTTACGAATTTGTCTACAAATTAAATAGCCTTTCAAGACGTCATAATTATTTGGACTAGATGACCGTGATAAGCACATGTAGTGTACACAAGACTGACACATCACAAGCACTGGTCGCGAACTAAACCGTATACTATAATAACAAGAACATTATCATTTTGACTTTTGTGGTTATCTATCCCATGCACATGATGCACATGTCCCATTGAAAATTGTTATGTACTAAACCTTCATTAAATTATCTACAAAATGGTTTATTACACACCTTTTTCTATTATCCAAATCATTTGTAATAGGCCAAAGTCATTCTGTCCCAAGTTGTTTCATTCTAAATAGATCCTACACCCCAAAAAATAATGAATAATTGATGCTGTAAATTCAGAAATTATTGCGGGCAATTATTATTGCGATTTTGTCCTTTTAGACTAAAATGGGATTTTTATTTTTGTGATATTTAGAAAAATCCTAATTGATTCAAAGAAAAAAAAATCAAAATGCAAGTTTTAATTATTGCGATGATAATGCTGTCCCATTTTTTGCAATAATAAAAACATCACAATAATTTCTGAATTTACAGTATACATGGTATATGAGAATTAGGCTTATTCTTTACTTTGTGAAACACCAGTAAGAATGCTGTGAATAGCTATAGGTGAAGTGAATTAATAAGATGTGACACATCATGCACATGTTGAGAAAGTCTTTATATTTATATAGTTACAGAATGTTGAAGCATGCTATCAGATGGACAGGATTAATGAGATGTTACAGTACACAAGTAGATAAAGCTGCCCTCAGTAAATTAAGGAAAAAGACAGGAATTGCTTTCATTAACTGCAAGAAAGCTTTAGTGAAGTTTGATAATAATGTTGAACAGGTAATTTTGTCCAGTTTGTATTTAAATGGTAAATTTTAAAGGGTCTTAACATGTTGACACAGACATGAGATTTTCCTTGTTACAATGTATGTGTAACTTTACATATATCATCATGATCATGTATATACTGTAAATTCAGAAATTGTTGCGTGCATTTATTACTGCGATTTTGTGATTTGAGACTTAAATGCAATTTTAATTTTAATGATTTTGAGAAAAATCTTGTTTAATTCATATAAAATATTTCAAAATGCGAGTTTAAATTAATGCGTTTTTTGCAATAATAAAAACCTCGCAATAATTTCTGAATTTACAGTAGTATAAAATATTAATATTATTAACATGATTAGTGGTACTCTGAATGCATCACAGGTTGTGGGGAAAAAAGAGAAAAATGGGAGTGCCAATCCCTCTATCATGACTATGCATCTCTGCACACATCTACTGTCCATCCTGTTCTTTTTAAATGTTAATCAAACTTACAAAAATTACTTATGTTATACCAGAGGTTTATATCTGGAATGTCTAGGTCAAGTTTAAAAATCATTGCCATTCAAATGAGAGTTGAGATAATTAAAATATTTACTGTTTGTAAATAATAATCAAATTGTAATTATGTTCTTGCAATTTGTCAAATTTTTATCAAACTTTTATATTTCATTGTTTGTCAGAGGTTTATACATTGGACAAATGTCATGAATGTCAAAAACATTAAAAGAGAAAAGGGTTCTGACTCTGAGTATCAAGTAAAACAAATAAAATTCCCTTTCTTCATATTTTTTCCTCTATTACAAATCTGGTATAAATATACATGAATATGTTGATATTTAACAGGCAGAGAAATGGTTACAAGAAGAGGCAAAGAAAGAAGGATGGGCAAAAGCTACAAAGTTACAGAACAGGAAAATGGCTCAGGGACTTGTTGGTTTAATTTATGATAAAAGTCATGTGACTATGGTTGAGGTAAGATATCCACCCTCAGCTCACTGTCTCTGTAGATATAAAATTGAAAATGGGAAAGGGGGATGTGTCAAATAGAGACGACATCGGGACACAAGAACAGACAACAGCGGAAGGCCACCAATGGGTCTTCAATGCAGCGAGAACTCCTGCACCTGGAGACGTGCTCCAGCTGGACTCCAAACAAAACTGTACACTAGCTCAGTGATAATGGAGACCATACTAAACTCTGAAATATACACAAGAAACTAAAATTAAAAATCATACAAGACTAACAAAGGCCAGAGGCTCCTGACTTGGGACAGGCCCAAAAATGTGGTGGGGTTAAACATGTTTTTTGAGTTCTCAACCCTCCCCCTATACCTCTAGCCATTGTAGAAAAAAAACTAACACACAACAATATGCACAGGAAAATATGCTTGTCTTTTTTTTTTTTTTTTTTTTTAAAGGATTCAAGGATTAGAAATAGCAATACTGCACCTGGATGATTAATGATAAAGAGTTGATTTTGACAAAGATTAGATT
The DNA here is from genome assembly GCA_037788925.1 of Mytilus galloprovincialis. Taxonomy (NCBI): domain Eukaryota; kingdom Metazoa; phylum Mollusca; class Bivalvia; order Mytilida; family Mytilidae; genus Mytilus; species Mytilus galloprovincialis. Next base: position 70,035,300 of record CM075343.1, on the reverse strand, counting down.
AACATCACAATAATTTTTGAATTTATATATTAATTTTTTAATATATAATGTCTAAAAAAAGCAACAATCAACATTTAATCTATTTAAGATCAGTTTGTGAAAATAAACTGATACAGTTACTGAATTAAAATTATATAAATGTCTAAGAATATAACTTAAACACGCTAATTAATACAAAAAAGTTCTATTAGATTTTAAATAGAGATACACAATATTTTGCTAATCAAATTAGCTTCATCAGGCTTGTGCATCTCTCAAGGTGAAATCGGATGCATGACAAAAAAATATTTTTGTAGCTTGATCTATACAAGATTTCAGGAAAAGTGTATTATATGTATTAATGTTGCATAAAATATGTTTGTAGTTACAACTACATAAAGCTGGAATAAAAGTTTAACACATTTTATAGATGTTCGATTATTTGTATGAATTTCTATAAATTAATTTGTATGGTTTCAAGATAATTATGGTTTCGATTTGCTTTTAAATCTTTTTTGTCTCTCTCCTTAAGTCCATCAGGTTCAAGAGTTCATAACTGGTGCATCCAAAATCTCTCTCTCTTTTGTCTTCCTCAATTGTTCCTTGTGTATCCCAATTTTGATTTTTCTCAATGATTTGAAATGATTTTTTAATATATATATATAGTTTGTAAGTCTTAAATAAGAGAGTGTTATCACTTTGACAGCACAGACAATTGTTTAAGTTTGTAATCAGGTTAAGCAGGCATGGGTACATTTCTTTATTTTAACACGTTATTGTATTATATAAATTTAGGGCTGTTAGGGGGTAAGGAAGGAACTTTTTTCTTTAATAACCACTACCCATCAAATTTTAATAAAAGTGCCTTCCTTCCTTATTTTCAGGTTAATTGTGAAACTGATTTTGTAGCCAGAACAGACAAGTTTAAAACATTTGTAACCCACCTAGCAACAGTTTGTCATCAACACAGCAAAAATATCAAGGATACAAAGGTAAAGTATTGCCATGGTAACCAGAGGTTAAGTTCAACAGTATGTTTAATGCCAAATGGAGATAATTTTTTTGTGGTAAAAATTACTCATTTATATAAAAATGCGTCAGTATAATAAAGGCAAGAGATACCAAAATAATAATAAAAACTGTATGTCGTAAAAAACTTACATTGCCATGGCAATTCTACACCAAAATACTTGCAAATATAATGCCTTCCATGGTAAACTGAATCTATCTCAAGCATTCTATGAGGAGAAATACATTACAGAAAAACAACTAATATGGGGTATTTATCCGTGACACAAAATTAGTACATGTACAGCAAAAATCACACAAAAAGCAAAGGAAAAGTTCATTTATTACTGTTCTTCATCTCACAGTCACAGTGAGGCCTTATACACACACTGCAAGTTTAAGATGACCCCCTACCACTGGCATAAACAGAATTCTTTGCAAAAATTGTTTGGATAGACTTAGTAAGATGTAACCATGTTAACACTACATGTACTACATGTCAAAAATGCTGGCTATTTAGAGAATCGGTTTATTTATATATTATAAACAAATAAGCTGCGTCGGATAAAAATCCACCTTATGCAAATACGTATATCAATGTATCTGTTTATCTATTTCGGGTTGAAAAATGTAAATGCAAAGCCTTTTACTGGTTTAAAATTGAGTTGATATACATGATATTAGAACCCTACAATAAAGACCAAAAATAGTGATTTTTTTCATATTTCAAAGTTCCAAAATCAATGAAAGTCTTATACATGATGTATATGTCTACATCATGTACATGCATTTGCATCAGGTCGATTTCTATCGGATGCAGCTCAAATGTAAATTAATTTCCTTTTTAGTCCCTCCTAATGAAATCTGAAGTAGGTGGAGTTAAATCAGGGACAGACAACAGCAGTTCAATAGCAGACTTGGTTGCCATGGAGATAGGAAATATTGGAGAAAACATGCAACTTAGACGAGCCCTATTTTATAAAGCTACCAATGATTTACAATTAGGATCTTATGTGTACGGTCCTGCAGGTAAATACACAATTAATTTTAAGTCCTGGTTTTAATTAAATTTTGGGGGTACTGGTAAAGAAAAGTCCAGAGAATGCTTGGACCCTCAAAGTTTATTAATTGATATTTTCAACTACAAAATGAACTACAGCATGTACAGTGTAACCTGCCTTATGCGACATTCCAACATCCTGCTTTAACCCTAACATTTTCATGGTCCAAAAATATGTCTATCCTTGCAGAAAAACCTGAGTATTTTGACACCCTGCTGATTCTTAACATTTTTTCTGGTTCCTCAGTATGTTGGATAACACAGTTTACACTGTCATTGCAATACTGTACATGTGTATATATAGATAAAAGTTAAAGAAATATGAAACTCAAAGGTCTGCAACAAAAAAACATAAAATTGAGAATGGAAATGGTGAATGTGTCAAAGAGACAAGTTTGTTCATGTTGTTACAGTTCATGTAACAGGTAAAGCAATTAGGACTGTTCCTAAATTGATCAAGGGTGATGAATGTGAGGCACTAAAATAATTATGAATGGTTGCTTAGAATTTGTGTCAATTATGAGATGCATAAAAAAGTATTTTATGGACTTTTGAAATGGAGAATGAAATGGGGAATGTGTCACAGAGACAACAACATGACCAATGAGTAGAAAACAATGGGTCTAAAAAATGGATCTAAAATTGCCTAAAATTTATTTTGAATTCTGCACCATCCCTGATACAATTATAAGGTGTATGTAAGCATGGTAAGAGAAAGGGTAATGTTTTCATATTTTTACACCAATTATTGTAAAATGTTTGCTAGCTATCCCATTATAATTTATACCAAACTTTTTATTTAACTTTCAAACATATGGCATTTAAAAAAAATATTATGCTGTAAATTAAGAAATTATTGAAAAGTTTATAAATGAGAAATGTGAATAATGCAACTAGGTGAGTATTGTAGTACTTAGAACTTACATCTTTATAACTAAAACATATATCTGTATGTGGATTTTTCTAAAATCACAATAATTAAACCTGCATTTTTGTCCATTTTTGAAAAATCAGAATGATAAATGCAAGAATTTCTGAATTTACACTAATATTCCAAGGGAAGCAACTCATAAAAAATATTTCCACCATTTTCTATATTTACTATGACACTAGGAAAATCAGACATTAAATGATTTTTTTATTTATTTAAGGTAAACCACTGTGGATAAAAAATGTTCAGTTAGGAAAATATGCTGCTGTTGTTCAATTTAGTCAAATAATAAATGGTACAAAAGTAATCCCAGGTCATAGTCTCAGTCAACAACTAGGTCAACATATTGTTGGCATGAATCCAAAAACAATTGGTAACTATGACGATATAGCTTTAGAGAGTAGTAAAGATGAAGAGATTGAAACTGATGAAAATGTGTCAAACAACAGCTCCGCAGAGAATGCAGAGAAATATGAAAATGAGGCTCAAGATTCAAGAGAAGGAGAAAGTGATGATGAAATTGAAAATTTACCGAAAGTAAAAGAAAAAGATGAATCACGATTCTTATTTCAAGAATTTTTAATGGACCCTGACACAAAAGTGTATGAAATTTTAACAGAGAACAATATGAAAGTAATGGACTTTGTTAGATTTGAAGTTGGTGAAGAACTTCCTGAAGAATCAGAAGCAGATGACAAAGTGTCTACATCTTCATAATGTTTATTATCACTGTTAAATGTTGTTTAGATCGAAGCTTCTGATTTAGAAGATGAATAAGGGTCTTCATCATCATTATGTTTATTTTCTTTGTTAAATAATGTTTAGAGCCAAGATTTTCATTGATATAGACAACTAAAAAATACACTACAGTCAGTAGGTTTTGTAATTTTTAACTGTCATGGTGAGAGAGGGTGCAATGTGGGTAAATTTCTACCTGGGAAATGGTATTAAAATTTCTTTTGAATGCAATGTTTTTAATTCTAAGGTTCAATTTTAGTTTGAAGAAGTGGTCTGAAGAAGTGGTCTGCCCATGGTTGTCAAAATCTAATTGAGTTTTTTAGAAGGTCAAAGTTTCTAGCAAAAAAGGAAGTGTTTAATTTAAACAGCAAAGAAAATATTGGACAACTACCCAGTTTCAACAAAGATCCAGCAATTTAGATATTAACAGGAATAGCATGTATCATTATGCATTGTCATTTTAGACATCTGATCATTTGTATAATTAAAAAAAAGAAATATCTGTATCATTGTTTAAGTGTTTATAGAAGTTAGATTCTGTGGTATGATTACCAATGAGACAACTCTCTACTAGAAACCAAAGGACATGGAATTTAACAAGTATAGGTCACTGTACACCCTTCAATACTATTTATAACGGTTTTCAAAATAATAACAACAAGAGTGCACACGCTGAAATGTCTCGCCTTCTATACTAATCATTGATATTATGTTGATAGTCCTAAGTATAAAGCTAAGCTTTATTACAACTGTCACATAAACTTAACATTAACCAAGATAACTAAACAAAGACCAATGAACCTTGAAAAAGAGGTCCAGGTCAGATGAACCATGCCAGGCAGACAGGTACAGCTAACAATAATTCTATACAACATATATAGTTGACACATTACTTATAGTTTAAGAAAAATAGACCAAAACACAAAAACTTAACACTGTGCAATGAACCGTGAAAATTAGGTCACGGTTAAATAAAACCTGCTCGACTGACATAAAGATCAGAAAATATTTCCATACACCAAATATAGTTGACCTATGGCATATAGCATAAGATAAAAAGACCAAAACTCAAAAACTTAACTTTGACCACTGAACCATGAAAATGAGGTCAAGGTCACATGACATCTGCCCGCTAGACATGTACACTTAACAATCATTCCATACAACAAATATAGTAGACCTATTGCATATGGTATGAGAAAAACAGACCAAAACACAAAAATTTAACTATAACCACTGAACCATGAAAATGAGGTCAAGGTCAGATGACACCTGCCAGTTGGACATGTACACCTTACAGTCCTTCCATACACCAAATATACTAGTCCTATTGCTTATAGTATCTGAGATATGGACTTGACCACCAAAACTTAACCTGGTTCACTGATCCATGAAATTGAACAGGATTTTTTGCCATATCGCAAAAATAAAAATAGCATTTTAGTCTAAAATGACAAAATTACAATAAAAAATGCACGCAATAATTTTTGAATTTACAGTAGTCCATTTAATCAATTTGAAATTATGTACATTGAACCTGTATAGGGTGACATGTATTCATGTGGACTGATGTGTGTACATTGTGTACCAGCACTTAAAATTCTCCATGTCTAGTACAGTGTTAAATTTATATCAGATCAACATTTTCTTATCCTGATCTGCTACAAAACAACAGATCCTTTTTATGATTCATCCCCAGTTTTACCAGGATTAGAAGGTATCTCATTCACTCTAAATTCAGAATCATGCACATTTATTTTGTACTAATGGTTTTGATGTAACTAAGGAAACTGACATTTTGAATTCTGGAATTTATTGACATGTAATTCGTCCAATAATAAGCTTTGGCCACTGACTTTAATGTTATCAATTTGCCGCCAAAGAGTACCTCCAGCCATATTTGTTTTCAAAGTTCCAGTAAAGCAGATATAAAGATTGTTTTCTTCATTATACCCCCGCTTTAAAAAAGGGGGGGTATACTGTTTTACCTCTGTCTGTCCGTCAGTCCGTCCATCAGTCCGTCAGTCCGTCCGTCAGTCCGTCCGTCAGTCCGTCCGTCAGTCCGTCCGTCAGTCAGTCCGTCCCATGAAACTTTCGTCACATTTTTCTCAGGAACTACACATCCACCCTTTCTGTAATTTGGTATCAACATTTATATATGTCAGCCATACCGTGTGATGCGTTTTCAGATTCATCACTTGACAACTTCCTGTTTACCGAACACTTGTATGATTTTACACATGATAGCCAAGTTGAAAATTTTCGTCACATTTTTCTCAGGAACTACAATACAAGGATTTCTGAAATTTGGTTTCAGGATTTATATAAGTCAGCTATACCGTGTGATGCGTTTTCAGATTCATCACTCGACAACTTCCTGTTTACCGAACACTTGTATGATTTTACACATGATAACCAAGTTAAAAATTTTCGTCACATTTTTCTCAGGAACTACAATACAAGGATTTCTGAAATTTGGTTTCAGGATTTATATAATCAGCTATACCGTGTGATGCGTTTTCAGATTCATAACTCGACAACTTCCTGTTTACCGAACACTTGTATGATTTTACACATGATAACCAAGTTAAAAATTTTCGTCACATTTTTCTCAGGAACTACAATACAAGGATTTCTGAAATTTGGTTTCAGGATTTATATAAGTCAGCTATACCGTGTCATGCGTTTTCAGATTCATCACTCGACAACTTCCTGTTTACTGAACACTTGCATATTTTTACACTATTAATATTATCCACTTGCGGCGGGGGTATCATCAGTGAGCAGTAGCTCGCAGTTTCACTTGTTTCATCTAGTGCTGAATTCAAGCAGGTTTCATATTATGGTTTCAACTGGTTTTAACCTGAAGAATTGTGGTATTTGGAGGATTAAATGCTCAATAACATGTTTAGCCCTACCACATTTATTGTGTACCAATCCTAATGGTCTACCACAATTAAATTTCTCTTTAGAACTGTTTCACATTAGTTTTCTATGAGCTTTTTATTGCTAACTATATGTGTGGGTTTGCTCATTGTTGAAGGCTGTACAGTGACCTTTTATTTACATCCTCTGGTAGATATGAGTCTCATTGTCAACAGATATGTATGTAACATTAGTTGGTTTTGTCTTTAAATAGTCAATTAGAAAATAACTACAATTTGAAATCATTAACCATAAATTTATTTCAATCATAATAGTCATGTATACACAATAATTTTATCATACAGAATAATGTTTGGTAAAATAATGCTTGCCCTTTACAAGGTTTAGAATCTGATACTGTTAACATACAAATTTTCATGCCATCCAAAACCAAACAAAAAGTAAAATAACAAAAAAATACTAACCTCCAAGGGAAATTCAAAACAGAAAGTCCTTTTATATAAATTGGCAAAATCAAAAGCTCAATGGACATGATGCACAATGGCACATTCCCCATTTTCATTCTCAATTTTATCATGAATTAAAATCTAAATTGACTCTTTCAATCTGAACACCTTAATCTCAAATACATTGAAGTTTATATTAATATGATGCAAGATATTTTTCAGAAATGTCTATTGCCATACATCAACTTTTGTTAAGACACTTGCATGCAGTCAAGTCAGATCAGATCAGTTTATAACAAAGTCTTTTGTGATCAAAAATATTGTGGAACAATTATGTCTTATTTACCTAGCAAACCAGTAAACAATAATTATCATGATTATATGTATATATGTTTGAACAAAATCATCAAATAATTTTTAGGTCTATCTATTGACTCTATTCCATTTAAATTGATATGACAGAATCGAAAGGGACTTAGGTCTAACCATACCCAACATAATTTCTTTGATTTATTTTTGGGTACATCAGAAGGAATTTCAACCATTAAACATCAAAGTCAAAAACCGAAATTCAGGACATTGGACATGAGGAAAGCAAGCTAGCTATCAGTCATTTAAATTAACTCTGTCAATTTAAACAACCAGGTAAATCTACAGGTAGTTAAATGACCACCTGTTGGTAATAGCTCTCACAATACCTATTGTACAATTTAAATGGACAAATTGTATTGACAATTTTTTAAACTGGTCAGGCAATAGGTAATTCACTACCACAAAGGTTATTGGCTAAGCACAGTAAATTCATGTTTCACCTGGTATCCAACGAATAATAATGAATTCACAGTAACTGTTGCATACCTTAATAAAAAATTTGTAAGGGTTCCACGGAACCCAGTGTCTCGCCTACTTTTGCTGTTAATCGCAGACTCAACAAAAATGAGGAAAAACATCAATAAAAATTTCCCTCTCGATACTGTCTTTTGATTGAAAGAAGCTTCCAAGTTTGGTAAAAAATCCAGGATAGTTTATGAATCTAATAAATGTTTTATAAACTTTAACTGCAGACTGTATGTAATGTTAACTGGAAGAAAACTAAGTCCATTTATAAGTAAAATACGGAAAAAGTGAATTTTTTTTTTACAAAATTTACTTCTGAATAATATCTTATGATCAGAAACAAGCTTTTGTCTAAGTTTGGTAGAAATCCAGGATAGTTTAAGAACATTATAAAAATTTTAAAAACTTAAACCACAGAGTGAATGTTTTGTTTCTGGCAAAAAAACTAAGTCCATTTATAAGTAAAATACGGAAAAGTGGAAATTCATTTTTACAAAATTTTCTTCTTGATACTATCTTATGATCATAAACAAGCTTCTGTCCACGTTTGGTACAAATCAAGGATAGTTTATGAAAGTTATTAAAATTTTAAAAACTTTAACCACAGAGTGAATGTAATGTTTCCTCGCAGAAAAACTAAGTCCATTTATAAGTAAAATACGGAAAAGTGGAAATTTATTTTTACAAAATTTACTTCTGGATACTTTCTTATGATCATAAACAAGCTTCTGTCCAAGTATGGTAGAAATTCAGTATAGTTTAAGTTATTAAAATTTCAAAAACTTTAACCACAGAGTGAATATTTGTGGACGCTGCCGACGACGACGACGGAATGTAGGATCGCTTAGTCTCGCTTTTTCGACTTAAGTCGAAGGCTCGACAATAAATGATGAGCAAGCTTCATTTCAACAGATCTCACTGTTCATGGCATACCTTAATAAATAAATGATGAGCAAGCTTCATTTCAACAGATCTCACTGTTCATGATAATAGACATGGTAGAGTAACATGATTTTTAGGGTTAGGGTTTTGGATAACATACATGTATTCTATCCCAAAAATTAAAATTCAGTATTTGACTTTTACATACTTGAGTTGGACTCCAATACAACTTGAAGCAGATCATTTCCTGGCAAATTTTACTGTTTCTCAGCAACAATTTATTGAATAGATCGGTTTTTAATTCAAGGTTCTTTGCATATAACATAAGTGTATCTTAATTTAAGTACTATAGGAATGTTTGCAATTTATTTTTGGATGATAAATACATTTGAAAAACAATTTTATTTGCAAAAAGATCATTTTTATTTTTCATACAAATTCATTGGAAGGAATGAAAGCATATCTATATAATTTATCATTTGTGTCATAGTCAAATGAACTCTAATGGTTGTCTTATTGGTAATCATACCATATCTCCAATTAAAGACAGAGGGTACAAATTAATAAGGAAAAGTTTAAATACCTAAAGGGATAAATGACTGGGGGTTGGGTTGGGGTATGATCCTTCATTTCTGTAAAGAATATAACTTGAGTCAATTGACTGATCATTGTTGACTGATCATTGTTGACTGATCATTGTTGACTGATCAATGTTGACTGATCATTGTTGACTGATCATTGTTGACTGTTGACTGATCATTGTTGACTGATCATTGTTGACTGATCATTGTTGACTGATCATTGTTGACTGATCATTGTTGACTGATCAATGTTGACTGATCATTGTTGACTGATCATTGTTGACTGTTGACTGATCATTGTTGACTGATCATTGTTGACTGATCATTGTTGACTGATCATTGTTGAAATGTCATTGTTGACTGATCATTGTTGAAATGTCTTTCAATACTGATATCTATTGTGTGCTGTTTTTATGTTTGTTATACAAGTCCACTGATAGAGAGTAAAGAGAGGGAGTGTCGATCTAAAAACCCATGTTTCATCTTGCCAAACAACATATGCCTGTCCTGCCCAATCATTTTTTTCAATGTTTTTTTATCAATTTGGAAACTTAGTGTTGGAGGCATAATTTATTTAAAACCTATGTTTCATTTTGCCAAACTACATGTGCTCATCCTGTCAAATCTTTTTCTTTTTCCTTTTTTTTTTATAAATTGGGAAACTTAGTGTTGAAGGCATAATTTATTTATAACTTTTTACAACTTTCCAGGATTTAAAGCTTCACAAATTTATATACTGAAACTGGTGTACTGTGGAAGACTGAATGTTGCTCTCTAAATGTCTTTAGGTTATTTTTGTTGTTTGGTTGCTGTCTCTTTGACATAAACCCAACATCTCGGGTTTCCAATTTGTATTCATACCAATTAACAAATGACAGCATTATCCAAAAGTAACTTAAACAACTGAGGTCAAAAGTCAAATTTTAAAGGTCAAAGCACTATCACAAGGTCATTCATCCAAAACGTAATATGTTTTTTTTTCTTTTCTTGTCTGTTTCAGAATGGTGGGGTCATTCATCCAAATCTAAAGTTTCTAAATCTTCTTCTATTTGATCAAGATCTTCCCCGTCAAATAGGTCCTCGTCAATTTCAATATCACCGTTCATGTTCACTGCATCTGTATCGGACATATTGTCTGTTGTAGGTAACGCACCAGCTTCATTTAACTTGGACTCTTCGTCTAAAATGATGAAAGTAAAAAATAACTAATAATATATTTGTTCTGTTAATTTTGTACAAATAATCAGGGTGCTGTCTGTTATGCTTATTCATTTTGTTTATGGTTTTGTCATAAATCAAGTACTTTGCTTTAACATTGAATTGTTTCATATTTTGTCATCATGGTCATGTGGAGGCCACCTATAGCTGACTACTGTAGAAACATTAATTTTCGTGGAGTTAAAATATCGTGGTTTTGTATCTACATAAGTTTTCATGGGGATTTAATTTTGTAGATTCCATTATATATATGGAGATTAAATATTTGTGGGGGTTTTGATTTTAGTAGATACAAACGAAATTAAATCCTCCACGAAAATTTCTGCTTTTACAGTATATGGTATGTTTTGCTTATTGTTGAAGGATAAAATGTGACCTTATTTGTTAACTTTTAAGTCATTAGGGATCTATGGTGGAGAGTCCTCTCATTGGTTACCATATCACTTCTTATTTGTATATCTTTTGGATAGCTGACTCATTGACAATAAAATTGAGAATGGAAATGGGGAATGTGCCAAAGAGACAACAACCCGACCATAGAAAAAAACAACAGCAAAAGGTCATACCAAACCTCCTTATCTTATATCAATAATTCTATAATGAGGTTCTTTAAACGCTTTGAGTATACACCTGTTGTAAAATATGAATATATTGTTTGGGCTGTTCCATTCAAACTTCCACGTCATATGTTTTTTTATCATGTTTATGAACATGATGAATGAAATACTTGAAGCCATTGAACAATGACGTAAGAATATAAGCATTTTAAGGGAATATGCACGATTGCGAAATTTAAAAATCATCACAACAAGGAAACAAAAACAAACAATGATAAATGTGATGTAAGCAAATTTTTTAAATACTAGAACACACCCGTAATATCGCGGGTCTGTGACCGAATTATAGAATATAACTATGCGTAAGCCTTATTTTAGTACAGTATTGGTATTGTCATCCCGATTATAAGATGCACAGTTTTCTCTGCTTTCAACATCTTTCTGTTTGAACCCGTGGACCTGGAACTTATCAATTATTGGTATAATTAATTTTATTTGGAAAACAAAAGGGCCTGGAAAGGAGTATTTTTTAATCAACAGCATTGTCCTTTATGAGTTATAAATAAAGTTGAATTCTTTGATTCGCTGTTTTACATCATTCCGGCTAACAAATTGAAAACTGTACATGCGGTACCTATACACCTTATTTTAAGTCCAGATTTTTATTATTCGTATTGTCATCTTAGAAAGTCGTACTGATTGAAATGCTACAATCGGGAACAATGTGACAATGATTGAATTTAGTAGTGTCAACCCTGTGATTACGACCCGTGTATATAGCAAAATCCTAAATACAGCGTTTGGTGGTGCGCCTGTCAGATGCGGAACGTACAGATAAGGTAATAGGTAACAGGTGAATATACTATTGGTATCGGTATCAGATTCGACCCGGAACTTCTTAATTATTGGCAATATTAATAATGTGGAAAACAAATGGGCCTGGAGTGGTGTGATTTTTAATCAACACCATTGTACTATATTAGTTATATATAAAGTTGAATTATTTGATTCATCGTTTTTACGTGATGACTGCTGACAAATTCATTGAAATTGGACCTGGTTATTTTAGTATTATAGATAAGTAAATTATTCTAATGCTTTCATCTACAGCGCTTGGATTGTACTGCTGTCTTTTTCCTATAGAATAGAAATAATTCATGAGGGTTTGATACCAATTTTACCACAGGTTTGCCTGTTATGACTATATTTTACCCCTCAATGTAGCTCGTCGTCCAATATTTAGCATACAGGGCCAACACAGGTAAAATTACAAAAAATTCAAGTCCCCATGAAATATTTCATAATCACTTTATTCAATGACTTGGTAGGAAATAACATAGGACTGTGCAGTATCTTACATGCTGATTTCCTCTGCCAAGCTACCATAAAATCCCCTCTAACCGTAGATAATGTTGGATAACCTTCTTTGGAATAATCCTTTGGCAAAGTTAACCTTAAACATTTGTTAAATGGTGTTTGATATTCTTTTAAGATCCCTATGAAACACCTAGGTGGACTTCATTTGGATATCTAGAGTAGATGGGATTGACATGATCATATATAACACCTGTTATAATTGGATATATAGCTTTCCCACCATTAGAACTCGGGGAGCCCTGGATTGTAGCAGGGTTCCTTGAGATCGACTCGATATCCCGGATGTTATGATGTCAATCCAATCAAATTTGAATGTTAACATATTCAGAGTAAGGGCCTTGTACTTCTGGTAATCTAGAGACCATACTCTTCAAAATTATTTACTGTTCATATGGAACTTTAGTCAGAACTCTGGTTCCAAATGAAGTCGCCCCTATAGTCAAAACTAACCCTAGAAGGTTTTTTATATTCTTTTCTATGAAACACCCTTAGGGCTATTCCAGAAAAAAATGTAGGGGGGGGGGGGGGGGGGGGAGGCACATTATATTAACAAGTGAAACTGCGAGCTACTGCTCACTGATGATACCCCCGCCGCAAGTGGATAATATTAATAGTGTAAAAATATGCAAGTGTTCGGTAAACAGGAAGTTGTCAAGTGATAAATCTGAAAACGCATCACACGGTATAGCTGACTTATATAAATCCTGAAACCAAATTTCAGAAATCCTTGTATTGTAGTTCCTGAGAAAAATGTGACGAAAATTTTCAACTTGGCTATCATGTGTAAAATCATACAAGTGTTCGGTAAACAGGAAGTTGTCGAGTGATGAATCTGAAAACGCATCACACGGTATAGCTGACTTATATAAATCCTGAAACCAAATTTCAGAAATCCTTGTATTGTAGTTGCTGAGAAAAATGTGACGAAAATTTTCAACTTGGCTATCATGTGTAAAATCATACAAGTGTTCGGTAAACAGGAAGTTGTAAAGTGATGAATCTGAAAACGCATCACACGGTATGGCTAACATATATAAATGTTGATACCAAATTACAGAAAGGGTGGATGTGTAGTTCCTGAGAAAAATGTGACGAAAATTTTCAACTTGGCTATTATGTGTAAAATCATACAAGTGTTCGGTAAACAGGAAGTTGTCAAGTGATGAATCTGAAAACGCATCACACGGTATGGCTAACATATATAAATGTTGATACCAAATTACAGAAAGGGTGGATGTGTAGTTCCTGAGAAAAATGTGACGAAAATTTTCAACTTGGCTATTATGTGTAAAATCATACAAGTGTTCGGTAAACAGGAAGTTGTCAAGTGATGAATCTGAAAACGCATCACACGGTATGGCTAACATATATAAATGTTGATACCAAATTACAGAAAGGGTGGATGTGTAGTTCCTGAGAAAAATGTGACGAAAGTTTCATGGGACGGACTGACTGACGGACGGACGGACTGACGGACTGACGGACGGACTGACGGACAGACAGAGGTAAAACAGTATACCCCCCCTTTTTTAAAGCGGGGGTATAATAATACATGGGTGATGGGTATCAGAGCAACTTTTCACACTATAATGCACTATAATTCTCAATTACAATTGTCTGGGTGGCGGGTGCTGACATAAACTGCCTTCCAACCAAATACATTTTTTTCTGGAATAGCCCTTAGTCAAAATTGACCCACTAGGTGTTTTATATACTTTAACCTCCCTATGGAATATCATATAGCATAGTTAACATTAGATGATGTTTTATATTCTTTAAATCTTCCTATGAAACACATTCAGTCAAAGTTAATTTTAGATGTTTTGAACATTCTTTAACCCTACCAATGAAACACCATAAGTCAACATTTAAAGGGATTGGACATTCTTTTAACCATCCACTGAAATGCCCTTATACAAAGTTAGCATTATTTGGTGTCGGATATTCTTTTAACCTCCATATGAATGTCTCTTAGTTGGACATTTATAGGGAGTTTTAACAACACTTTTTGGGCTATTTCATGGTGGCCAGTTGTTTCGGCAAAGGAAGCAGGAGTGCCCAGAGATAAACACCAACCTTAGATAGGGAAACTGACAATCCTAGTCAATTAAGATTGGAGTGGAGTGCACCTACAATTCAAACTCACATCAGTTTTTACTGGCTAGTGATTACAGTAGTAGCTTTTTAGACAATTTAGCCACCGATTAAGAAATTCTTTTAACCACCCTATGAACACCCTTAAGCAGAACTCATTATACAATGTTGTTGGATATTAATGTATCCTAGGTTAACACTGCTTAGGTTACAGTGACCTATATTTATCTTACCATTATTTCGTACAACACCATTTGTCATCGGTACCCTGGACTCTGGGGCTACTGTCCCTTCACCTTTACCCACGTAATTGTTAAATGAATCTAAATTGATTTCTTGGACGACAATTTCATCCTCATCCTGAAAAAAAAGATACACAAAAATGCATAAAAATAATAGCACTAAAATGATATATATATGTAAATTACACAAGAGCACATATAAAAATTCAATTTTTAACATGCTAGTTTCTATGTAAAAGACTCTAAGATCACAAGTCTTTATTTTTAATGTGTGCCTAGAAAGGCAGAAGCAAATACACCTCATCTTCAGTTTGACCTACACAGTTCTGAACTTGACCATATTTCCATCTTCAACCAGGTGCTCCGCAGGGCGCAGCTATATACGACCCCAGTGGTCGAACCCTGAACAGTTGGGGCAAATTTGGTCACAATTAGTGTTTCCTACAGGTGGTTTTGGCGTGTAATGGCGCCCTGCCGCGATTTCTCGACGCCCTGCCCTTTTTGGGGAAAAAATTTGGCGCCCTGCCCTAGTTTTGTCGAAATTCCTGACGCCATGCCTTTACGGTACTGAAAGACATATTTTATGAATACCGCTCGAGTTATTTCCCTTCAAACGTAAACAAAAGTTCACTAGGACGCCATTTTGTAATCGATTTCGCAATCAGCTGATTAGCAAACTGCATAGTGAATACAGATACTAATCACGCGTCCTGATTGTATCCCCCAAGTCCCAGAAACATCGTTTTGCCTAGAAGATTAATGATATGACATTGTTTTGACAAGAAACTAAACCGGAAAACGATTTCAAAACATCGATTGCTTAGATCAATATTTTTGACAGCTGATAGATTTCTAATTTACATAATTTACATTGTTTGCATGGTTGAACAAGCCAATGAACGGCGATCATGAGACATTTGTCAAAGTGAAAAGTAAAAATTCTTTGCAAACTATTTTTAAATACAAATGCTTGACTGTTCCTTAAATGAAATGAATAAAAATCCAAACTAAATTATTAAAAGCAGAATAATCCAGAAAATAAATGAATTCCTTGATGAAATGTTGTCTTTTGTTTACAAACATGTCACATGATCATTTTAGGCGGGAAAAATACTTGGGGAAAACACCTAAGTAACAGACAACTATTTCTGGCTATTTATAGACATTTAAAATAAACAGCTGATATGGTAGTGCCATGAAAGTAGTAAAACTTGGTGTATCTATATTAATTTAATTTGGAAAAGGGTGTAGAGGGGAAGGGGTTAATTTGTAAAGTTATTTTTTTTTTTGTAATTTACTAAATTTTGGTTACTAAAAATGACCAGACAAATTCTTTAAGAGGGTGGTAAAGGGTTATTTTCGTGCAAAGTGATCGCCGTTTTTTATTTCACGTTCAACGTGTTTTTACTTTTTTATTTGACGTTCAGTCGTGCAAGACGGGTGCCTCGTTCAACGTGTTCTGCTTATTTAATTTTACGTGCATCGTAATTTTCAAAGTCTTATTTTGCGTGCTCGGTATTTTTCAAATAAAATTCAAACACTGGCAGCGATAGTCAAGAAATACTTTTTTAAAAGCCGTAAACCAATTATATCAAAAATGTGTATACTAAATCGGGAATATCAAGTAAAACAAAGAGTTAATATATAAAAGAAGACAGTGACTCAGTCACCAAAGGTACAAATTAAAGTATTTATTTTTCGTGCAACGTTCATAATAGAAATTATTTCCCGTTCAACGTGAAATTATGTCTTATTTCACGTTTTTTTCGTGCAAGCACCCCCCCTTTACCACCCTCCTTTAAGTTAATCATTTTAAATAGTCCATTCATATTTAAAAAAAAAAAAAACAACCTATCACCCTGATCTTTTTTATGGAACTCTGGCTTTGGCAAACCAACATTTTTTTTCAATGTGGTCCCACATCAAGAATATGATAGACCCAGAAAGAAGTCTGTTACATGTATATATTTTGAACAATAACTATTAAGGTCATTAAACTAGTATTTTTTAAATGAATCCATTTTATAGAAATTGCCTGTTTATGTTAAGTAAGTGCCCTAAAATTGTTGTCTATCGCACTTAATGTGCCCTCTGAGCTAACAATTACCCTGCCCTTTTTAAAAGCTGCAGGAAACACTAACAATACTCAAGCTTGATACTGTCTGAATTTGGATAGTGATCAAATTTTTTTACATAATACAGGTTTTTGTCACAAAATTAATGTGGTCAAAGATCTTACAATCTATTGCACAATACTGTGCAATTGAATGTTTCTTCTTGAAACTTTTCAAAATTTGAAATTTGAAAAATTTTGAAAAAAAAAGGAATCCCTTATAAAAATGGTAAACAAAAAATCCCCCCCCCACTTTTTGAAACATCCATTGGAGCAATAACCCTTAAACTCAATCCCATGCTTTCTTTTGTAGTATTGAACCTTGTAGTACAATTTCTGAGAGGCCCCTAAATCCTTAACCCAAAACTTAATCCCAGCCTCCTTTGAGATCCATACAATTACACACAAGTTATTGTCTGGAAACTAGAAAAATGCTTGTTTTGGCCCTTAATTCCTTAACTTTGGCCCCATAACCCTGAAAATGAATCCAAACCTTCTACTTGTGGTTTTAAACATTGCGATATAATTTCAGAGCAATTGAAATACTTGTACACAAGTAATTATCCTGAAACTAGATTAAATGTTTGTTTTGGGCCTCTTTTGGGCCCTTTTTCCTAAACGGTTGGGACCATCATCCCCAAAATTAATCCCAACCTTCATTTTGTGGTATTGAACCTTCTGAAAAAATTTCATAAAGATCTATTCACTTAAACTCAAGTTATTATCCGGAAACCAATGTGTCTTCGGACGACGATGACGACGACATCATTCCATTCTACAATCCCAAATTTTTTTGGGGTCGTATAAAAAGGGGGCCTACAATACCCCCTCAAATCTTAAAAAAAAACC
This sequence comes from Mytilus galloprovincialis, assembly GCA_037788925.1. Classification (NCBI taxonomy): domain Eukaryota; kingdom Metazoa; phylum Mollusca; class Bivalvia; order Mytilida; family Mytilidae; genus Mytilus; species Mytilus galloprovincialis. Next base: position 70,017,502 of record CM075343.1, on the reverse strand, counting down.
AATGGTTTGCATAATCTTTGACATAAGTTTTCTCCCTTGTCATCTTGAAACATTTGCTGTCATATCAACATTTTAACCAGATGCTCCGCATGGCGCAGCTTTATACGACCGCAGAGGTTGAACCCTGAACGGTTGGGGCAAGTATGGACACAACTTTCAAGCTGGATTCAGCTCTAAATTTGGACTGTGATTAAATAGTTGACACAGCATAGATTTTTGACACAGAATGAATGTGGTCTAATGAACTTAAAATGTTTGTTTTGCCTTTGAGCAATTCACTATGCTGTTGAATATTAATCCTCTCAAAAAAATTGAAGAAATAGCAATAACTACTCATTTTAATACATCATAAAATATTAAAATGTAAAAAAAGTGCTTGTTATCACTGAATGGTAAAGATTGTTTTAATTTATCAGTTGATAGTAAAAGTGAATATACATTGTATATTGTATAAAAAAATGATTTAAGTTGATTCAACTACTATTCTGGACAAAGAAAGATAACTCCAATCAATTGAAAATTTCTTGCTATTGCACAATATTGTGCAAGTAGATATTTCTTGCTATTGCGCAATACTGTGGAATCGAAAATATTTGCTATTGCACAATACTGTGCAATTGAAGATTTCTTGCTTTTGCTGAATACTCTGCAATTGAAAATTTCTTGCTATTGCACAATACTTAATATAATAATTTTGGATCCTGATTTGGACCAACTTGAAAACTGGGCACATAATAAAAAATCTAAGTACATGTTTAGATTCAGCATATCAAAGAAGCCCAAGAATTCAATTTTTGTTAAAATCAAGCTAAGTTTAATTTTGGACCCTTTGGACCTTTATGTTGACCAATTTGAAAACGAGACCAAAAATTAAGAATCTACATACACAGTTAAAATCGGCATATCAAAGAACCCCAATTATTCAATTTTTGATGAAATCAAGCAAAGTTTAATTATGGACCCCGATTTGGACCAACTTGAAAACTGGGCCAATAATAAAAAATCTAAGTACATTTTTAGATTCAGCATATCAAAGAACCCCAAGGATTCAATATTTGTCAAAATCAAACAAAGTTTAATTTTAGACCCTTTGGACCTTAATGTAGACCAATTTGAAAACGGGACCAAAAATTAAGAATCTACATACACAGTTAGATTCGGCATATCAAAGAACCCCAATTATTCAATTTTTGATGAAATCAAACAAAGTTTGATTTGGGCCCCTTTGTAAACTTAAGTTATAGTGCGAAAACCAAGAAAATGCTTATTGGGGCCCTTTTTGGGCCCTAATTCCTAAAATGTTGAGATCAAAACTCCCAAAACCAATCCCAACCTTCCTTTTGTGGTCATAAACCTTGTGTTAAAATTTCATAGATTTCTATTCACTTTTACTAAAGTTAGAGTGCGAAAACTAAAAGTATTCGGACGACGACGACGCCAACGTGATATCAATATACGACGAAAAATTAAAATTTTTGCGGTCGTATAAAAACAATTTATTCATTTTACTTACATCTTCATCTCTTTCTCGTTCTATCTCCCCCTCATCAGCCTCATCGTCATCCATTCCTATCAAGTCAGGGTTAAACTCAAACATATCTCTGCCAGTAATCTGAAATTATAAATCAAAGCACTGTAGTCCTAAAAGTCAGGGTTAAACTCAAACATATCTCGGCCAGTTATCTGAAATTATAAATCAAAGTGCTGTAGTCCTAAAAGTCACGGTTTAACTCAAACATATCTCGGCCAGTAATCTGAATTTATAAATCAAAGTGCTGTAGTCCTAAAAGTCAGTGTTAAACTCAAACATATCTCGGCCAGTAATCTGAAATTATAAATCGAAGTGCTGTAGTCCTAAAGGTCAGGATTTAACTCAAAACATATCTCTGTCAGTAATCTGAAATTATAAATCAAAGTGCTGTAGTCCTAAAAGTCAGTGTTAAACTCAAACATATTTCGGCCAGTAATCTGAAATTATAAATCAAAGTGCTGTAGTCCTAAAGGTCAGGATTTAACTCAGATATTTCTCTGTCAGTAATCTGAAATTATAAATCAAAGAGCTTTATTCCCCACACTAACATTCAATACTGACAATGACTGATATAAGCTTGAAACACATCCTCTTCTGTTCTCCTAGGCCTTAAGGTGGTACACAACACTACAGGGAGATAACTCGGTAAAATTAGCTGCTTTAATCACATTCTTCTGATGCAGATTAATTAAGCTTAAGTATAATTTGTGTTTGTCAATTTGCTATATATATCAAATGAAATTTTCTGATAAAGTTTTTTTTTTTAAATGTTTATATTTTTGTCTACAAAGTAAATATTTTGTCAAAATTAATTATAATCAAGGTGTTTTGTACAACATTGAAAAAATATTAATAGAGAGAACAATAGCTACTCATATCCATAATTCTATTATACTTACTCCCAACATTTTTCCAGCTTTAAAGTCACATTTCTTTTTGTCTTTAGCCTCTCTTGCAATTTCAATCTTTTCACTTCTCTATAAAAAAAAAATTAAAAATCATCGATTTAAGTAACCATGGTCAGGTGATTCACTCAGCAAACAGGAAGTAGGTAAAACTTAAAATGTGTCACATGACATTGATGAAGATTGTTGTCATATAGTCAGAAATTAGGACTTGTAGGTACTAAGAAAAATGACAAAAATATCATACATGTGTGCATGACATTTATTTTTTTTCAACACTTTTCAGCAAAGAAAAGTAAAACATTTAAAAATGAACTGATAGCCTGCTATTTCGGTGTAAAATTTCATAGGAACCATTCACTTAAACTAAACATTATACAAACCAAAAAAATGTTTGCAGTCGTATAAATATGTAAAACAAATCACATTTATTCAATGAAACAAAATAAACTTCTTATCGAAATCATTTGTGGTTTTTAATGACATAGTTACATTAATAGTTGACCTGAGGTCAATTAACATTAATGTGGTTATTTAACAATCTGTTACCATGACAAATTAACATAAGCATTGTGACATACAAAATGTATGGAATATCCCCATGATGAAATGAATTTGAAAGTCATTTATTTATCCTACCTTTCTTTCCTTCCATTTTATGAATGTTTCATATGTAACCCTGGTAACATTAGCCCCTAAGGCTGCTCTCTGTAAAACAAAACAAAAAGATATTTTTGAACATGTTGAAATAAAACCATTAATTATCATATAAAAAAGGCACAATCGTCAAAATATCTTCTTTATACAGTTTACTCTCGTTGTCTCGAACTCGGTTGACTCGAAATTTCGGATGGGTCGAAGTTTTCACGTGGTCCCGAACTTTGTTCCATATAAATGTATGTAATTCGACTCCTGATGAGTCGAAATTGGATGAGTCGAAATTTCGGTTGAGTCGAACTAAATTTACGGTCCCAAGGTTAACAAAAGCATTCAAAATTCATTATCTATCTCGAACTAATACACATATGCCAAAACATGACCTCCGGGATTTAAATGGATCAAAGAGTTAATCTGACAATACACGTGTAATTAAATTTCCGGTCACTGACCACTGTATTGATTTATGACATGCTATTTCCACGAGTGTTACTTTACCTGAGAAATTATATAAATAATTAGTGATGCATTGTTATTATTCATAAAAAAAGTATTTAAAATGTTTACAAAACAATTAATTGTGATTTATACTAATGAGCTTGGGTGTGTATAAAGTGAGGATTATGACTTCCGTAAATAATCACTCAAAAACTACTCAAGCGGCGTCTTTAATCTTGTTATATATTCTTTTGAAAAGAAAGAGTGAGATTAAACAAAATGAAGAGAAATCTAAATTTTCTAAAATCTCATGTATCTCAGACTAATTTAAAATAATTTTGTCAACTATAACCGACCTGAATAACGAAACTAACGATAGGAAATTACTCTCTCGAAAAAAAGCCAAAGCAAAAAAATTGTAACTGAAACAATAGAATAAGTAAAAATAATGTTATAATAATAATGAAAGACCATGACATTTAAATACATCGATTTGATACCAGAATATCGATCCCCTTCCCTAATTCACCCGGATTTATTTTAGCTTAACCAAGTTAAGCAATTGTTGTGTTCCTTTGTTTGTCAAACTTCCGGTTTTCGTTTGAGTCGAACTATGTGTATCTCGAAATATTTATCTGGTCCGACTGACTTCGAGATAACGAGAGTCGACTGTACAAATATCCTACCCTAATTCATACAGTTCAAATTAATTACAACACACTCGTCCTTGGATGAGTCGAACCTCAGATTAGTCAAATACTTTTGTCCAGTCCTTCATCTTCCACTTAACAAGGTTCAACTGTATCCACAAAGATAAAGGTTTTCCCCAATCCACATAATTTGAACACAGGAAATCAATTATTCCACAGTAAATATTACCCAACTTAAGACCGTCCATTTATAACACTTTAAGAATTTATGTCAAAAGCCGATACTGTGGATTCATTTATTTTTGTGGGTACCAATTTTTTGTGGATAAACAAAAACGTGTTGTTTGTGGATACTTAATTTTGTGGTTTTGCCGAGGTTTGCATACAAGCTGATAAAAAATTTGTCTTTCGTTTAATTTCTTTGTTTACCTGTACTCGTGAAATCCACAAAAAATGTGTATCCAACGAATGATAACGAACTATAGTATATACAGTGTTCTCCCCAGGCCCTTAAAGGACCACGGGCCCGCGATGTATAATTTTCTACCGCGGTGGTATCGTTCTTGCCACGATGTATAATTTTTCTCCGTGGTGCTAAAGTTTTTGGTAAAAAAATCGTAAATCGGTAAAGTTTGAGACGACTTGTTCAACTTTCCGTGAGGTTTAAAATTTTACATGAAAACTGACCAGTTCTGACCAGTTTAATCCAGATCTGACAGGTAGATTGTTTACACCACGTGATCGATTTACCTTTTGAGGTTAACCTTGATGATTGGATGAAATCGAAGTACATGATTCTTTTGTGTTTTAATTAATTAAGAGATCATAATTTTAATAACAGACTTGTGAGGGACAAGCAGACATTTGTTAATGAACTGTATTACGCCAGTCTTGAGTCAAAATAATTTGCCTGTTGGAAATTAATTGTGGAGTTACTTCCCCTGATTTTGCTTATCACAAATAAATGCTCCTCAAATATAATTTCTACTTGAAAATAAAAATAAATTACAAATTGAATGCAAAATTATATTAGAATGTTACATTAAGGATAAAAACTTTCTTAGAACATACCAACAAAAATGTTTTGAAAATTATTTTTGAGAATCATACTTTTATTGATGCACAGACATATTATATTAAATTAGTAGATTTTTCAGTTGAATGTGCCAGGGCTGACAAGCCTTCTGCCAAAATTATAAGAATAAAGATAAAAAAAAAATTATAATATAATTAGTATAATAAACAGGGCTATAGCTAAATATGAACTAGTGGATAGATATATTTATATAAGTACTCTTCATGTCTGGAACAAAGTATTAACTATAAAAAATAATTTGTTGTTGTTTAAAACAATCAGGTCTAAAACTATGGAAAATAGTTTTTAATCTACTGAAGGTTCTGTATCAAAATTTAATATTGTTCAAAGTTAATTGTTATGGTGAAATCTAACATGGGGAATGTGTAGTGTCACTACAAGTATCAGGACAAAATGGCTTGATCAAAATATAAGAAGTGACTTTAGTTTAAAGACTAATTGTGCTTTCTTTTATTTATTCTTCAAAGATATTAAAGTATACTTTTTCTACCAATAATTTTCTGACCCAAAGTCCACACAACACAGTACCACAGTTAACAAAACAAAGGCAAAAAGGTAATGACAAAAACTAACAAGAAAAAAATAATCGACGCAACGTGACACAAAATATTGTAAAATTCATTTCGTCACGCGTTACCCTGGTGCTATCCAAAAATCCTGGGGAGAACACTGGTATATAGCTATAGACCATGTAAAGTTTTAAGTCTATATTGCCTAAAGGGGCAATTAAATAAAATAGATTTGGGTGGGCAGGAAGGTCTTCACAAATCTCTATACCAAATAAAATATTGATCACATACCGATATTAGTATACAAGAAATGGACAAGTATCAATAATTTACCAATGACCCGCATCCAAAATAATAAACTTCCAGTCCTACCCTCTACAATTGTTTTAATTTAATTTCTCTATTAATTACAACAATCAGACAAACCTCTTTCTCTATTAATTCCTCAATGGTAATCTGATCCTCTTCTGTATCCTTCTTCTTGTCTTTCTTCAGAACAAATCCTGCAAATATTAAGGGAAAAAAGTTAAAACAAATAAATAATATTTACATCAAACCAACTTATTTACAGATACTTTTTTTTCATGTTCAGCTAGTTCTAACTGTATTGCAGCAATTTTCCCAGAAAAAGTACTTAATTACCCACTAATTAATATTGTTCATACTGTTTACTTATATATTTCGACATTTCACAAGGTAATGTCTTTCTTAGACAATGTTAGAGTTAAGTCTTTACACTAAATCTAATGTATGTGTACCGATTGATAATTCAGTCTGGGAATGCATGAAATATATAAGTTGTAATTAGATTTGAACTAGCTTTTAGTAACTGTAGGTATTCTTCTTTTAGTGTCTGTGTCATTCTTTTTTTATCATGTTTATTGCTATTCGTTTTTGTGACTCATGAAATTCTTATGAGATATGCCAATTGCAACTGATTTTTACAGTTTGTTATTATGTTGTGCTGTTACGCCACTGTCCAAGGTGAGGTTGACTGTTCATATTTAACCCACCACATTATTTGTGTGCCTGTTCAAAGTCAGGGTCCTGTAGTGCAGTGGTTGTCTTTGGTAGCCAACTATTAAGTATGTGTGATAAGTAATTAATACACTATATTTAGAAAAAATACACCAGGGTTTTCGATATCACAAACTAGTCAAAACATTTACTAAATTTTATCATCGGTATATATATATAAAGACATCATTCGTAAATATAGCTCAACATGCAGACTTCTAATATGTTCAGGTATTTCACATCCAATTTTTTATGGAAATATTCTTTATAAAGCACAAAGGTGTCAGTATTCACCTCAGAAACTTACAAAACCTTTGAATAGACTTATTAAGAAGGGATATAATTACGATACTGTTGTCAAGTCATTAAAGATTGCATATTTTGGCGTTAATATTGAGTCACTGATAAGGTCTTTGCATCGGAACTAAACACATTTATTCTAAAAACAGTTGTTGGCATGACACGGGTTATGTTCTTCTCATATATGTTACGATGGTATGATACTAAACCCCTAACGGGAAGGATTGTGCCTGATGTTCATATGATGAAATCATAATCTTTCAGTCAGTTTAATTGAGGTCTGGAGCTGGCATGTCAGTTAACTGCTAGTAGTCTGTTGTTATTTATGTATTATTGTCATTTTGTATATTTTCTTTGGTTACATCTTCTGACATCAGACTTGGACTTCTCTTGAACTGAATTTTAATGTGCGTATTGTTATGCGTTTACTTTTCTACATTGGTTAGAGGTATAGGGGGAGGGTTGAGATCTCACAAACATGTTTAACCCCGCCACATTTTTGTGCCTGTCCCAAGTCAGGAGCCTCTGGCCTTTGTTAGTCTTGTATTATTTTAATTTTAGTTTCTTGTGTACAATTTGGAAATTAGTATGGCGTTCATTATCACTGGACTAGTATATATTTGTTTAGGGGCCAGCTGAAGGACGCCTCCGGGTGCGGGAATTTCTCGCTACATTGAAGACCTGTTGGTGACCCTCTGCTGTTGTTTTTTATTTGGTCAGGTTGTTGTCTCTTTGACACATTCCCCATTTCCATTCTCAATTTTATACTATATGTAGATAAGTAATTTTAAAAGTACCTGGAGGTAAACAATGTCGATAATGACATTTGTCTGCACCGTTTGGACACGCCCAGAACCATCCATATTTACCATTTTCTACAGCTTCCAGGAAAAATTTGCATATCTATAAATAAACAAAAATTTACATATCTATAAATAAACAAATATCTATTTCTATTGTGTATATTTACATGTAAACATACAAGTGTTGAAGGGTAATCTGTAATTTTAATCAAATGTAACTTATTACATTTTTTCAAGTAATCAACACTTATCTGTAATGGACAACATTTTTTGATTACATGTAATCTTAGTATCATCAAATACATTTGACAGACACACACGTCCTCTGTTGAAAGATATACTGTAAATAAGTGCTTTCTCTTTTCAGTATAGAATGTATAGTATATATGGTAAGTGTCTCAACAGAAATTATATTGTGATTGATAACATTTGCAATGATTTGTTTTGTGAATTTTTTACACTTCTCCTTTTGTGAATTTTTTACACTTCTCCTTTTGTGAATTTTTTACACTTCTCCTTTTGTGAATTAACCATGTAGTTATGTATTATTGTTATACTTTATTGTCTTGTTGGGTTTCTGTCTTATTAATGTGTATTTCTCATGTTTACATAAAATACACCATTTATACTTGATTTAGACCTAACTTACAATAGCCGTTTCCATTTTCTGTTTCTTTGTAACTTACAATAGCTGTTTCCATTTTCTGTTTTATTTGTAACTTACAATAGCTGTTTCCATTTTTTGTTTATTTGTAACTTACAATATCAGTTTCCATTTTCTGTTTATTTGTAACTTACAATAGCAGTCTCCATTTTGTTTATTTGTAACTTACAATAGCAGTTTTCATTTTCTGTTTATTTGTAACTTACAATAGCAGTGTTTATTTGTAACTTACAATAGCAGTTTTCATTTTCTGTTTATTTGTAACTTACAATAGCAGTTTTCATTTTCTGTTTATTTGTAACTTTAAAACAATAGCCGTTTCCATTTTCTGTTTATTTGTAGCTTACAATAGCCCTTTCCATTTTCTGTTTATTTGTAACTTACAATAGCAGTTTCCATTTTCTGTTTATTTGTAACTTACAATAGCAGTTTCCATTTTCTGTTTATTTGTAACTTACAATAGCCGTTTCCATTTTCTGTTTATTTGTAACTTACAATACCAGTTTCCATTTTCTGTTTATTTGTAACTTACAATAGCAGTCTCCATTTTGTGATTATTTGTAACTTACAATAGCGGTTTCCATTTTCTGTTTATTGGCAGCTCCATGCTTCTTCTCAACAACTTCTTGTAATTTGGTTTCGTCCCAATCTTCAACGGTTTCTTAAAAAATATAACAAAGAATAAATCACTACCTCTACTATTACATTCACATGTTGTAGTGAAATAACTAATTGCTCATGGTAGCAGGTGGCTGGGGTGATAAAGTTGCTTTCCTGTCTTACTTTGCTTTGCTGGTCAAAAGCCATACCTACTCATGGTAGCAGGTGACTGGGGTGATAAAGTTGCTTTCCTGTCTTACTTTGCTTTGCTGGTCAAAAGCCATACCTACTCATGGTAGCAGGTGGCTGGGTGATAAAGTTGCTTTCCTGTCTTACTTTGCTTTGCTGGTCAAAAGCCATACCTACTCATGGTAGCAGGTGGCTGGGTTGATAAAGTTGCTTTCCTGTCTTACTTTGCTTTGCTGGTCAAAAGCCATACCTACTCATGGTAGCAGGTGGCTGGGTGATAAAGTTGCTTTCCTGTCTTACTTTGCTTTGCTGGTCAAAAGCCATACCTACTCATGGTAGCAGGTGGCTGGGGTGATAAAGTTGCTTTACTGTCTTACTTTGCTCTGCTGAACTGCAAAAGCAATACCTACTCGCCCTGTTGTTCACAATACTTGACAATTCTTGAATTGCTTTCAGAAATTTTGAATTTTAACCAAGTTGATGAAAAAGCAATTTTTCATTTAATAATAAAGAAATTCATAGAAATTAACAATTTATCTTCTTTAGAACATGTAGAAAAGAGGTTAAACATGCTAAAGCATTGATTTTAAAGTTGGTTACATGTTATTTCATAAATAACAATTTGTTATCTATTCCAGTACTTGTTTCTCCATAGAGCATACATCAATCATTGTAAATTTCAGAGAAAAATACTTGATTTGCATTAAGGAAGTTCGCTTGTCGTGTTTTGAATTTTTTGTCAGATTTTCTAAATCCTCTGGTTTTGGTCTATTTGATTGCTTTAAAAAAATTTGCCCACTGACCCCATTTTCTTTCTATAAATCTTTTACATGTATAATAATCATCCATCTGTAAAAGTCGTATAAAATCCTTGTTATTTTTTAATAGTTTTTGAGAACTTAAACTTGTCAATGATAAAGCTATGAAAAATCAAGACAGAACATTTTCCTGCCAAAATTTCAATGGCTAATATCTTGAAAACAGGCAAATTTACCCATATTTTATTTTTGGCTCTTTTGGTTCCGTTTATCATTCATCTGTCAATATATACATATACTAGTGGTATGAAAATCTTGTTATTTTGAAACCTAGTAGCGAACTTCCTTAATGTAGTGATACACAATTTTATGAAAAGCTGAGAACAGACCAGAGTGATATTTATAGAATATTAACTAATTGAAGAATTCAAATAAAAAAAAAATATTCAACGAGTGACCAAACAACACATTAATTCACAAATGGAGTTTGGCAAACGACTTTTTTTAAAGAAATTAATGTAAAACATGTAAGGAACTGTATCTTTTTTTCTACGCATTCACAATTTGTTATGATCTGCCTTTATCGACATCTTGACAACACCTATTGTTGTATGACGTCAGAGAGTGAAATAACCACGTTTATTTCACATGCGAAATTAACGATTTTTATTTAACTGGGAAATCAATGTAATTCATTGCAACCAATGTAATAATTCGCTGTTTCAGAATCTAATGCATTCTGGGTAATATTTTCAAAAGCGTACACCAAAGCGTTGTGATTGGTTTAAAACGTTCTAAACAATGTAAATTCAACCAATGAAGGAACGTTATTTTCATTTTGGGGAACGAACAATTAAATTACCCATGATTCTTTAGATTCTGAAACGGCCAATTATATTTACCTTTATCTTCACTTTTATCTTCATAAATATTTCTCTTTTCTGCTTTTCTTTCTACACCAAGGTCATGGGAGAATTTACACTTGGAACCTTTAGAACACTGGCCCTGTTTAAAAAAGGCACACAAAACAGATTTGGGGTCAGCACCTGAAAAAGCATAATGATAAATCTCAGGCTGGGCATAAAAATAAATGGGGAATGATGGTCCCACTTGCAAATAACGTTATAATGGGACATAACTCAAGAACCGTAAAAGTGACGCTTTCCCAATAAGCATTGTGTATCATAAGAATTGGTTGAAGCAAATCTAGATAGAGAACAGAAACTTTCCAAATAATAGATTTCTAAGCTGTATTTTGCAAACTTTTCTGAAGTTTTGTCTTCAATGATCCTCATCTGTGTTCTTTATTTGACCATTTTATCTTTTTTTATGTATATTTTGATGTATAGGTGAAGGGACACAACTCTTACATATCCTGTGCAAAGTGTCCATTAGTTTTGATTGGATGTAACTGTTTACCTCAATGTTCAGTGAAAACCTCATTTTGATTGGATGACAATGTTCACCTCAATGTACAGTATAAATCTCATTTTGATTGGATTATTACATCAATGTACAGAATAAGCTTAACTTTGATTGGGTGTTTACCTTTGCCTACTGTCTGTACTGGTCTAAACAACATATTTAACTCATCTTGCTCTTTTTTCTTGTCTTCCTTTTTCTTGCCTGCTTGAGTCAATTCAGTAAGCTACAATAAAAAGCATCAATATTCATGAAATCACATTGAATTTCAATGGCTGAAAAATCTGATCAAATATCTATAATAACATGATTCAATTGGTCATGTTGGTTGAAACATTTAATCAGATATCAACAACAGCATGATTCTATTGGCCGAAACATTTGATCCAATATCTAAAATTACATGATTAGCACCATTAAATTGAGTTACTGTAAACTTCAGAATTAGATAGTAAAACCAGGACTTTCATCATGTTCATGTGAACGTATTGGTTTCAGCTTTACCTTGTGCAGACAGAAAGTCATGGGTCTGTTAGTCTTTATTTACTTGAAGAAGTAATATTATTATACTTATTTAAGTAAATTTATAAGATAAGATGGCCCTCTGCTGTTTTTTATTTGGTCGGGTTGTTGTCTCTTTGACACATTCCCCATTTCCATTCTCAATTTTATTATTCAAGTGAATTTTATTTACATGTACAGGTATTTTTTTAAAGGTTAGTTATGTCCCTTACACATTCAGAATTTTTTACTTATGTAAGTGAAAAAGACATCCTATCTTCTTTTCTTAATTTCTTAGGATTTATTTGCTCTAATAGAATCTTAAATTGTCTGCCCTTTGCAAATGATTGTTATCTTCAGAACACTGCTCATTTACAAGCCCCCAGGGGAAATATTTAAAGGCCTTGCGCAAATACTTAAAATCTTTGAGCAATCAGTTTATTTGTTTTTAATTAACATGATTAATGAGATGAAACATTGAACATATAATTTATCAAAAATTATGAGCTAACCTGGTAAAATCATTAAAAGCATGTTTTTACATCTCAAAACATCAGAACTTTTGTGGAATTGAAAAAACAATTTACATATATACAAGTGAATTTTTGAGAAAATTAAGGGGGGATTATTCAAACATTATAATTAACTTATATTAGTATATTATTTTTACTTCTTCAAGTAAATAAAGTATACTTGTAAAAGACTGAAGTAGTACCCCTGACTGTCTATAATACTCTATATGCACCCGATTAAGAAACCTCCACACAGAAAACTTTATGCTTGTCTGTAAACACTTTAGCTCCCACATGCACAGGTAGAAATGAAAATAATCTATATAAGCTGAAACACATACCTTGCTTGTTTTTACATTCCCACATTTGACTTGTTTCTCCACATGCTGAATGAACTTCTGTTGCTTTGATCCTTTCTTGTTTTTCAATCCAAAGGTTTTATCCTGGAAAACAATATTACAAAATTATTTTTATTTAAAAAAAAAAACTGAATTAGAATATGTTTTTTATGTATAAGTCCTATTATTTATATTCTCAAGAATAAAATTTGTGTTTTTTTATTATTACTATAACTTGGTATTTAGAAACAAATTTTGAATTATTAATACGTGAAATTTTATTCATTTAAAAAAAAAATCCTGACCATAGACCCAATTTCTTGAAACGAAGTTGGCAACCTTTGGCTTCCCTCTATAGTTGAGTTTCACATTGTTAGTAAACATGCATTTATTTAGAGTCAAAATATGGTATATTGGTTTATATATGGTACTTATCAGTGATATGGGGATGAAGTCCCCAATTACGGAAGAAAAATCAATAAAAAAAAATTCAAAAATTTCAGGAAAATTTCCTGAATTTTTCATTCTACTAATGAACTCAAAATTGGTAACTTTTTTTTCAGATCTACTTCCTTTCCGGTCTGCATCTGAGCACAAATGTTTTCCCGGTATCGTTTACGCTCGGGATTTGAGGAAAATATTATGGGAAATTACCTTATAACAAGCATGACAAGCATGACAAGTAAGAAGGCCAATTAATTTTTAATAATTATTTGATATGAAAAAAAACATTTCCTGATGAAAGCGTTTCTTTGTTTTAATACATTGAATATGACGTCATAACTTAAATAACGTCACAACTAAATCCCTAACAACAGAACCAAAATCGGAAATGTTACAGTATTTCCGTTTCTTTTATTAATGTCTTTGAATTAAAAAAAAAAAATCATACAGACATCATCCCCATTCACAGGTAGGGTAAAGATGGGGAAAATCGGACAACGGGGAATTTCGGACATTTTTATAAATTAAGCATTTTAGATATGATAACAATAAAAAAGTACCAATCTTATATATAAACGCATTCGTATATATATAAATAAATAATTATTTTATGCTGTCCTCGGAATTTGTTTACGGTATGCCGAATTACCACGTGACATACTTCGGTACTTCCTGGATCACTTCCGTCAACATTGGAAAAGAAAGTTTCTGTGGCGGCAAATACAAACGACAAGAATCTCTATTACCCAGTATTTATAAACAGGTAATACATTATTCATGTGTTTTTCTGAGCAAACGTTTGTAAAAACCCTTTGGGAATTCACTACTTGTTAGAATATTGAGATTTAGTAAAAAATAAATGATATTTCAGTCTTTTTTAGCTGTCCGTATTTCCCCATACAACTTCCATAATGAAAGGGGAAATTCGGACAACGATTTCTATTAATTTTCAAAATGAATATCTTACTTAAACACGATATAACCACAATTTTAAACAATGTGCACAAAATTTACACATTCCAAAAACAATGATACACAATATTTACACACTTTAAAACAATATACACAATATTTACCCACTCTAAAACATTATCAGAAGATTCTATGTAACTTGTTTTGACTAGTCTTGATATTTTTAACATTATAATTAAAATGGAGGAACATTATATAAGTATTGTTCTTTTTCTCATCTCTGTTGAAAATATTGTTACCATCGAACATCAACCTTGTCATTTTAGGATGAAGATGCTTATTATTCATAATCTTTGGTGTGTTGGAATGCACCACTGGGGATCAAGGCAACTAGCCGTTGGCGCAGGGTATAAGCTATGTAGAGAATCGAACAACCCAAAAGATGCAAATGCAGTTTGTGTTTTGGATGGGCCGAACAAAAAAGCATACATGAAGAGGGAAGATGCCCAAATTATTTCAAAAATTATAGATTTGGGATTGTCAAACAATTGGCTTCTCAAACCAAAAGAAGACGCTATTGTTAAACAAAGAAGGACTGGGCCTCAGCAAAGATGCTCAATTGGATGCAAAACATCGAGTGTTGAAATTGATAATGCTACTAACCATTTAAGGAAACATGGAGTATTTTTTGAACTTAAACTATGCTGAAACCACAAAAAAAAAATGAATAATTGTTGACTTTATTTTTTTGTTTGTTTCTCTTATATAACTCCAAGCATACCTCTAGATAATATGTATTTCCGACTTTGAAACTTAAAAGCACAGTATTTTCGTTGCATTTAGAATGAGTTATATCAAGGCTATAATAACTATACCAGAGTGTATATATGTCCCTGACTATACATTTCTATTATTACTAATTATGAAAAGTAGATGTGGTATGCTTGTCAATGAGACTAATTACAACCAAAGACAATATGACATAGAAATTAGCAACTTTAGGTCATCGTATGGCCATCAACAATGAGCAAACAGCATACTGTACAGTCAGCTACTAAAGACCCCGAAATGACAAATGTAAAACAAATTAAACAAGAAACTAACCACCTGATTTTTACCACAGGTACTCAACTACAGATTAGATATGAAGTCCGTTAATCGTCTACGTCAACACTCGGCACCCCTCTAGGTGTGGATATTACGTGTGGATGTTGGCAGAGACATATAATACATTTATTATATGTCTTTGGTTGTCTTAACTGAAAAATGCACGTAGACGATGGACGGGGTTTATTTCTAACCTGTAGTCAATACCCTGTGATTTATAAAAACTAAACAATGAAAGAAAAACTAAAAGGATATACAGCAAGATAAAAACGACAAAGCACTCATTAGCGTTGTGTCATGCTATAGTTTTGGTCAAGCTTAATAAACTATGTTCCACCTCAACAAATCTTGCAGTCTTCTACATGGTGTATACATGTATTCATCTGTCTTTGCATATAATCTAAAGTTCTCTCGCTAGGAAGTTATGTTATATTGCCAAAAGTTAAGCTTGTGTTCGATGGTAACAATAACAGAGATGAAAAAGGGAAATTTTTCTTTGTTTATAGCCAAAGGAATCATTCCTTTTTTCTCTCTGTTATAGGATGGCTAGAAAAGTTAAAGGGTTGTATCAGAAACAGTCACCAATGCTTCAAAGAGCGATTGAGGCAGTCCGTTCAAATCAGATGTCGATCAGAAAAGCAGCTGATCATTATGGTGTTAAAAAATCTACCCTTGGGGATCATGTGTCTGGAAAAATTGCAACAGGCAGGAAAAGTGGTAGAAGCACAGTTTTTGAACTGGATGTTGAAAAACAGATTGTTGCGAAAGCCCAATTGGTGTCACAACAAGGGTTCGGGGTATCGAGAAAGCAGCTTATGAGAAAGGCAGGGCAATTAGCTCGTACAATGAAGCTTAAAACTCCATTTAAAAAAGGCATTCCGGGTCAAGCTTGGTGGGACGGATTCAGACAAAGAAATCCGGAACTAGTCCTTCGAAAGCCAGAAAAACTAGCAAGTACAAGGGCTAGAAATTTAAATAAGCCAGTAGTTGATAACTACTTTAAAGATCTGGATAACACCTTAACTGAGCTAAATTTAAGAGATTCGCCAAATGCCATTTGGAACATGGACGAAACTAATTCAAACATGGAACACACACCTGCTAAAAAGTGTTCTAGAAAAGGGGTTAAATCGGTCCCGGGATTAGTTTCCAACTCAAGGGAATCAGTTACGGTTGTCGCCTGTATTAGTGCCGCAGGTATTGCAATGCCCCCAATGAATGTTGTAAAGGGGAAAACAGAAAAATCATTAAATGGATTTAACAAGTCAGAAGGGCATGAAAACGCCGTGTGGGCATTTCAAAAGAATGCATGGATTGATGATGCAGGATGCCTTAAATGGTTCCGTGAGGTTTTTCTACAGAACTGTGGTCCAACACGACCACAACTGTTAATAGTAGACCAACACAGGTCACATGAGGCGTTGGATTTACTGGAAGAAGGTATGAGGGAAAATATTAGGATACTAGCACTACCTCCCCATACTACACATTTCTTGTGTCCGCTAGACCGCACCGTATTTGGACCCTTTAAAAAACATTACAATTCTGCATGTGACGATTTTACCATGCAATCACCAAGCAATCTGGTAATGAAATGGAATTGGCCAAAACTTAGCAATGATGCGTTTAAACTAGCATTCAGCCACAGAAATATTGTGAGCGGTTTTAGAGCGTGTGGTATATTTCCTTTCAACCCGTCTGCTATTCCACTTGAGGCTTACATGCCTGCCGAGCCTACAAACATTGAATATCCCGAACCTGAAATTACCCGAGAAATTACCACCAGAGACAAGATCCGAGGAGGAACAGCATGATATTGACCCTAACCCTACAAATACCAGTACCACAGATCTACCGCCATATGATGGTGTTAACCCCGAAATTAATCTCGAGCTCCTCTCTCAGATCGCGGTTGAAAACCAGGATTCAATACTTGATGAAAAAGAAAGGGAAGAGGTGGAAGAAATTTTTAATCTCTCCGTATTAATTGGAAAAAGTACTGAACCGGAAGTAATTGATTTGCCGCTTACTCTCCCCCCTGACAACTCTGGAGATAACATCAGGCACAATTTGCTTCAGGATCACACAGTCAGTCAGGGGTACTACTTGTACAAGTGTATTTTATTTACTTGAAGAAGTAAAAAAAAATATACACATATAAGTAAATTTGTATGATACTTATACAAGTGAATTTTATTTACTTGTATAGGTAAAAAAAAATTGGCTAAGTTATGTCCCTTAGGCATTCAGAATTTTTACTTGTATAAGTAAAAAAATCATCCTTTCTTCTTTTCTTGAATTCTTAAGATTTCTTTGCTCTAATAGAATTTTAAATTGTGTACCCTTTACAGATGTCTTTACTAATCATTTAGGTGTAATTTCATGGACAATAAAAATCCCATTTGTCTGTCATCTTCAGAACACTGCTCATTTACAAGCCCCAAAGGAGCAATTTTTGAAGGCCTTGCGCAAATATACAAGATCTTTGCTCAATCAGTTTCTTTGATGAATTAATGAGATGAAACATTGAACTTTAATGAAAAAATTTGAGCAAACCTGGGAAAAATCATTAAAGGCATGATTTTACATCTCAAAAATTGAGGATTTTTGTGGGATTGTAAGAAAAATTTACTTATACAAGTAAATTTTTTAGAAAATTAAGGGGAGATTATTCAAACATTATTTATTTACTTATATGTGTATATTTTTTTTTACTTCTTCAAGTAAATAAAATACACTTGTACAAGTAGTACCCCTGACTGACAGTTGAACCAATTCAACATGGTGCAATTAAACAAAGGCGAGATGACCCTCTATGGTCTTCAACAATGATGCAATCCCCATTAAAAGTTGTTGATTGGAATTCAGAAATTAACAACATTTTTACGGTCGCTTCACATGCAAGTATAAATGAGAAACCGCAAAAAAGAAAAAAGAAACAAACCGGTCACCGTGTCTTGACGTCCGATGAATGCATTGTTGAAAAACGCCTGCAAAAACAAAAGAAGGAAGAGAATGATACTAAGAAGAAGGCCAACACAGAAAACAGAAAGAAAAAGGCAATTGACGTATTTATCAAGAAAATGAAGTGAATTGTAGCCTATATGATGTGCTCAGTTAAAACAGAGCCGTATCAAACAAATGACTCTAGTTATAAACAGTTACGATAAAGCTGTTTGGCTGAACCAGTTTAGTAAATGCATTTCTAACATTACAATCCTCAATGCTCTTCAACTTTGTACTTTATTTGGCCTTTCATTATTTTTGATTCAAGCGACACTGATGAGTCTGGTATGGCTGAAAATCGTGTCTCTGGCGTAGAAAAAATATAAGCACAATACTTTAATTTTAAATACCGTAACAAATTATAAATTTTAAAGTTCATTTTATTTAATATTATCTGCTAATCCAAAAGCCCGAGACTGAAGAATTCGTATATACCTATAGCTTGGCCTGGTTCTCTCTACTTTTCTAAGGTATTTCATCATCACTGTACATATGTATATATTTATATACCAGCATATATATACTAGGTACCATAGGTAGATAAAGTAGCTAAGTGGACACAGTCTAAATATGTCATCGCAAACAATGAGCAAAACCCATACTGTATACATAAAAAAGATGTGGTGTAAGTACCAATGAGACAACTCTTGTATAGTCAGCTATAAATGTTCCAACATAATAAGATTTATATGAATTTATCTAAGCATACAAATCTCTCTATCACTACCGTTGAACAGTGTTTCTGTTTGTGTTATTTCCGGATAAGATGTATATGACAGTGATGACAAAATTTGGTGAGCAACAAACATACCAATAATTTGGGATTCAGCAGCAAAACCTGTGTATACATACATACATCAGTGATCACAAATACACGTATACTTACACTTTCAAAAACCTTACAACATTCTATATATATATTCGTCTACTGAATAACAGCCCAACAATATTAAATCTGTAAATTTGCGGAAGCAAATTTTTGTTCTTCCCTGGCCGGGATTCGATTTCATTCTAATGAGATATCGTGGCACCTAATCGGCTTGCACGAGGAAAGGTAACACTCATCCACAGAAAGCTTGATTTTTGTTGAGCCTAGGTGGTTAAGTGGTCTATACTGTGCTACGTTATCTCAGTGGCACGAGTTCGAATCCCATCCAGGGAAGAACAAAAATTTGCTTCTACAGATCTAACATTGTTGTGCTGTTATTTAGACGAATTATATATATAGTTTAAAGATAAAAAAAAAACACAAAAAATAAATTCACATTATAAATCGAAAATCGTTTTGTAGCCCTTTTACTGCATCTGCTACGGTTAATCAGACAATATTATAAATAAAACGAAAATATTTAAAGAGAAGTAATAAAAAGAGCATATAGCCGGGAAGATTGAGTACAAACTGACACAAAAAACATTCAACGACGACGACGAACAATTGAAACGCCTTTGTTGTATTTCATTTGGAACTGAACTATTTTCTTCACTTTTTAATCATAATACGATAAAAAAAAAATTTTTTTTAATAATCAAACATGTTATAAATCACAAAAACGTATATTCATTAAAACTATCCTAAAAAAAAGTCAATAGTCCATATTGTAGTTTCAATTATAACACGTGTCTTTAATTTGAGTAGTGTCCGAATTTCCCCATTGTTGTCCGAATTTCCCCAATGGCCACGATCTTCAGATAATCGTTATGGATTGGTCCACCAATCACAGGTAAGTATGTGCCAATAGCTATTTTAGGTCGGGAAAATCCTCTTCTATCATGATGATTGGTCGTTTGAAACTTTGGGGGTTCTAACTTCTCTTAAATTAAAACGCATTTGAGACAAATTACGAAGTGTCCGAACTTCCCCATCTTTACCCTAATGCCTGCCTAATATTACACATTGAAAAATCTAGGATTTATGATAATAAGGTGAATGAGGGGGGATAGGAGGGGTCCTGATCCCGAAATCCCGGACTTAAAAAAACGAAATCCCGAGGTCCCGAATTTAAATAAAGTAAATCCAGACGTCCCGAAATCCGAAAAAAAGGATTCCCGGATCCCGAAAGGGTCAATCCCGAAATCCCGAGCTAAAAAACACCCGATCCCGGAGTCCCGATAAAGGTCCTATCCCCCCTCGTGAATGGGCTACGAGGGGCTCATAACAGGATCCTGTCCTTGAGCACCTATGACAGGTTCCCATAAAATTTTGATGTCATAAAACACCACAAAGGAAAAGTGATTGATGTATGAGGTAAAAAGGTCAAGCGGCCGGGTCAGCTGGGAAATTATAGCGATAAGGTGTATTGTACATAAATCATTGGTACATTTAGCATGTTTAGGAGAATTTTTTTTTTAAATCCCCAAATTGGTCTCTGTTCTCAGATTCTAGCCATACAGTTAATCATCAACTAATTCACTAAAAATACATTTGTCCAAAAAGTGTGTCGATTGTCCAGTTTCTAACATCAGTTAGTTGTTACTACTCAGACCGTTACACGAAAACATAGTATTAACCTCTATTGTTCTTTCTTTTTTCTTCGCCTCATTTTTCTTACTGGGTCCTTCTTTTTTAGGAGGCATGTTTAGAGGAAAAGATTCTCTTATTTACTGGGGAATCTTTGAAAATATTGCACAATACAGAAAATGTGTTCGGGAAAATTATGGCGGAGATGATCAATTCTCAGTTTCGAATTTACAAAGGATCATAAATTTTTAACTTGTTTTAGCAATAGAATATTTAACAAAACGATTAATTCATATCCTTCAGATGAAAAAAACAAGGGTTTATTAACATTTCTATTGTTTGCTAATGTAGTTCGAAAATAATGTAAAGCTAGTCCGTTGTTCACGGTGAGGTCAAAATAATGAAACCATTCCGACAGAGGTCCATAAATCACGTGTTTTGTGAATAATTGGTAACTATCGCTTAGTGATTTCCTTTAGTTAACAGCTAGTAATAATAACTTTAAACAGCCAAAAATATCCAATTCAGATACCGATACACTGTAAAATAGTATTTGGATATTTGATTAAATTCATACAAAACTTCTTTTTTTTAATTTTAATTCCATGGTTGAAATAAATTTCCGCACAAGTTTAAAGTTTCTGAACAGGTAATCTGAAAAGATTTGCAGTATCATACATTTACATATGGTTTGTTTGTGTGCATGTGAAATTGTGTAAGTCTTAGGGAGCTATCATGTCATTCGAGTTTTAAGGGGGCTTGGATGCAATCTGCAAAAAATGGCAGAACAGGGAGGTTTGAGTGAAAAAAGGTAAGACGAGACAGTATGCCAAAAGAAAGGACAGCATGACAATTTATGTTAAAAAAAGGCCAGGATGAAGCAGGACCGAAAAGAGTGAAAATAAAATGTCGGACAGAGGTTGCGATTTGAAAAAAAATCAGGACAATATTTCAATCCTAGAACCCCTCCCCCCCCCAAAAAAAAAATGAAATGGTAGCACCTTTAGGACATAAGATTTGTTTTCTTCAGATCAGTGACATGTTAATGTCTCCAGTTGTTGTGAGTCTAGGAGGGTAAGAATTTGCCCTTTTGTTATATATCAGTATGTATCATGGTCGGATTATGTTTCTGTTTGTAAGAGATAGTTGTTCCCCGTTTGCCAGTATTTTGTATTTATGTTTGTGACGTCAATCTTTGTCTGATTAAAATGTAGAAATGGAAGCTGATGTGTTTTTATGTGTCCGTATGTTATCGCCTCCATCCATGCTATCAGAGCTATTCCCCTAGTCTGTAATACTTTACGTTAAGCGTCAAACTGCCATTTTCGGCCACCGTTAGCGTCAAATAGATTTAGATTATAACATGAGTCGTCAAAATTTTGGGATTCGTCAAGGATTTCAAATAATTATCGTAAATCGTTATTTCTGAGAGAAAACTAGCGTGATCAATCGTCAAAATCAGTCGATTTTCACAGTTTTTATCGTCTAAAAGAAATATGATGTACGTTTTATCGTCATGCATGCACCAAAAGTACCGATAACGTAATTTGGCAAGCCTTTTTACAGCTATTGTTATGAAGGTACCCCTATTACTACCGTTATGTTATGCATATGTTTTTTATATTCGGTAAAAATTTCCTTAGAGCTTGTGTTGTGTATTTAACTTATGCCGAATCAAAATATTTTTTTCTTATATATTTTCTTATCCACGACAATTCAGTGTTTTCGTTTTTTTCAAAAATTACAAGAAAAAGATTTGAAATACAGTTTTCATTCAATTTTGATACTTACCTCTGTACTTTCCGTAGAGGGTACAGATATCTGACGATTCTGCTCAGACTGGCGATATGCCTTACACAAAAACTTTATTCAGCCAGTATTATACGGAAGCGTATTCAGCCAGTATTATACGGAAGCGTATTCAGCCAGTATTATACGGAGGCGTATTCAGCCAGTATTATACGGAAGCGTATTCAGCCAGTATTATACGGAAGCGTATTCAGCCAGTATTATACGGAAGCGTATTCAGCCAGTATTATACGGAAGCGTATTCAGCCAGTATTATACGGAAGCGTATTCAGCCAGTATTATACGGAGGCGTATTCAGCCAGTATTATACGGAAGCGTATTCAGCCAGTATTATACGGAAGCGTATTCAGCCAGTATTATACTAATAAAAATAACAAAGTAAAATATAGGCACTGTCTACCATTACGCTGAGATTAACCAGATCCATTTATGACTGGAAATAGCTTCATGTTGTTGTTGTTGTTGTTGTTGTAAATAGCTTCATGTTGTTGTTGTTGTTGTTGTTGTTGTTGTTGTTGCTCTTCTTCTTCTTCTTCTTCTTCTTCTTCTTCTTCTTCTTCTTCTTCTTCTTCTTCTTCTTCTTCTTCTTCTTCTTCTTCTTCTTCTTCTTCTTCTTCTTCTTCTTCTTCTTCTTCTTCTTCTTCTTCTTCTTCTTCCTGGTACGGGAAAGACTCCGGTGCCAGAAGGTGGAATATCCCGGAACTGCAAATGTGGGTCGAAACATTGTGTTATAAAAAAATAAAATATTTACCACAGTTCAATTATAATTTAAAATAACACTAGTTGTAGCTTAATGTTAAACATATTCACATTATGTACAGTGGTTTAAATACAATAATTAATTAGCCAGACAGGATCCTCCAAATGTTAAGGCGGATATATATTTGAAGGATTCTAGGGAGGGTGACATGCAAATTGCTTCTTGGAGATTGTTCCAGACAGCTTGGGAAAAAAGATGACTTAAAAAAGTCTTTATTTGTATAAATATGCCTAAATATATGCTGTCCTCTATAGCTAGGACGCCTGTCAGATTGAGTCGGGACATCATTAGTGACTTCGACTGACCCCCCATTAATCTTATAAATAAAAAGGTTTTGGATGTCAATCAACACGGGTAGGAGGGATACAAACCAAAATGACCTTCTCTTATACCAGAGAGGATGATAAAGAGCTATCGCCCTGGAGTCAATAAAATAAAACAAAATAATCGTCAAATTTTTAGAAATTCGAGCTGTGAGGCATCACAATTTTGGATACACCTAATTTGACTAAGCTAAAAATAAAATTCAAGCTGGCGTGATAGGCTAAGATATTTCTATAATGTCTCGAAATGAGCAATTTGTAACTTTCCTTGTGGATTTTAAAGTTAAATCGAAGTGTTGTTTTTAAATTTCATCGTATATTTATTTTTTGAAATTTAGCGTAACATTGTGCGGAGAACGCCTTGCAATATTTAAGAAAGTTTAAATTTAGAGTCAATCGTTTGCTCATCGTTTGATACTGTGTTTTTTGTTCAAAATAAGCTTTTTGAACGCTTTTGCTTTTTGACCGATAACTTTGCTTTTTGTCCGACACTTTTGCTTTTTGTCCGTTGCTTTTTGTCCGTTTTGCATTTTGTCCGATAATTTTGCTTTTTGTCTGACGCTTTTGCTTTTTGTCCGTTTTGCTTTTTTAGCTCACTTGGCCCAGAGGGCTAAGTGATATTTTCTCATCCCTTGGTAGCCGTCTTCGTCGTTAACTTTTAAAAATCTTTTCCTCTGAAACTACTGACAAAAATCAAATATACACCGTAGTGTATCACGAAAGTCCGGAATTATTATCAAATTGTTCTTAATCTATAAACGGTGGTTATGAAGTGAAATTTCATCACATTTATTGTTAAATACTACACGGTGACCTCAACAATAACACTAAATTGTACTTAAGAATTTGTTATTTTGGTTGACCTCTTACTTAATTTGACCTCATACATCTTTACAACATCATAGTTTATTTCAATTGTCAACTAACAAAAGACAATTAGAAGAACATTTTCTAAAACAAGGATTTTAGATTCGGAAACATGTCACGACCCAAACAATCGTCTGCAAAGATAAGGTGGAAATATTTGATATATAAGATCTGACTTCGTATCTTGACCACTCGTTCGGATTGTACTTTAACCAACAATGGCGGCGATATTGTTATGCTTGCTTTCTCTGATGGTTTCAGCAAATGCTAAATATACCTCTTTACAGTGGAGCAAATGTGGTAAGTCACTATTTCAATAGGAAGGCAGGAACAGCTTACCTTTAGGAGAGTCTGGGCGGGGACGGGTCCTTCATTTCTGTATTTAAAAAAAAGAAAAAAAAAGGAATTGTTTGCCTTTTTTTCTCTCTGTTCATTATTTTTTGCCATTTATTTTGCACATTTTTTCTACTTTTCCCAATATTCTATAAGCCTAGTCCAGACCCTCTTGAGTTAAGAATAAATTAGGCTAGTAATTACCTATTTACAATGTTGAATAAGATCTCCACAACAGACCCCCAAAAAAGACACAGAAATTAACAACTGTAGGTCATGTATTTTAGGCCAACAATGAACAACGTCCATACCGCATAGTCTATCTGCAATTAAAGGCCCTAAATGATGACCAAATCCATTGAGATGTTGGCTTTTCATAATAATAACAAGCCGGGAGGCAGGGCTGATATGCATAAAACTACTTATGGTAATATTTGTTCCGAACAAACAGATTGTTCTACATGTCTTACGATTAAATAGTACTACGATTGGCTATTGGAACTTAAGTGGTTTTATGCATATCAGCCCTGTAATTCAGTAGCTATCGTTTATTGCTATATATCCTAATAATTTCCTTCACTGTTTTTTTTACATGAATCACGTACGTCGTTAGTTTTCTCGTATGAAATGTTTTACATTTATCCTTTCGGAATAGTATAATACATGTAGCATATATATGCAGTGTGGGTTTTTCTCATTGTTGATGGCCGCACGGTGACCTTTATATAGCTGTTAACTTCTCTGTCATTTGGTCTCTGGTGGAGAGTTATCTCATTGGAAATCATACCACATCTTCATATTTTTATTTCATACATTGCAACTCATGCACAAAATATGTTTTGCGGTGAACCCTTGAGATCTAAGTCAGACTAGTATAAAAGTACGGCAAATGCTGATAAGATGATGAACCCTTGAGATCTAAGTCAGACTAGTATAAAAGTACGGCAAATGCTGATAAGATGATGAACCCTTGAGATCTAAGTCAGACTAGTATAAAAGTACGGCAAATGCTGATAAGATGATAAGAAAATAAGAGCAGATCCTGTTCTACTTTAATGTATGTGAAGTTAGCAGCCGGTTCGTTATTCGTTATTCGATATTCAATATCCAACCAGCTGCTAGCAGCCGGTTTGATATTCAAAATCTGGTGAAAAATTATACGAAAATTAAATACTTGATAACATATAAAGCATGATTTTCATAGTTAAAAGGACTGATAAGATATGTAGAAAAATCGTTAAATGACTTATTTGAGCTGTCGTAATTTCTCGTTGTTCTCGCATGTAAACCCTTTTCCATGTTAAATATTTTGACTTTATGTGATATAGAGTTTTGTCAATAAAACGACTTCAAAGATGTACTTTTGTGTATAATGTCTCTAAAGACAAAAAGAAAAACCCATAACTCTAGAAATATTGATAACTATAAATAGAAATATATATGGAAAGCCAAAAAAAAAAAAAATTTCAGTCAAAAGCTGTCAAAACTTTAGGACAAAGGGCACAAGGTAATGGTGAGAGCCCCCTTATCTCTCAATCTGTCTAATATTTTACAGACATTTAGTCAATAGGTAGATACAAACGTGACTAAAAGGAATTTGTGTACACTTCATGTCTTCTATGTTTACGGTACGCCCAAAGTGCCAGTTGGATATTCAAATTTTATATCAAAAATCGACCCGAGACCGCTTAAATAAGGTTGAGACCCCCCTGGTCTTTCAATGTCCATAAAATTCAACCAAATCATTTACTCTATATATATAAAGGTTGTATTAGATGGATTTTTGCGAATAACGTCATCTTCAATATCTACGGAGTGCTTAGATTGTCACTTTTCAGTCAAAAAATCTCAAAACTTTAGGACAAAGGGCACAAGGTAATGGTGAGAGCCCCCTGATCTCTCAATCTTTCTAATATTTAACAGACATTTAGTCAATAGGTAGATACAAACGTGACTAAAAGGAATTTGGGTACACTTTATGTCTTCTATGTTTACGGTACGCCCAAAGTGCCAGTTGGATATTCAAATTTTATATCAAAAATCGACCCGAGACCGCTTAAATGAGGTTGAGACCCCCCTGGTCTTTCAATGTCCATAAAGTTCAACCAAATCATTAAATATGTATATAGATAGGTTGTATTAGATGGATTTTTGAGAATAACGTCATCTTCAATATATACGGAGTGCTTAGATTGTCACTTTTCAGTCAAAAAATGTCAAAACTTTAGGACAAAGGGCACAAGGTAATGGTGAGAGCCCCCTGATCTCTCAATCTTTCTAATATTTTACAGACATTTAGTCAATAGGTAGATACAAACGTGACTAAAAGGAATTTGGGTAAACTTTATGTCTTCTATGTTTACGGTACGCCCAAAGTGCCAGTTGGATATTCAAATTTTATATCAAAAATCGACCCGAGACCGCTTAAATGAGGTTGAGACCCCCCTGGTCTTTCAATGTCCATCAAGTTCAACCAAATCATTGACTCTGTATATATAAAGGTTGTATTAGATGGATTTTTGAGAGTAACGTCATCTTCAATATCTACGGAGTGCTTAGATTGTCACTTTTCAGTCAAAAAATGCTAGAACTTTAGGACAAAGGACACAAGGTAATGGTGAGAGCCCCCTTATCTCTCAATCTTTCTAATATTTTACAGACATTTAGTCAATAGGTAGATACGAACGTGACTAAAAGGAATTTGGGTAAACTTCATGTCTTCTTTGTTTACGGTACGCCCAAAGTGCCAGTTGGATATTCAAATTTTATATCAAAAATCGACCCGAGACCGCTTAAATGAGGTTGAGACCCCCCTGGTCTTACAATGTCCATAACATTCAACCAAATTATTGACTCTGTATATATAAAGGTTGTATTAGATGAATTTTTGAGAATAACGTCATCTTCAATATCTACGGAGTGCTTAGATTGTCACTTTTCAGTCAAAAAATGTCAAAACTTTAGGACAAAGGGCACAAGGTAATGACGAGAGCCCCCTGATCTCTTAATCTTTCTAATATTTTACAGACATTTAGTCAATAGGTAGATACAAATGTTACTTAAAGCAATTTTGGTACACTTTCTTTCTTTTATGTTTACGGTGCGCCCAAAGTGCCTGTTGGAAATTCAAATTATTTAGCGAAAGCCTACCCGAATCCGCTTAAATCAGGTTGAGACCCACCTAGTTTTTCAATGTCCATTAAATTCAACCAAATCATAGATTCTATATATATAAATATTGTATGAAAAGGGGAATGCTGTTGAACGGACTGTTCGCTTCTAGGACCAAACCAGAACCCTAGTAGAACCGAGGACCTTGTTTCAAGTACAAACGGGGATGATTTACAGACCTTTACAACGCACCTTCGCACAGCTCACACAAGCACCCCTTTTGATGTAAATTCCAGGTCCAAATGCATTGCTGACGGCTATTTCAACCAGGCAACTTAGGGCTCCAACACCTCATGCTGGCAGAATTGTGTTCGCCAACATAGACTTGCATTGCCCTTCCCGCTTAAATGGGTAGGAATCCACTTTCTTTTTGAATGTTTTTCTTCAATTGTGTAGTGCTTATTTCCATAGTCGTACCACTAGAAACGTTTCTTAGGAGCTTGGTGATATTTTTTAATCTGTTGCTGGGTAAGCACATCTTGTATTTACCTTGCAGGTTTGTGTGGGATAAACGAATGGTGAACAGGCAACCTTTTTTTGCTGCTCCGTGTAATTTATTAGCTTGACCTTTTATCAAATTCAACCCGTATTTTGATAGACTATTTTCTCATACCTCTCGAAGATGAAAACGGATGGTGATATATTTACTGCGGAGATTGATAGGATCACCGTCTTGGTCGGTTAAGTATGTCTGCATGCGATTGAAAAGCTGTAGATATTGGACTGTTGGGTGGAGTTTACGTAGCTTACATTGATGATGCCACTGTTCACCAAGATGCTGTTGATACTGCTGATGCTAACAATGTAATCAATCTCTTCGTAACCGTTTGTTGCCTGATCAAATGTGTAGAGCTGTCGCTAAAATCCCAATACGGTGTTCGATTCCTTTTATTGTAGGGGTGAACCGGGTAAAATGCGGCTATCGTTTCCAGGGACAAGGATGGAAAACCCTTGCTTTTAGTCTGTGTGGTCGACGATTTGCTGCAACAGTGTGGTGTCCATTTACTAGTACATGTATTCATTAAATAACGACGTTCATCTTCTGACCATCCGATTCGAACTGGAGGACTCCTTCGGAGATTGCAAGTACAAATGCTTCGGTGTTGGCGGGAACATTACGCTCGAATTCCGCTCGAATCTGGAAGTCCACTCGGGCGAATGACTTACTTCGATCACAAACAGCGGCTATAGGTAAATAAAATCAGAGGGGTTGACACCACCGTTACTGAGAAGGTTTTCAATGTCGTAGAATTTCTTTCTGAAGTCTACAGCCTCCTTGAACACTCTGGCAACCTTGTTTTGTAAAAACCAGGCATTAAAGTCGACGGCTGAGTCGCGTTCAGCTTTGAGGGTGACATAGACACTTTGCGAAAAAGGATCCAAGAGATCTTATACAGGATTATTTTTGCCACGTTATTGACGGCGGCAGCCCTCGTAATGGCATTGGCATCTGAATAGCGAACGAGCCTGAACCCGTACACTATTTTATAGTAATAATCCCATAATATGTTTCAGGGGAATGGCAAACGAGTACGATCCTTTGTTGGTGGGCTTAGTGATAATGTATTCATGCCACGCTGTAAATCCAGTATTCTCAGTCTCGGCATCGGTAGAAGAATCCTTATACCACAGTCGGTTGAGACCCTACGTTTTGAAGAAGTCGCCGAGGAAGGTTTACATTCCAAGCATAGTGGTGGCGATGCCGGGGTCGTTAATGTGTTCAATCTGCTGACCGGAGAGTCGATATCATATAGTTTTGAAGAGATACATGATGCCATTGTGAATGAGATCAACGTCTGTATATGCAGTGCCGTCGTAATTTTGAAGTCTTTCTTCTACTAAGAAATAACTCTCGATTGTTGAAGGAACAGGTCTTGTGTTTCGATGTTGATTCGGATCTCC
This sequence comes from Mytilus galloprovincialis, assembly GCA_037788925.1. Taxonomy (NCBI): domain Eukaryota; kingdom Metazoa; phylum Mollusca; class Bivalvia; order Mytilida; family Mytilidae; genus Mytilus; species Mytilus galloprovincialis. Next base: position 69,987,520 of record CM075343.1, on the reverse strand, counting down.
GCTTCAGAGTTGGTAAGTAGGGCGCCGGCTTAAGGTACGAATTCGTGAACCTGGTATTAATATTTTTTAAGATTTCCATCGTAGGTTAATCCTACTATGATTGTAAGGATGTCGGCATTATGGATTTAGTGAAAGCTTTGGACAAAACCATGGACGGTAGCGATGCCACGGGAGATGGGATTGTTTAACTGTGTTTGGTTTTAAGGGCTTACTGCGTTTAATACTGAGCTGCTAATTGGGCTTGCTGCGCTGGACACTGGGTTTTCGAAGGCGGGTCACTTTTTCAACGACATGGTCGACGACTTTGGCTACCCCCTTTCAACTCCTATCATGGTTGCATTGGTGTAAGCGCTCATAGTCTTACTTTCAAAGGCCTTGGCAGCAGAGGAGGTGAACATGCGACCAGCGATACCGGCGATAGTGTCAAACAAACTACCGCCGTATGCATACTTTCGAACAAAACCTTAAACATTTAGTTAGAGGATACTACGATGGAATTGCTTATTTTCCTTGGTGCTGATGTGTTCACCTTTCTTCATGGCATCGAGGATCGCCACAAGCTCGTTGCGCACACCATTATTTCAAGCACGGTCGGCAGCGTTACACAGACCCAGGCGATATATGGAGGAGCTAGTTAAAGTCAGAGTGTCGAAATACGGTTTGCAGTCCGCTACAATGCTTATCTTGCTTTAGATGTGCGACACAATATTCGTCCACTTGTAACTTTTTCATCGCCTTCGAGTTCTAGAGAGGGTCAATTGCCTTGTCGATTTATGGCACCGAAACTGTTCAGGATCTCTGCATAGTCGACAAGGTTTTAAAGCTTCGGGCTCAAACGATTCTGGTTTCTTTTTCACCATGAGTTCCAAGAGGTCAAGGGTTCCTTTGTACCTCAGAGCATTCCCGAAATATCATCACTGTCAGAAGTAACTGGTTAGCTTCCGATGAAGATACCATCGTTTTCAGATCGCGATCTAAAGGTGTGGTCGGCGGAAGGATTGTTACTGAGCTGCAAATACTGTTGTGCTCGAGGTCCGAGGACGGTGTCTGAAGGTGGTGCAATGGGTAGTGGGTAGGCAAACTTTGGTGGTGGAGGAGGGAGGACTTTCACTGCTGCAGGAAGGTATACAATCGTTTTGGTATTGCTGAAGCTGCCTCTCGCTGAGCCTCAACCACAGGCTTAACACCTTTGAAAGGGCCCGGTTGAGTACAATCTTCTCGAGCGGATGCTGCATGTTACTGGCTTGAATCTTCCGCTTGATCTCTTGCAACTCCCTGGCGAGTTTAGTGTCTGTAATTTTTATAACGTCATTTATTTATAGCGTTGTCATGACCCCCCTGAGCGATGGTTCGAACACATCTAAGCGTTTGTTTGAACGCTCCTAAGCGTTGGTTTTCTGAAACCATAGGCATACATCTATCAAAAGGTAAAAAAAAATCACATGCATTTCTGCTTGTTTTTTAATAAAATTGAATTGAAAAGATCGATCTTTTTTTAGCTATCGGATCAATGTCTTTATCCTAACAATCCAAGATAAAATCAATTTAGGTCACCCAAAACCACTATCCCCAATTCAATGTTTTTAGACCCTGTTTTTGATCTTACTGTCCTATCGTCAAAAAATATACAATTCATGGTAATCATACCCGGTACGCCTGTTTTTTTTTCATTCAATAGCTTACAATTTGAAGATCTCAATCGTTCCCTCTCTTTTCCAAATTGGTGGTCAGCGGCTTGTTTAATCTCTCAAAACCCCAAGTGGTGATAGTTGCCCCCTTCCAGAATAAGGTTTTAATTTTTGTCTTCCTATTAACTAAATGTCTGCATAATAAAAGAAAGATTGAGAGCTTGGGGTATTCTTACCATTGCCAAGTGTCCTTTGTCCTACATGTAAAAGTTTGACAATATGTAGCTGAAAAGTGACAATAAAAGGCCTCCATAAATATCGAATATGAATTCTTTCTAGTACAACCTTTATATACACAGCGCTCTAGCGTCTATAATTTAATTAAATTTTATGGACATTGAACGACCAGGGGGTCTCACACTCATTTGAGCGGTCTCAGGTACGTTTTCACTGTATATTTTGAATATCCAACTGGCACTTTGGGCGTACCGTAAACATAGAAGACAGGAAGTGTACCCAAATTCCTTTTAGCCACGTTTGTATCTACCTATTGACTAAATGTCTGTAAAATATTAGAAAGATTGAGAGATCAGGGGGCTCTCACCATTACATTGTGCCCTTTGTCCTAAAAATTTGACATTTTTTTACTAAAAAGTGACAATCTTAGCCCTCCGTAGATATTGAAGATGACGTTATTCTCAAAAATCCATCTAATACAACCTTCATATATACAGAGTCAATGATTTGGTTGACTTTTATAGTCATTGAAAAACCAGGGGGGTCTCAACCTCATTTAAGCGGTCTCGGGTCGGTTTTCACTATATATTTCTTTTTTGGGCGTTCCATAAATATTTCTATTCATATTTCTTAATGTTTTCTAGAGTAAGCGGGTTTTCTTATTGTTTTAAGAATTATCATGTAGAAAATAAATCTTTGCAGTTTTTTTATTGACACCAATTTATATTATATAAAGACAAATTTGCAACTTAGAAAAGGGTTTATATTCGAGGACAACGAGAACTTACAACAGCTTGAAGAACTTACAACAGCTTGAAGAGGTCATTTTGATAAGTTCCTACGTATCTTATCAGTCATCTTAACTATGAAAATCATGTTTTTAATGTTATCAAGTATTTTTTTTTTATGATTTTCAACAAAATTTTGAATATCCAACCGACTGCTAGCAGCCGGTTGGATATTGAATATCGAATAACGAATAACGAACCGGCTGCTAACTGCACATACATTCTACTTTATGTCCTATATTTTCACATCTTGCTGCATAAATTTAGATAATGCTAAAATTATGGCGCTCACAGATTATAACGTACAGTTTGGATGACGTGGAACGGAGTATTAAACTTGACCAATTAGTTTTTTTTATTAAAATATATAATGGCATGTATTTCAAAAATTGTCATTTGTGTTAAATATCATTTTTGTTTTTCGTTCATTATTTTGAAAATAAATCTGTCTGTTAGTTTCTCTCGTTTGAATATTTTTTTATAATTGTCATTTCGGGACATTTTTTTGTCTCTCATTGTCGAAGGGCACGTCTTGAGTGGAATTTCATAACATTTTCTGTTAATTACAAGATAAATTAACCCTAAAATTCTTGTTAAATTTTTTTGTTATTCTAATCTAAATGTTGATATTTTGAATTTCTATAGTTTTCTATGTTACTTTTTAAATTTTTGCATTTTGTGACGAGTATTACCACATCCAACACATACAGAATGGAAGTTAAACACACAAAAAACGTCAAGATAAGTATATTATCTATTTTTCGGCTTTACGGTGACATATATTTGTTAATTTTTGTGTTATTTTGGTCTCTTGTGGAGAATTTTCTCATTCATTGGCAATCGTACCACATCTTCTTTTTATATATATATGAGCGTTTTTGGTGAAGTTAAATCTTATAAAGCTCATTGGAAGCATTATATTAAAGTGTTATTTTCATTCTTTATAAAGAGTATTTTTCATTTTCAGGAGCGACTCTGAAATCGAACCCACCTCTATCCCTCGGAAGTGTAAGCGTAACCCCAGTACCGGTAGTAATTCCAGGTGACATCAACCTATCAATCAATGGGAGCCTCACACGGAGTGTCTCTAGTTCTTCTCTAACAATCTCCATAAAGAGGAAAACCTTCTTGTTGAATATCCCTATTCCGTGTATCTCCCACGTTGGTTCATGGTTTGTATTTCTTATTTCATAATTAAGATTATTAATTTTTTTTTTTTGGGGGGGGGGGGGATTTTAAGGGGACAAAGACGACTGAAAGGCAACTTAGATTACATAATTTTTATTGAATAAATGCATATTTATACCCCAATGCAGACTTGCCTGAAGTGTGGGTCATGCTTCAGTGGTTCCCTATATCATCAACAAAATTTTTACCACAATTTGAACTACAGAGATTGTTGTCTCGTTGGTAATCATACCACATCTACTTATTTCAATATATCATGTTATGCCTGACTGAATTGTGTTTGTTTTACAGTACATACAACGATATCTATATCATGTTATGCCTGACTGAATTGTGTTTGTTTTACAGTACATACAACGATATCTATATCATGTTATGCCTGACTGAATTGTGTTTGTTTTACAGTACATACAACGATATCTATATCATGTTATGCCTGACTGAATTGTGTTTGTTTTACAGTACATACAACGATATCTATATCATGTTATGCCTGACTGAATTGTGTTTGTTTTACAGTACATACAACGATATCTATATCATGTTATGCCTGACTGAATTGTGTTTGTTTTACAGTACATACAACGATATCTGTATCATGTTATGCCTGACTGAATTGTGTTTGTTTTACAGTACATACAACGATATCTGTATCATGTTATGCCTGACTGAATTGTGTTTGTTTTACAGTACATACAACGATATCTGTATCATGTTATGCCTGACTGAATTGTGTTTGTTTTACAGTACATACAACGATATCTGTATCATGTTATGCCTGACTGAATTGTGTTTGTTTTACAGTACATACAACGATATCTATATCATGTTATGCCTGACTGAATTGTGTTTGTTTTACAGTACATACAACGATATCTATATCATGTTATGCCTGACTGAATTGTGTTTGTTTTACAGTACATACAACGATATCTGTACAATGGTAGATGATATGGTCACACAAAACTGGGCAGGGATTATGGGAGGAATAGGGTCACAGATTAAGGCCATGTTAGCCACAAGTGGTGTCACATACAACGCATGCCCACAACCAGCTCAAGCTGTAAATATTAAGAGCTACAGTCTCCACATTCCTGAAATACCAAAGATACTTTCTTGGTTCGCAGCGGTAAGCCTGAAATTATTTTATGTATAGTTATCAACAGCTATTGCATGTTCATCCCTCAATGCCAATGACATTTTCTTGGTTTGCAGCGGTAAGCAAATCTATTTATAGCTATCAACAGCTATTTCATCTACATCCCTCAATGCCAATGACATTTTCTTGGTTTGCAGCAGTAAGCAATCATTCTATTCATAGCTATCAACAGCTATTGCATGTTCATCCCTGAAATGCCAAAGATACTTTCTTGGTTTGCAGCGGTAAGCAATCATTCTATTAATAGCTATCAACAGCTATTGCATGTTCATCCCTGAAATGTCAAAGATACTTTCTTGGTTTGCAGCGTTAAGCAATCATTCTATTCATAGCTATCAACAGCTATTGCATGTTCATCCCTGAAATGCCAAAGATACTTTCTTGGTTTGCAGCGGTAAGCAATCATTCTATTCATAGCTATCAACAGCTATTGCATGTTCATCCCTGAAATGTCAAAGATACTTTCTTGGTTTGCAGCGGTAAGCAATCATTCTATTCATAGCTATCAACAGCTATTGCATGTTCATCCCTGAAATGCCAAAGATACTTTCTTGGTTTGCAGCGGTAAGCAATCATTCTATTTATAGTTAATAACAGCTCCAACATACACATTCTTGAAATACCAAAGATTCAATCTTGGTTTGCAGCGGTAAGCTATCATTCTATTCATAACTATCAACAGCTATTGCATGTTCATCCCTGAAATGCCAAAGATACTTTCTTGGTTTGCAGCGGTAAGCAATCATTCTATTTATAGTTAATAACAGCTCCAACATACACATTCTTGAAATACCAAAGATTCAATCTTGGTTTGCAGCGGTAAGCTATCATTCTATTCATAACTATCAACAGCTATTTCATCTACTAGTACTTTTCTCAAATGCCAAAGATACTTTCTTGGTTTGCAGCGGTAAGCAATCATTCTAATCATAGTTACCAACAGCTCCAACATACACATTCTTGAAATACCAAAGATTCAATCTTGGTTTGCAGCGGTAAGCTATCATTCTATTCATAACTATCAACAGCTATTTCATCTACTTTTCTCAAATGCCAAAGATACTTTCTTGGTTTGCAGCGGTAAGCAATCATTCTAATCATAGTTACCAACAGCTCCAACATACACATTCTTGAAATACCAAAGATTCAATCTTGGTTTGCAGCGGTAAGCTATCATTCTATTCATAACTATCAACAGCTATTTCATCTACTTTTCTCAAATGCCAAAGATACTTTGTTGGTTTGCAGCGGTAAGCAATCATTCTAATCATAGTTACCAACAGCTCCAACATACACATTCTTGAAATACCAAAGATTCAATCTTGGTTTGCAGCGGTAAGCTATCATTCTATTCATAACTATCAACAGCTATTTCATCTACTTTTCTCAAATGCCAAAGATACTTTCTTGGTTTGCAGCGGTAAGCAATCATTCTAATCATAGTTACTAACAGCTCCAACATACACATTCTTGAAATACCAAAGATTCAATCTTGGTTTGCAGCGGTAAGCTATCATTCTATTCATAACTATCAACAGCTATTTCATCTACTTTTCTCAAATGCCAAAGATACTTTCTTGGTTTGCAGCGGTAAGCAACCATTCTAATCATAGTTACCAACAGCTCCAACATACACATTCTTGAAATACCAAAGATTCAATCTTGGTTTGCAGCGGTAAGCTATCATTCTATTCATAACTATCAACAGCTATTTCATCTACTTTTCTCAAATGCCAAAGATACTTATTGGTTTGCAGCGGTAAGCTATCATTCTATTCATAACTATCAACAGCTATTTCATGTACTTTTCTCAAATGCCAAAGATACTTTCTTGGTTTGCAGCGGTAAGCTATCATTCTATTCATAACTATCAACAGCTATTTCATCTACTTTTCTCAAATGCCAAAGATACTTTCTTGGTTTGCAGCGGTAAGCAATCATTCTAATCATAGTTACCAACAGCTCCAACATACACATTCTTGAAATACCAAAGATTCAATCTTGGTTTGCAGCGGTAAGCTATCATTCTATTCATAACTATCAACAGCTATTTCATCTACTTTTCTCAAATGCCAAAGATACTTTCTTGGTTTGCAGCGGTAAGCAATCATTCTAATCATAGTTACCAACAGCTCCAACATACACATTCTTGAAATACCAAAGATTCAATCTTGGTTTGCAGCGGTAAGCTATCATTCTATTCATAACTATCAACAGCTATTTCATCTACTTTTCTCAAATGCCAAAGATACTTTCTTGGTTTGCAGCGGTAAGCAATCATTCTAATCATAGTTACCAACAGCTCCAACATACACATTCTTGAAATACCAAAGATTCAATCTTGGTTTGCAGCGGTAAGCTATCATTCTATTCATAACTATCAACAGCTATTTCATCTACTTTTCTCAAATGCCAAAGATACTTTCTTGGTTTGCAGCGGTAAGCTATCATTCTATTCATAACTATCAACAGCTATTTCATCTACTTTTCTCAAATGCCAAAGATACTTTCTTGGTTTGCAGCGGTAAGCAATCATTCTAATCATAGTTACCAACAGCTCCAACATACACATTCTTGAAATACCAAAGATTCAATCTTGGTTTGCAGCGGTAAGCTATCATTCTATTCATAACTATCAACAGCTATTTCATCTACTTTTCTCAAATGCCAAAGATACTTTCTTGGTTTGCAGCGGTAAGCAATCATTCTAATCATAGTTACCAACAGCTCCAACATACACATTCTTGAAATACCAAAGATTCAATCTTGGTTTGCAGCGGTAAGCTATCATTCTATTCATAACTATCAACAGCTATTTCATCTACTTTTCTCAAATGCCAAAGATACTTTCTTGGTTTGCAGCGGTAAGCAATCATTCTAATCATAGTTACCAACAGCTCCAACATACACATTCTTGAAATACCAAAGATTCAATCTTGGTTTGCAGCGGTAAGCTATCATTCTATTCATAACTATCAACAGCTATTTCATCTACTTTTCTCAAATGCCAAAGATACTTTCTTGGTTTGCAGCGGTAAGCAATCATTCTAATCATAGTTACCAACAGCTCCAACATACACATTCTTGAAATACCAAAGATTCAATCTTGGTTTGCAGCGGTAAGCTATCATTCTATTCATAACTATCAACAGCTATTTCATCTACTTTTCTCAAATGCCAAAGATACTTTCTTGGTTTGCAGCGGTAAGCAATCATTCTTTTTATAGTTAATAACAGCTCCAACATACACATTCTTGAAATACCAAAGATTCAATCTTGGTTTGCAGCGCTAAGCTATCATTCTATTCATAACTATCAACAGCTATTTCATCTACTTTTCTCAAATGCCAAAGATACTTTCTTGGTTTGCAGCGGTAAGCTACCATACTATTCATAGTTACCAACAGCTATATCATACACATTCCTCAAATGCCAAATATACTTTATTGGTTTGCAGCGGTAAGCAATAATTCTGTTAATAGTTATTAATAGCTACAGCACCACATTCCTGAAATACCAAACATACTTTCTTGGTTTGCAGCGTGGTGATCATTCATTCTATTTATAGATCATTCTATCGTAATTCAGTCTAGGTTTTTATGCAGCGGTCTTTAGCAATGATTATATTATCTGGGTCATTTTCAAAAAGTGTCGTATTTTGAAATTGAAAAATTTATTAAAAGTTACTTATTCAAACAACCCTAGCTCTACATAAGCAAATCAAAACAAACAGTACTTTAAGAACAACATATTAAAAGATGCAATCTTAATGATGTCATACAAGAATATCTTGAAACATTTTTTGATCGGTGGTACAATATTTTGTCCATCCTGTTACCATTTTCAAAAGAAATTTTGGGTTATTAAGAAAAGGTTTAGATACAATATTAAATAAGCTTGTTTTACGTAGTCAATTATATGGTTTTCAAGAGAATAAACTTCTATATATATTCATTCTGTAAAATAATCATTGAGATTATTTGCCAATTTTCCAGGTTGTACTGAAAAATGCCTCTAAAAATTGGTTTTCAAAAGTTGTAAAAATTACCAACAGTAATGCAAGTCTATGATAGCAATTTATATTGTTCGGCATTTTTTCACCCTTTCAAATAAACCCAACATCAAGTAAATCCCTCATAAGTTAGTTTACTTTTCTCTTTATTTCATTGGTAACAGGAACGTACGTTTCTGATATATCACTATATAAAAGTCTATCCTGTTACCTTTTTGTCTACCCTGTTACCGATATCAGTATTGCACCTGCAAATACTTAATTGGGAAGATTAAGACGTTATAACCTTAAGATGAGTTCAAACAACGAAATATTTCATTCGTTTTGCACCTAGATATGTTGAGATAAAAACATTAACGACGTTTTTGTCTACAATTGTCTATTATGTTACTGTAACCATAGCAACCATAGTAAAAGGATAGACAAATTTCTTCGGTTTTGATTGTTGTTGTGAAATAACTACTCCCTTTGGTGAAGTGATTATGGTTTTCTATTGTGAATTTGGTTTCCAACACGTTATTGCACTTTTTACAAGCATACTGTTGGTGTAATTAATCAAAATTGTTGGTAACAGCATAGAAATGAAAAAAAGTACACTCTATTTTTTTTTCACTAAATGTCTTGAAATTTCTTTTCTCTACACTGTCGTTGAAGAAACGAGGCGTTTTAAATGTAAAGATTACTTTGCACTTTTGAAATCAACACTGACTGATTCAATATTCATAGGGAGAATATTTTAACGGCTGATTTAAGTAGCGGTAACAGGATGGACATGAACCTCCCGTACGCTGATTGAATTTAGTTTGTAGATAATATTTTACATACAATTATAAAGAAGCTACGATTTTTCGTTAGAGTAATAATTAACGTTCTTAAAAAGTCCCTTTTGCAGATATCAAGGCGATCAGAAAATCGGAAAAAAAATCATTTGAAATGTGTTTTTCTGACACTGTACGCACACAAATACCCCCAAATCGGACTTAAATGCAGTTTAATCTTATCAAAATAGATATAAGGTGTGTTTATTATTAATGTTCTGAATCACGAATCCGACAAGCTTTCATTTAAACCATTACAACTGAAATTTCCATTAGAAATACAAATTTTAGCATGGGTGTACTGAACATTCGACATTTTTTTGAAAATGACCCATGATCTATTAACATCTCTTATTTGGTAAATAATTTGATCGGTGTATAATCCAAATATTGGATTGCATTACTAAAACAAGCATGGCAATACTAACAAACATTAAAAATTTACAGCTATTCTATAAAAACCTTTGATCAACTTGCTTACCATGTTTTTAGATGTTTGTAAACAACAGGTAGGTAGTCTGTTTCAGTCTGTTTACTTTATGCTGGAATTTGAATGGATAATAAACATTAACTCCATTTAAGTCAATTTTTATTTTTTATTGTCCAATCAAATCCCAGTATGTATAAAACAGACTGAAACTCCGCCTACCTATTGTTTGTAAACATCCAAGTACAAACATAGCAAGCAAGTTGGTCTAAGGTTTGCTTTGCGTGCTTTTATAGAAGAGCTGTAACGAAGTCAATCAACATAGAATCATATATTTAAATATTCTAGAGGATCTGATACTTTTGTAAATTTTAATATAAAAATACAATATTCTGAATGAGATTGTTCAGTGGCGGATCCAGGGGGGGGGGGGGGGGGGTCCGGGGGTGCGCACCCCCCCTTTATTTTTGCCGATCAATGCATTTGTATCGGGACATATGTTTTGCACCCCCCTTTGCCCTGGGTTCCCTGGGTTAGCACCCCCTTTCGAAAATTCCTGCATCCGCCCCTGTTGTTATACATGTATATGTTGTGTACAAGATGTAAGTTTGTACAAATTATAATTTGTACAGGGTTTTTGTACAAGTTATAAGTTTTATGACACCTTCCCTCTTGCAACAGGTGATACAGGTGTATCTTATAAAATGTACCAGTGGAATGTTTTAAATTCAAAATATTATACTTCAACCTAACATCTATATATATATAGTGCTATTCTCCTTGTCTTCAAACTGGAAATGAGGATACCTGAATGGTTTAAATTCTAATTTTATTTTTTTCCTTATACCATATTCATCTCCATAATTACACAATCTTTGTGTGGTCTTATAATGTTTTTGTATCAATGCTCAGTATTAGACTGTATCATGAAGTTGTAAAAAATATGACAGAAATATGCGAAACAAAAGACTGTGTGCTTGCATCATCCATTTGTGTTCAGTAGGTCATAAAACACTGATAACTTGTACAAAATATCTGTACAAATTAAAATTTGTACAACATTACAACTTGTACACAACATATATATATCATGTATATGAAATATAACAAAACAAATATATATGCAATATCCACTTTATTTGAACATTGATGGATAATTGTGTCATCGCCAATATTATCACATCTCCTTATTTTCCTAATAAAGAAAAAAATAATCTTTAATCCCGTTAATCATGTAAACAATACATTACAAGAATATTTCCCTTTCAATTTACTCAAAAGAAAAGGAATGAATTCTCTAATTTGTTTTTCTATTCCAGGGTGACTATCATGCACCCATCGAAGTGAACGAGAATTCTTCAGGTGAACAAATTCTGTGTCTTGATTCTCCTTGTATTTCTATTCCAGGGTGACTATCATGCTCACATCGAAGTGAACGAGAATTCTTCAGGTGAACAGATTCTGTGTCTTGATGGTGATTTGACTGTCGAGCATGCGTGCTCTGGATTCGGATGTATATTTGGATAGTAAGATCAAATAAAGATTATTGATAACTTATTGTTTGTTGTCTATTTCTTTTTACCTTTTAGTATCAGTGCTTGTTGATCTCACTTATGAGTTTTATATAAGGACAGGTGCGATAAACGTCAATGATACACGGGGAACCCAAGAAGAAGGGAGAAATCCGTTTGCGCCAAAAATGCGTCCTTTTGCGCCACAACTATTTTCTACAATGCTACGTCTTGTGGCAGATGGGGTTTCAACTCATGGATGGTTGGAACAAAGCACTGTCATCAACATATATATGGCTTATAAATAATCAGCAAAAGTTTTATTTTTTTTCTATGTTGGCTTATCTTCTACTAAATCTTCACCAAAGTTTTTTTCTCTCTCTGTATAATCATGGCTTTCTTAATATGCATTTTAACACCAATAAGTGAAGGTCTGGAGTTGGGGGCTTCATTTTTGTACTCTTATATTTCTATGCAATTTTTCTTTATTCTTCTTACTTTTTGCCCATTATTCTCTATTCTCTTTTAGCACCTCATTATTCTCTATTTTTCTACTTTTTTGTCCGTTTTTCGCTATTCTGTAAACCCCAATCCACACCTTCATAAGAGAGGCGAAAGAAACAAAAGAGATGGTCAAACTTGTGTCGAAAACGAACTGACAATGTCAATCCAACTTGAACACCAAAAACTACCAAACGGACTGACAATGTCAATCCAACTTGAACACCAAAAACTACCAAACGGACTGACAATGTCAATCCAACTTGAACACCAAAAACTACCAAACGGACTGACAATGTCAATCCAACTTGAACACCAAAAACTACCAAACGGACAGACAACAACCTATAAAATACAACGACGTAGACAACTAAACACTAAGCAACATGAACCCTACAATAACCTAAAGAATTCCACATACAGTTTATAACAAGAGACGGGTATCACTTTGAATTACTGTAAATTCAGAAATTATTGCGTGCATTTATTATTGCGATTTTGTCATTTTAGACTTAAATTCGATTTTAATTATTACAATTTTGAGAAAAATCCTGTTTAATTCATAAAAAAAAACATTTCAAAATGCGAGTTTAAATTATTGCGTTTACAACTCTGTCGCATTTTTCGCAATAATAAAAACCTCGCAATAATTTTTTTGAATTTACAGTAACCATAGGGCTCCAGCCTTGTCGATTAAGTTAGTGGGTTTAGCATGTAGTTATAAATTACGACATAGAATTTCGTTATTTAGGATGCAGTTATCATGGTTATTACCACAGATTCCCCGCCCCCTATATACCCGAATGTTTTATTGTTTGCACCTGTCCTAAGTCAGGAATCTGATGTTCAGTAGTTGTCGATGATTTATGTGGTTCATAATTGTTTCTCGTTTCTCGTTTTTATATAGATTATACCGTTCGTGTTCTCGTTTGAATGGTTTTACACTAGTATTTTTAGCGCCCTTTATATCTTGCTTTTCGGTGTGAGCTAAGGCTCCGTGTTGAAGGCCTTTAATGGTATCCTTTTATTGTGACTTGGATGGAGAGTTGTCTCATTGGCACTCATACCACATCTTCCTATATCTATAATATAGGCTTTGTTTATGTTACTAGTTCAGTGGTAACTAAAATTAAGAATCATACAAGAATAACAATGACCAGAGGCTCCTGACTTGGAACAGGCGCAGAAATGCGGCAGGGTTAACCATGCTTTTTAGATCTCAACACTCCCCCTATATCTCTAGCCAATGCAGAAAAAAAAACGCACATCAATACGCACAGTAAAACCCATTATTATGTATTTATTACTGTACTTTTCACCTGGAAACATTTAAAAAAGGTGTGTTTTTTCAACAATCAAATGACTTAGCTGCGTACCTTTAAAATGGAAAACAACGAAAATCATTTGGTAGTCCAAAACATTCAATTGAAATTTCAATAAATTCCAAATAGCGTTTCACTATATACATGCTATATAAATTATATCATTCTATTTGGAAATTATTTTTTTCTCTATTTTTCATATGTTTCACATTTATTTATCCAACGATCAAGATTATCAAGACTATTGGACTACTGGAGAAATGCCTTTACATAGGCATGTCTAATTTGATAATTTTGCATACAACTTTGGCTCCTTGAATTTATAACTGAAAAATAAAAAAAAAAAATGCATTTATTTTTCAAAATATGTGAACACTTGTATAGCACAACTATTATGTATTACTGTTGTTACTTATATATGTTTGCTGTTTGTCATACAATTGTTTTAGAGTTAGATGCTGTTCTGCATTGTATTATATGTTCTTCGTGTACCTTTATCATAAAACTATGAAGATGTGGTATTATTGTCAGTGAGACAACTCTCCGCAATAGACAAAATGACACAGAAATTAACAATAATAGGTCACCATGCGGTCTTCAATACCGCATATAGTCAGTTATAAAAGGCCCAAAAAACTGACAAATATAAACGTGACAATTCAAACGAGAAAACTAACGGCATATTATAAGTACAAAATAATGAACGAAAACGAAATATGTAACACATAAATATAAACAGCAACAAACAACAACAAATGAATTACAGGTTCCTGATTTAAAATCATCACAAAAACGGAGGACGGATTGAACAGCAACATTTTGTGAAAAACAAATAAGTTATGAATTAACTGTAAGCTAGTAATAAAAACTGTGTAATTGCAGTACTATGCGAACACACAACTAGGTTTCAATTTTGGACGTGACTGGTTATCATATTAGGATTTGGATGGGGGTGTTCAAATATTTATCTTAAATTCCTTTTATTTTTGTTACCCATAATTTCCATTCTTTTATATGATCTTATATGTTAGCTCCCTTTAAAATTGTTTTCATGTAGGATAATTTCAAGATGTTTTTCTGTATTATGTAAACCGGTAGACCTATAAATAGTACAAATTGTTATTCGCATGTTCAAGTGGTTCGACCAAAGAGGCTCGTGAGTTGGATTTTGTTTATCAAGTTTGCTTGGGGTATGATTAAATAAATCTGCCAGTTTCGATAGTGTCGATTTCGTTGACTCCGATATATATCTAAGATTACTGAAAACTACCGCCAACTACGGTGTTTCCAATTAGGGAGGGAAATGCTGTCATACTTGAAATCTTGAATGTACAAAAGGTATGAATCAATGACCACAACAATACGACACAAGTCGGTGTTTAGTATAAAGGACAACTGTTTTTTCTTCATTTTTTCATGATAGGTTGCCTCAATGTAAGCTACGCCAATGATTTGATAAGCTGTAAATAGTACTAGGATACACGAAGAAGGGTCAGCCCTTTCATATAAATTATACAGTATAATATGGATTGTTCCGAATTAGGGTCTGCTTTCCCTTTCAAATTCTTCTAAGGCTACGAATATTTCACAGATCAATTGTGAAGCGCATTCGGTACATGGAGCCCTTTTGTAGCGTTTAAAAAAAAAAAAATGGTTTTCGGAATTTCTATTTCTTTTAAAATCTATTTTGAGTAAGTTGGAGTGATATAGTAGTTCCCCTATCATTTTTATTTCCTTTTATGTTTGTACACCGGAAATAAGTTTCCACTTTTCAATAAATCTGGTATGTAAAAGTACGGAAGCTACGGAAGCCGATAAGGGCCATTCCAAAAAAAATAATTATGTCGTAATGACGACATAGCATGTCGTAATAACGACATAGCATGTCGTAATTTCGACATAACATATCGTTATTACGACATCGCTATGTCGTAATTTCCACAAAAAATGTCGTTATTACGACATCGCTTTGTCGTAATTTCGACAACGCTATATATATAAAAGTATATGTATTATGCTTGCCAAGAGACTAAATGACACAAAAATTAACAACTATAGGTCATCATAATGCCCCCCCCCCAAAATAAATAAATTAGAAAAGCCCCCACATAATCAGCTATAAAAGAGGGACGAAAGAGGGAGAGTCCCGAAATGCTGTGTGGCAGAGAGTGTTATTAATAAATTATTAGCTCCCTTGGAAAAACTCCAATTTTCATATTTAATTTCATTGTTAAATAATTTCATGAAGCTTAATAAATATATATATATTTGTTAATTGCATAGCTTTTGCTATTTGAATTCATTGGTTAAAGATATTTATCTATTTGAAAAGTTGAAAATATTTGCATCGTCGCAAAATCTTTCGTTACCTTCTTTGGTTGCCTTCTGTGAGAAACTATATATGTTATAGATTCCACGGCAATGAGTGTAACAAGTGACCGACCGCGGGGAGGCTGTATTAAGGTCGATACAAACTTGGTATTGTTGGAAGAATAATAGATGGAATTTTATGAAGACTGATACTGAGTCCTAATATGGAAAGCCAAGCTTCACCTCCCTTTAAAGATGCACACACTACATGCCTCTTTTAATAAGTGTGAATTGAAGTATTGATTACTCTGTATGATCTACTTCCAAACGTTGGGCACGATGTTCCTACAACCCTAGGATTTAAAATATAATCTTCGAAATTTCATTCGCAAAACAAAATAAAATTGTTAGAAAACACGAACCAATATTAAAACAAATTCAATATATGTTTTAAATTATGTTTTTACAGCTCTTGACCATACACTTAGTAATTTATCTAGTATATTTGAGGATTAAAATAACAAAGCTATGGGAAAAAAACGAATGTCCAACGTTACATTTATGAAAAACTGTTTTAACTCTTTTGTATAGTGATCCTATTTTTTATTCTCTGATCTTTTTGATTCTTGACAGGAACAACGACATGTGTCGGTTCTTTGTGGCGTTAAAGCCGTTATTTTGCACAATTTCATTTGACTCGGTGGCTGCATGTTAACTCAACGACTAAAAGTGAATTCTAAAAGTAGATATAGCAGAAAATGAATAAAAAGGGTAAGACAAAATGGAGGTAATTG
This sequence comes from Mytilus galloprovincialis, assembly GCA_037788925.1. Taxonomy (NCBI): domain Eukaryota; kingdom Metazoa; phylum Mollusca; class Bivalvia; order Mytilida; family Mytilidae; genus Mytilus; species Mytilus galloprovincialis. The sequence goes on along the minus strand of CM075343.1, from coordinate 69,970,825 downwards.
AAAGACGAATCCCAAACAGCGACGAAAACCGTTTCATCGAATTAATAAAAACCCGGGATTATATTAGCCGTTTTCGCGGACGATCCAGGATTAGATTACTATATTTTAAAAAGTATATCAGAAGTTAAACACTATAGATCACTTGGGAAATAAATCTCAAGCCAAGGTTCAAGTAATTGAAGGGGTGTATTTCGACAAGTTATATATGTGCCAGGAAAAATACAATTCTATTCAAATTTACCCAAGGGTAAAAATGTTCGATTTACTTGCAGAGTGTCAGTTATATTTGTATTGGGGTTGATTTATGATATATAGAAATTTTACAATGACAGATGATATGCACCTTGAAAGTTAAACATCCTATGATAAAAAATAATAATTGAAAACCGTATACATGTCCTATCTTACCTTTCTACATCACTGGCTTGCGACAGTACTGCATTTTTAGTTGAAATAACTTAAAGGGTAAAAATTTAATTCTCAAATCGATTTCCACAACTTGAGGTATTTTATGATAAAATGACACAACAAAACGAACAGAAACCAGAATCAACCAACATATAAAAAAAAACCGAATAAAACTTAATCGAAGGTAAAAACCCTCTTCGACGCCGCATTTTTAGTGTAACCTTGTGTTGTAGAATCATCGTGTCAAACGTTTGAAGTCCTTTGACAGTGGTTATAGAACAATCAATCTTTCAATTCACGCTTATAACAAGAAGGCATGTAGTTTGCGCTTATTTACAGGGAGGTGAACTGTTTTACTTGCCTAAGTAGGATTGATTGTTAGCCCTTATGTTATTCCAACCAGTAATCTTTCGTAGAAGCTATTACCGTGTCATTACTTTCTTCACAGTCAAGCACCGGTAATTTTCATGATTACTTAAACAAATGGAAGTGTTTAACGACCTTGACTGGCTATACAGCCCTCGCACGGTTGGCTCGGTGCCCGAAGGCGATTGATGAGCGTTTAAATATTTTCTGCCGTGGGTCCGGAACAGGTAGCAAAGGACGCCAAATGGAGGCCGTCATCTTGGTTTTGGTGAGTAGATTTTGATTTGTTTACTATTTTGGATCTTAATTCTTCACAACGGCTGCTTTCAGGCCCAGTTTGGTCAGCTTGGCAGCCCGCTAACCTCGATGATCGAGTACTGGTAGATGAGTCGTGGACGTAGTCTAAAGATGACAGGAAGCGTTATCAGGACCAAAGGCGTGAGGCAGTGAAATGAAGGTCAATCACCCAACACCTAGGATACAGCCCTCGGACGTTAATCGGCATAACACTCCCCATGATACAATGGTTTTGGAGTGCATGTTAACGCGGGTACGCCAACTACTACGTCTACTGAACGGCTTGAATTGGTTTCTGTCATCTTTAAAAGTGTATGTCGTTGATCATCTATCATGGCTGTAAACCCTCATTAAAGATAGCGGGCGAAGGAGAGCTGGCCCAACTGATTTTTCATGATTCCATCAGGGCCTCGAAATCCGTTCTCTGGGGATTGGAAAACTTCGGACAATTCTTCAATAAAACGTGAAAGTGTTCCTCTTTTTTTAGAAGGCTATGAAAAAGTACAGAATCTGCATGATTTATACGTGACCCTTTTGATTCAATTGTAAGAGTGCAATTTCTATTCTACATTGGTTCCGAAATGTGGAGTTGGTGTTTTTCTTGAAGAGTTTACGGGTTGTTGGGGTACGGTCAGATCGGGACGACCGTTTTGTTACTATTTAAAGAATGCAATTTTTTTCTTTACAGTTGCTTAAAAAATCGTCCGCAGACATAATCTGTAATTTCTTTTTCTTTATTTCCTTTTACATGTTTTAGGAAGCAATTATCCAGTCATAGCTTTAGTTACAAAATTGAGTAATGTGCAAATGAGACTACAACCCGATCAAAGAGCAGAAAACAGCCGCAGTGCACCATGCAAAAGATCTTCGATTTTAACATAGCGAGAAAACCCCGCAACTAGCACCTTAAAAAATGTGTATTAGTTCAGTGAAAATGGACGTCATACTTAACTCCAAAACATATAAATGACTACATGTAAGATTGAAAGAACCATGATGTACAAGACGAACAATTTAGCTAGGCCATGCAGAGCCTGGTTCATGACTTGGGACGGGTGCAAAATGAGGCGGGGTTAACAGATATAAGAAGATGTGGCACAAGTGTCAATGAGACAAACTCTCCATCCAAGTCGCAATTGATACGGTAAACCATTATAGGTCAAAGCACGGTCTTCTGTCAACGTATATTTGTTCCACCTAACAGAAGTTCCTCTGGAAACTTTGTTATAAACAATGTCATAATTTATGTTCCTGTTGGAACAATTATCATACCATTTATTCCGTTAGGAACATTTACTGTAATATTTATTCCAGTGGAAATAATATTCCAGAATAGAATAATCTTTCCTTTAGGAACTTACATTATGAAGGAACTTCTATTCCGTGACACTTCAACACGAACCCTTGGCTCACACCTATAACAGCAAGCTCTTAAGGGGTTCTTTTCAATTGTTATGCACATATCTATACAAGAATAAAGATATCTCCAATTATGATAATACAATAAGTTACACATGTGAAAATAATGTATAATTTACAATTAAGAAAGTGAAACATCATTTAATCATTTCATTAATTTAATACATTTTCGTTTTTTAGTATCCTGTGTAGATTAGTTTTCACTTTAAGTGGGGGAGTCGGCAGAGCTGAAAATTCAGTATACACTGAGTATCTAGATTTTACCTTTTTAAATTAAGTAGGGCGAGTTGGCAGCGAGATTTAAACTTTTACTCGTCATGCTCGTGGTCTAGTGGTTAAGACTGATAGCCATGGTGTTGAAGGTCCCGAGATCGATTCTGACTCGGGATGCTAAAATTATCAGTACATCACAAGGGTGATTTTCACCCTCTCACACACATCTCTGGTACCCAGACCGGAGTTTAAACTAGAATGGGTACTTCGGGGTTCTTGGTTGGTCAAAGTTGTCCCTGCTTTGACCTGGAGATCAATCAGCTACTGATATCTCTTCGGTTTGTCTGGATTCCACTGTACCCTCGCAGCTCTCGAGGGGTGCTCCGAATAACGAAGGAATCTACCAGTACATACATACATACGTGGGATGATTTTTTAAAAAGTGAAGCGAGTTGATGAAAAAGTGGGACGATTTGGTGTGGGTCGATTTGTCCTACTTCCCAAAGAAGTATCCAGAGAGATCAGATATTGGGCTATTCCAGAAATATTCTGTCCCCCCCCTATGGAAGACATCAGATGTTAAAAAAAAATTCCATGGATATATTTTTTACTATTACAAAAATTTTCTGGAATTCCAGATTTTAAAAACTTTAGATAACTTAAATATACTGGATTTTTTTTCATGATGCTGTCAATATGTCTGGAAATTTTAGTGTAAAGATTAGAAGCAATACCTATGGAAGACATCGGTTTTATTTTTTTTGTCTGGAATTTATTTTTTTATTCTGAATATGCAAAAAAAACCGGGAAATTACTTAGTTTAATAGTAACAAGTAGCTATTACTAATAAAAGCACGTTTAAAGTCAAGCACAACCAAATCCATGACTAGAGAACTTGTTAGCCAATATGTTTACCAGTGTATATCTTCTCATATATTGCATACATATACAATATCCCTGTGGAACTTGGATCCAGCAAATACCTTTTTTTAACCTTGCTGCATACATGTATACATGTATGTCCCAAGTTAAGAGCGTGTAATTTTAGTGGTTTAATTTTCATATTTGTTTTTTATTTATTGTTATGTATTTCAATTTGGATATTGGTGTATATGTCTAAATTGTTCCACACCGGTCATATCCAAGCCTGTTGTATTTTTTTGTTGTACACATCTGTCTTGAAAACTTTTTAAATGTATTTATGAACAAATAATTGACCTATAGTATATAGGTCTATATAGGAATCTGATGTACAGTAGCTGTCGTTTGTTTATGTAATATATACGTGTTTCTCGTTTCTCGTTTTGTTTATATATATTAGACCGTTGGTTTTCCCGTTTGAATGGTTTTACACTAGTAATTTTGGGGCCCTTTATAGCTTGTTGTTCGGTGTGAGCCAAGGCTCCGTGTTGAAGGTCGTACTTTAACCTATAATGGTTTACTTTTTAAATTGTTATTTGGATGGAGAGTTGTCTCATTGGCACTCACACCACATCTTCCTATATCTATACATTGCCATTTTCTCTAAACAAATAAGATTTTTTTAGAATAGTAATATAAAGTGTAAAAAAGAAAGGATTTAAAGCACAAACAGCTTATTAACAACTGATAGGAATGCATGGGAAAATTAATAGAGATAATTGATTTGACCACTATTGAATACATTTGCAACTAATGTTTTACCACATCAAAAGCTTCCAACATCTAATTAGTTTCAGAGACTTCTGACCATTATCAAAATCTCCAGGAGCCTATAATTCTAGTGATGGTCACTTATTACTTTATTTCATATTTGTTTTTCATATTTCTATATCAATTTGGACATTGGTTTATCTGAATCAGAATTGTTTCACACTGGTCATTTTGGGGCCTTTAATAGCTTACTATGCTGACTGAGACTTGATGTTGAAGGCAATACTGTGAACTATAACAGTTCAGATAGAAAAGTACATTGGGTATTTAATTGGGTGTTGTCTCATTGGCAATTGCATCACATCTTATAATTTTTTTTATTGATGTTAAAAAACCATATATATTTATCTCTTGAAAATTATTGCTGAATAATTGGTCAATTGGGATTAAACAAATCACTCACACTGACAAGTTAATAGCTCTGTAAGACCAGCTGTAAGAATGGGATCTCTGAGGGTTAAGTTAAAAGAGAGATAATTTATTTGACCACAATCTAATACATTAACTGATTAACAACTGTTCAGAGACACACAATCTGATACATTAACTGATTAACAACTGTTGTTTTAACCACATCAAAAGATTCTGACACCTTAATATTTCAGATATATATTTATGATTTGCCAAAGCAAGCTGAAAAACTTTTCCCTCATCGAAATTTCCCATCTTTATGATATTTTTTTTTGGTTCTAGTATACAATAAAGCTGGTAATAGTGACATATTTTTTGATTGGACTGGAATAGTGTCAATTTATTTAAAATGCACCCTTTGAGCTGTGTTCTGATATGTAACCTGTTTTTTTGTTGTTGTAGAAATTCTTAATCATATGCTATCAAACACATATTTTAGTTCCTACCTTGAGTAAACAAGAAATAACAAACAATATGTATTCTAGCAAACATGTAGGATTTAATTTCTAAAACTAATTGTTTCAAAATTAAGTACAAACAGCATTGTGTAAAAAAACTTAATATATATTTTTTTATATTTTATTCGATCACTAATCTTTTAGCATGTTTAGATAGAACTCTATCTGTATTATGATTTGACCACTTCTTCAATCAATCTTTTTATATTTTTCTAATTTTAATGGTTTATCATACATTCACTTTTTACACAAATCTCCTAAATTTACATAATATTTTTCATGTTCTAAGTTAATGCCCCAAAACCATCTGTGAACATGTGAAGTGACCATGATCTAAATATATTAATTTGTCTTATTTACTGCTTAATGAGATTCAGCTGGTTTCACTATTTTTAGCCTTATCTACATTGAAATGATGTGATATATAATTTTGTACCAATCTTATTAAAGAGACTGGTTGTGTACTTAATGTCCCTAACTTCTATGAATTAATCATCAAAATCTATGCTGGGGATAGCCTGATAATTTTGCCAATTGGTGTATTCTAAATATATATGAATTATTATGATTATTGCAGGATGATAGTTTGATTAATAATATGTTTAAATGCAAGATATCCAATTTCATATGACCACATGGCGTATCATTATATGTATATATACTGTTATAAATATTAAAACAGAATTAAAAAAAAAAAAATTTTAAAAAAATATTTTGATAAAAGAAAAAGAATATTTAGCACAAAAATGTATGTTCATATTGGTCCTTTTATAAAAAAACATAAACACATAGTTTTACAGAAATTTCTTAGATGTACAGAAATCATAAAATGCAACATAGATTAAACCTTGAACTGTTTGTCTAGGAATAAAATGGGGATGAAATAAACTTTAATTTTCCATTCAGAAAATTTGGTGTGTAATCCACTGAATACACACAACCAGGTTCCTTTTGATATTCAATATCCAAACTATCAAAAGCCTCATCATAGGAAACTACACTGGCAACATACCAACCAATGTCCCAATTAAATGTTCCAATTTCTGCACGTGACCAATACATTTTAAGTTTGGCTCCAGTCTCCTTGCACTGTTCATAAGGATCAGGTTTATTGGAATTGTGTTTTGTTTCCATTTGCCTCTCCTGGTCAATTTCCAGTTTTGATTTCAACACATTGTCTAACCAGTCGAAAAAAGGATCAAAAGCTTCATGCAAATTTTCCTCTGTAATATGCTCAGGAACTGCAATAATGGATTTTGTCTTGGAAGATTTAAAAACAGAGTATTGTCTTTGTCGGTGCACATGTTTTAATTCATTATAATGCCTCCTTTGCCAAATAATAAGACTGACTGCTATTTCTCCCAATTTTGTTATCTTACTGACAACTGATTCAATTATCATATATGAACGCTTGTGTCTCAGAAGGAATACTTTCATTACAAGCTCATCTTTTGTGCCACGATAGTTTAAATTGTGGTATTTCAAAATACTTTTTAACTGAAATATACTTAGATTGGTTAGACTGTTCAAATCCATTGAAATGTCACTTAAACTTCCATCATAAGTATCTACATCTGGTGGAACTGTTAAGGCTTTACTTTGAGCAATATTTTCAACCAACTCTGTTTTAGAACTTTTCATGGCATTTGGAATATTTAGCTGTTTTGCTTCATTCTGTAGTTCTGCAACAGTTTTTTTGAATAAGTCATGTGTTTTCCATCTTTCTTTTATTTCTTCATTTTTGAGCTGACTTGACATTTTCTCTGTCATCTTTACCAGCTCTTTTTGCACTTGATCAGGAGTTAGCCATGTCAGTAGAGAGACGGAATCAAGGACAGACTCGGGAATGTCAACAAAAAGTTCACCAATAAGGTTTAAAATACGGGTTGGAAGGAATTGTTCTTCAGAATCCCATTCACCAAATGGAACAGCCTGTCTTGCCTCATAACACATATAGTGTAATTCGCCATTGCTAGAGAGCCATCGAATGTAATCTGGAAGGGGCTCTTTGACATATCTATATTCTAAGTTGTTATTACGTGAAAATATGGTTGCAGAATATTCTGTCAACCATGCAGTCCTGATATCATCGTCAATTGAATTTGACAAATGATTATAGTCGTCCAAATAATTGCCGTTGAATTCTCTTTGCAACTCCCATGCATGACAAATATCTGTTAATAGAGGACAATCTGTTGTTGTATATTCTGTATGGCAGTTGTCCTTGCCTTGTTCAGAAAGTTTAAGAAAATTCCTCAAACTTGTTTCGTCATTAAATATGTATTGGTCTTGAATTCCTCTAAAGCAAAAAAACTGGTTGCTTCCAAATTTAGCTGATCTCAAGCATCCAATAACATCTTTTGCCATGGCTTCCATGTTTTCGAGGTGGTCAGAAGATCCAGGTTTTGAATTTTTATGGATGAATAGCTCTTTTGATTTAAATGGACCATGTCTACTAAGAACCAAATTTTCAGCAGCATGTGGTCTCTCTGCAGGATTATCTTTGGAATTTAATTTTTCAAAGGAGATTTGTGTGGCCTTTTCTAAGTTCATGAAATTTACAAGTCTAACCAAGAGCATTCTTACAAGTGTGCTTGCTGGGGCCTCAGATGGTCCATTATCGACAACAAAAATCCATTTTTTCTTCAAAGTATGTGTTGAAGGATTTCTAAAAAACATATCTAATGCTGGAATGGAAAGCAGAAGAAAAAGTTCATTAAAACACCTAAAAATTGTCTCTGGCTCGAAGAAGGATATGTTTACTAATGTAACTGGTTGCCCTGTCCTTACAACGTTCATTAATGTAAGATTGTCAGAGTGGATGATAGCATCAGAAGTTATTGACTGAAGAAAAAGATGGGTCATTGGTGTACACGCATTCGTTCTTGACTGATCAAATTGGTGATCTAGTCGATTGTCTTTTTTCCAGCTTTTTCCAATGTTCTGTACAGGGTCGATATCTGCACATATTACACCTTTTGCATCTTTGGCATCCACCAAGCAGTCATCTTTATCATTAGCTGCCATATCTAAATGAAAGTTAACGTTTGCCCGGCAGTAATGAGCATTCACCCTCTCTTCCATCATGCCTACACGTGGAAGTTTTCTTAAAGATATCTTTGCATTTACATCATGATCGATATGGTGGCGGAGTGCTTGTCTTGAATTCTTACGGTAGTTTTCAGTATATGTGTAGCAGGTAGACAAGGCTATATTTGGAATTTTGTCTGATGCAGCTGTTAGTAAAATTTTTCTAGCTTCTGCCATTGTCAGGGCAAGATCCGGATTTTTGTATCTAGTTTCTGAGGTAAGCCTTGGATGTATTTTAGAGCCTTCTCCAAATGCGAGTTCTAAAACCTCTGCCAGCTGTGGAAACTTGTCTGCAACTTTTTGTCTACCTGCACCTTTTGCTCTGCTTTTGAATTTTTTAGCTTTCATTTTAGAAACTAAACGCTTATGCAGGTTTTGCTGCTGATTATTATTCATGTCATTCCTCACTGTCATGAGATTTGTTTTAAGGTCTTTGAATGTCTTCATTTTCCTCGGGATCTCATCTCGTGCACGCCTTAATGTTTGTTTACTTTTGGCTCCTTCAAGATGACTTACAGAATTTACAGAATAAAGTTCCACTAGAATAGATCTAATTATGTTTCTGTCCAGCACAGTGTCAACAAATTTCATATAGTCCTGTAGACTGTCTAGTGTTTCTTCTAAATTTCTGTTTGCTACTTCTCTAAAATTAACAGCTTCAGTAACTGTGTCAACAAATTCTTGAATATCGCCAGACCTGTATTCCATAATATATGCTGTTTTATTTATATATATCTGCATAACTGGTAAGTATTTTGACAGAGTTTCCAATAATTCAATAGACATTTTCCTTCTTTTAACAGTTACTTCAATACCCTGATAACTATCTTTGGCATTAAAAAAAACATTGCATAAATTCTGTGTCTTAACAATAGGCCCATGATCTAATATATATCTTCCTGAAGCTATTATTGCTGATATATGAGCTCTTTTGAAACGCTTAACTTCACACATCATTTTTTTCTGAAGAGGTTCTAGTTTACTAATGATTGTTTCATTAAGGAGAGTTCTTTTAACCTTTTTGTCTACATTTTCATGATCTTTTTCTATTGGATTTAAATATCGTGTTTTATCTCTACTTTCATTCAGAGCTGCCAATCGTCCCATTTTGTAGTAAAACTGAAAACTTACATTTTCATATAGCAAATTTTCAGGTAAATCTTCGTGAAAATGTTGTTCTCCATCCATTATATAGTCGGGTTCTTTTAATGTATCAGGCTGACTGAGAGGTTCAGATCCTGTGGCTGTTCTGATTTCAGGTTCATCTTGTTCACAGACTGTATCCGGCGTCCCCTCTGTCACATTTGTAGTAATGTCTTGTTTGGTGTCAAATTGTGAGACTTTTTCACATCCTGCTTCTGTCATATTTTCAGATTTATCATCTTTATGAATAATTTCCGGTTCCATTGCGGCTATATTTGTGGATGAATATTTGTTTGGTTCCTGGTTCATTGATAGAATTGGTTCAGATTTTACTTTAGTTACACTGTCAGCTAAATCCAGTTTATGAATAGTATCTAAATTCACTGTTGATGTATTAGTGTTGGTACCTGTGTCAGCTTCAATGATCTTTGCTGTGACTAGGTTTTCACACTGGTCTTGTTTATGGACAGGTTCAGTGGTAATTGTGCTGTTTGATGGTTTTGTATTCTTTATCTGAAACAATATAATTTAAAAGCTATATTTAGTCTATAAAACAAAATTATTTAGGTTAAATTTACCAAATTACATTATATATAATCTGATTTAAAATCCCCTGTAGAGGACTCTTTGTGACTGTGCACTTTGTTCACCTGTCTGTCTGTCCCTCAATTTGGCAAAAACTATTTGATTTGTTTTTAAATATATTGTTTTATCATGACAGTTACAGATCAATTTAATATTTTGTTTCGGTCTGATAACTTTGTGCAGAGTATGGTCCTTGAATTCACTCAAATATTCAATTTTCCACTTTTTTTTTCATCTTGAGAAAAGAAATATTATCATTCTTTGACAAAGCGGTAGAATCAAAATGTATAAATATATATATACAGGTTAAGACGAATTAAATAAATATATATATATTTAACCGAATTTTGAAAATCTAACATTGTTGGTCTAAATTTGAGACAAATTAAATATACATATATATATAAAAGTAAAGTAGAATCTGTATGGTGGTAATATATAGAAAACTATGAAAGGCCCAAACATGAAAAACACAAAATTGTGAATATTGGTTTCTCTCATTTGATAAAAAGAAAATTCAGAAAACATTGAATAAGAATTAAGCCCACCCCTTCCAATAGGAAAATTACAAACTGACCAAAATGCAAATAACAGCAAAAGCCCACCAATGGGTCTCCAATGCAACAAAAAAATATGTCACCACGTGGTGGGCCTCAGCTGGCCCTTAAATAAAAATGTTCTAGTTTAAGGTATCACGGATGTCATACATTGAATACTAACCTTAAACCTTTGTCTATTGTTTTTTGCCCTGGACATGGGATAAAAGAAATCTGCAAGTGTTAGGCCTGTTGGTTCCTGGTGACTTGTTGGCTGTGCTTCTTCAATGGTCCCTTTAGTACATGCAACAAAATGATTTGGTAACCACCATCTGTCATATTTTGACTGCGTAGCAAGGGATGTCCACATTATCCTCACAGTGTCGTTACTTCTTCTAAAGCGAGGTTTAATTATCTTATGGAAGAGATGCCGATCTCGAACTGTCCCTATCAAATCTGGATAAACAGATACTACATCACATCCTAAAACAGAAGACAAGGCCATCAAGTGCCACATTTCTCCCCATTCTCCTTTAGTTGCAAATTTTTTTGTAGCACGTTCATACCCATCTGATGAGTTTGGATCTGATGGCAAGCTGGCGTGTGAAAATACAGCATATTGTCCCTTGTCTTGTACAAGGTACCAGTCCTTCTGAAGAGCCATCTCTACAACAACCCTTGCACGGAGTTCTATATGGTTATTTTCAGAGCCAAAAATGTACATTGATCCAGTTCTGCATAAACAATTTCCATCCCCATAAATTTTCATTGGCAAAAACCCTTGGCATAAAACATCTTGTTCTGGATATAGCTGAAGAGAAATTCTATCAATTTTCGAAGAAAAAGGTTGGCTAATATTAGGCAGGGTATATCTGTAAATATGTTGTTGCTGAATTTCTGCTTCTTGTTTTAAAGATGAAAAACTTGATGAAGCAGCTGTTTTGAGTTTTTCCAAAATATGATCAAAACACTGCTCTCTGTCTTTATCCATAGTTGAAGAATCGTAGATTTTTCTGCAGAAAGAAAAGGAATGAATAAATAATTTTGTTTCCGCATAATTTACATTTCTTTTTTACAATTTATGTTTATCCTAAATCATTACATAAGTGTAATGTAAAGTATTTTAAAAGGAGACTTCGACGAATACGAATATAATGCTACAGTGGCAGATACAGTCTAGGAGGTACAGGGTTTACATGGGGGAAAAAAAATTTGGTCTTCTTCCCTCCTTGTTCAACCAAACCCTTGTCAGAGGAGATCTTTGAACAATTTTACAAGTAAAAACAACTCTCATGCAAAACAGTTATTTGTTTATTTTTTATTTTTTAAATCAGACTTTTATTTATCTTATCTTTTTTTTTTTAAATATTCTATAAACTATATATAAGCTAATTGTGAAGGGAAGTGACAAATGTCAGGAGTATTTCAGATCATTAAAAAAAAATTTCAAACCTAAAATTAGGCAATATATTCTTTATGAATTCTCAACCCATTTTGAAATATCCATTGGCCATTTATCAGTCATAAAAATATTTGAAATCAGAAATAAGATTCCACTTGTATTTAATTACTGTATAGTAAAAATCTTATTAATTACTTGGAAGTACCAAACTTTGGTAACTTGTAATGGTTATTAGCAGACAGTCTCTTCAAAGTGTTACTAGTGGCACCCCATTGAGCTTGTATTGATCTACAAAGTATCCAATGGTGCCACTGACCACAATTGTTTACAGTATTCATTAAGCAATTATTTATAACAGCTATTAATGTCATAGCTCTCCAATATTGATGGCTTATTTGTCCTTGTACAGAAATATTTTTGTGAGATGAATAATTATTATATCTTTTTAAATGAAAATAATAAAATTCCCTTTTTATACTCAAGTTTCGCAAGGTGAATATATAATGATGGGGAACTCTATCCTGAACAAATTGTTCCACTTTAGTATTTCAACTCTCCATAAACCACATACAATAATTAAAGCGTTCTCTGATTCAGAATGTCATTGTGCATTTTCTATTTCACGTTTTAGTGAAAAACATTTTTTTAATTTCTTTTTCCAAAATATAACTCTGCTGATGTTTTATCATAAATTGCCATTGTTAACAGATATTTTTTTATGAAAATCATTTATTGGGTTTTTTATTTTTTTATTATTTGAAAATAGGATTTTGCCATTGCTTTCAGCGATGCCCAATTGTTATGGTAGGCAAATTCTCCTGAACCACATACTTCAATCTACTGAAATCTTCTATCAATGTATCTTTTTCATATAATGCCATTTTGCACTTCCTAATTTACTTTATAGTAAGAATATTTTTAAATAACAACAAATGAAATTTGAGAGAAATGGGGATTGATTGGATGTTTGCTTGGTGGTGGGGGTGGGGGTGGGGTATATATAATTTTATGATCTTTGTTCACAGTCACAGTACCTCTTGTTTTTTTCATATATCTTAAGTCACACTCTTCCCATTTAAACTAGTTATTTTAGGGCCCTTTATAGCTTGCTGTATAGTGTGAGCCAAGGTTCCATGACATGTTGAAGAAATGTACTTTAACCTAAAATGGTTTACTTTTTGACTTGGATGGAGAGTTGTCTCATTGGCAATCATTCATGTACCACATATTCTCATATCCAATAACAATCTGGCCTATTTTTTAATTATCAAAATTAAACCAAGTAAATGATCCAAATATTATAATTCTAGACTGATAAAAATTATTGTTTATGGATAAAGGAAAGGTTTAAATATCTTCTAAATTATAGTCAATTATGAATTGAAAGAATTTCTCTGCAGATGAAAATGTTTGCACTTATAAATCTGAAAACATTATGTATGATGAAGTATAAAAAATATGTAGTAATGATTCAGGATTCAGGGTTTTTACAAATTTGTCCTTAACATCAAGGCCAATTGATGTTCTATTTATGTTTATCTTTAATTTGTATGTAACATATTTGCAGTAACTTGTTAAATTATTTAATAGCAGGCAGGGTATTATTCTTGATAAAAGATCTGACTATCCCATCTGCCATCAATAAACACAGAGGTCAGATAGGTCATTTATATTTATATAATACTTTAACACTGCACTGTATGACTTCGAATTAATGGGACTGTATGGCTAGGAGCAAATGATGAGAGTGATTGTCTAATATTATATTATCTTCTGAGTGACAATTTTTTCATTGTAGGCTCTTATATCAGGCCCCTAATAATTAAATTATTTGATTATGTGCAAGTCTTCCTTAAAATGAGGTGATACTTAAGCTTTCTTACTGAAGTTGACTTTAATATTAAAATATTAGCAATATGCACAACTGTTTTTTCATGTAAAAAAAATTAGTACTGATGCAAATTAAATATAACTCCAATATGATTTATTATTAATCATATAATGGGGGGATGGTTCAACCCTACTATCATAACATGTTCATACAGTGATAGATCAAAAACTTTTCATAAAAGGGAGGGCTGTAGTCTACGTGTGGGCTCGCTCCAGTCATGCTTCAAGGATTCCCTATATGATCAACCAAATGTCCACCCTTTCCCATTAAATCTGCCTCTTGCATCTTTGAAAATCATAATTCTTATACACCTCAAGTTTCCATAAACACAAAAAATATTTAATTTGTCTTGCTTATTTAACATTTTATCTGGCCCTTTTTATACTATTTAAAGCCAAAATTAATCTTGATATGGAAATAGTCTTGCTCTATATACTAGTACTCTTATCTCAGAGACTCTTATATTTGACTGCACATAATTCATGGACAAAAGGTGTGCATCTTTGAAACCTTTAATAGAATTTTAAGTAACTTCTAAGAGCAAAATCTGAATGGTTCTACTAACTTAAATATTTCATGTACTTTTAATATACAGGTGGACCAAGTATTTGGTTTAAAATTCAATATATAATTATAAAACGTGTAAGCATTTTTTATAATTGAAATTCAAAATAATTTTCCCAGATCTTTTCTTGATGAAAATCTTGTTCAATGTGTTTACTATCTGTACATATTTCAATTTCAGATCATAAACAGCTCAATTTTTAAAATAATGGCTAATATAATTTTTCATTACTTCAAAATTTAATTTCATGCATTATAAGTATAGAAAATAAAACTAAGTTTCTCCTTTGGGAAATCTTTGGAATATACTTATTTAGATGTACTTTTCATGTACTTTTTCAGGGGCAGATCCAGCCATTTTAAAAGGGGGTTCCAACTATATTTCCCCATTCAAAGGCATTGATTGTATAAAAAGGGGGGTTCCAACCCACAGACCACCCTCCCCATTCACCCCTGGATCCACCACTGCTGTTTGTAATAATAATTCATATTATTCAAATTATTTTCCTTGAATATACATTACTGTAATATTTGATTGTATACTGTTTACATCATCTATAAAGTACAACTTTGAAACATGAAATTTCTATTTAAGAAACCCTATTTTTTAGCAATATATATATGTATAATAAAAATAATGTCTAACGTCTATGTGACTTGACTTACAAAAATCATAATAATACTTACCAATAACAGTAGTCTTCTCTTGAAGTATGTTGAATCTTGTTATAATATGCGGGTGCAATACTGAAAAAAGCTAGTCAGGATATGAGTTTAAAGTATCTGGGCAGGCTAATATATATAGTAAATTGAACAAAGCATCAATTTATCTTGGAATCTTCTGACAATTATGGCATTGTCCTGACACTGATCCTGTTCAACACACAAATGATTCTAATGGGGTTTTGATAACAACAAAGACTCAATAGCAATGGTGTTCTCTTTACACCTGTAACTCTAAATACTTTTTTAAGTAGAAAATTTCCATTCTTTAGTTTATAGTTATCTTATTTTTTTGTAAGTAAGGGAATAAGAATTTTGGTATTTTATGCACAGTTCTGTTAAAAAATTGGCACACAATTGAAAAAAAAGTCTGTATCATGAATCTGCTTTCAAACCATTTTGAGAATATTTGGAATTTTTTTGGACATATATATATATAGGTCATAATTCACAAATGCATGATATTTCCATATTAAAAAAATATACAACAGATTTTAAAAAGTCTGTGTATCCAAGGCCCGCCACTTTTCTGGTTAAAGTATCAATAATAAATTAAATGAATCATGTTTATTTTATCATTCATCATAAATCTAAGAGTGGAATAATAAGTAGTACATGAGGAAAAGGTTTTAATAAATTAAATGTTGAGGGCCAAATAGTCTAAATAAGACAAAAAAGTGATTCTTATCTGCCATTATGTAGATTTTCTGTCATCAGACTCATCACTAATAATTATATATTGTTAGCTCACATTATTTCATGGTAGACAATCATTTGACAATTTATGGAATTTTTCAACTAGACAGTTTGAGGCTGAAATTCATTGGCTATATTTTGTTAAAGTTGTGGACATAAGCTGATTGATGGAAGGCACAGCAGGGATGGGTTACAGATTAAATGAAACCATATGTAACCTGCACTTTATATATAGGCAGGGATCAAACCACATTTTTGCATACATGTACATGAATTAACACTTGCAAAGACACTATGGATTTTGATGATTTTTTTACTTCTTATGACTTGGAGAGTATTAAAGACACTTTTCTAGAGAATGAATTTTCAAGTGTACTAGGCCTGGAAGAAGTTACAGATGATGACCTCAAAGAAATGGGTATAAAAGCATTGGGGAAAAGAAGACAGTTTATGGCAGCAGTTAAAGATATTACAAGGAAAAAATTAAAAGGTACATATTTTTATTTCAATCTAATGACAAGAATTGATAAGAATATTCAAAAGTTAATCATAAATAAGTATTAATTAAATATCTGAATCTGATAAATGATTTTTCTTTACAAGTAAATATTTTAACCAATATAACCCCATCTTAAGTGAACTATAGTATTAAAACTTAATGAATTGGGAAATGAAATAATTATTCATGATTGTTATTTACTTTAATATCTCTTAATTATGAGTTTAAGTTAAAATTATCTCAAAATTGAATATACAGAGTTCATGCACTGACCATAAATTTAGAGCTTTGCATTTTAACATGAAAACCTTGCAAATAAAACAAACACTAACTTAATTTTAAATGTTTTGCAGCTGAAACTGCAGATTTGCAGTTATTAAAGACATTTACTGCAACTGAAATTCAGGATAGGCCAGAAACCCAGGATAGGCCAGAGACAAGACAAGAAAGTATGGAGAAAGTAGAAATGAATAGGGGTATTGAAAAACCAACCTCAAAAAGAAAGCTTTTAGTGGATTGTAAGTACCATTATAATATTTTAAGTTGAAAGTTACACTCAAGGACATAAGATGCATTCTGTGTTAACCAAATGCATTCTGTATTCTACTGCATTGAAAACTTTAAATTTATTCTGTTGATTAAAAAAAAATGGTCCCCCTTTTTTGTCTTATTTTATCATCAATCTGAAAGAAAATATTTTTTGAAATTGGTAAATATCAACATTTTTTTTGATATTTCAAAAATCATGTTTCCATATATAATTACCTAGATTTCTATGCTAACTCTGTGTTTCTTATAAAATGAAATATTTCAGACATTTTTTGTATGGCCAATGATTTTTTAGGATATTTTCTTTTATTAAATGTTCAGTCATTCTATAGTCCAAAGACTATGTTTTAAGATATAAATAATATGCAATTTTTGTATAATCAAATTTCTATCCAATTTTCTAACAATTAAATATGAAATTTGATTGGAAACAATTATATTTATCTTTTTGTAGTTGACCAGTCAGAAGATGAAATGTGCACTCCATTAAAACAAAGCACTTCAAAGATACAGTCAAGTACAAAATATGGAAAACAATCTGGGTAAACATTAATTATGTAACATTTCCATGATTCCATAAGGCACTTAATTTCAGTTGATTTCATATGATGATAGGTAGATATTTAAGGTTATCTAAGTCTTGTACAGTCTTGACAGTTGTGTGTAAATTTAGGTCGATCCTATTATAAATTTGTCCAGTAAAGAGGAAATAAACCAGATGTAAACAATTAATTACAATTCTAATGTTGTTAAGAGATCTATCACCCCTGGTGTTTGCAGATAAGCCAATTAAGAAGGGATACTTTTGACACTAGTTCAGATGTAGAACAAATAGTTCATACTAGCATATCAGTTTTATTTCCTCAATTATAAACACACTCAAATGCTTAAGAATTCTTTGAAGATTTTTGGTGAATTTCAAATACATGGTTTATTAAAAAAATCTTTAAAATCATTTATTGCATCAAGCAAAAAAAATAATGCTCACTACCTGTGAGTTGTATATTTTTAATCAAATAAGCTCTACAATAAGAAAAGATAGATTTTATTTCCCATAAAGGACCCATAATATTTATAGGCATATTCAGTACATTGATTTTTATATCAAACAATTGCAATAGATAATACGGAAGAAAAGAAAGAAATATTTTGAGTTCTAAAGGCTTTGAAGTTTTACAGCATTGAACCAAATATTTAAGATGAATGCTCACAAACAATTTCTTTACCATTTATTCCTTTTTAAATTTCTTGTCTTTCATGTTGTAAAATGACAAGTACATAAAATTTGACGAAATTAAGGCTTATTGATACTTCATACATGTACCTGTAACTTTTTCTTTTATATGTACATTAATGAATGGGCAGATAAATTATATGAAATTGATGTGAAGTTTTAAAAAATGCACTTGGTTATGGAAGAAAAAAAACTTGTTACTAAAATATAAAATTTCTATCAGAAACAAGTAAATGTATCTATTTTATATTAAAATAGTTAGATTCATATAGCACAATGTCTCTGGTTAAGAATCATAATTCTTCCCTGTACCTTCAATGTCATATAGTGTTACCATGTATATACATGTAGTGTGTACTACTTGTTTCTTTGTTCTGTAGGAACGAAATACAATTTATTTTACTTTATATGATTTCTTTTATTTATTAGAATACAAAATTGGCTGCAGTCTCCTTTTGATGAAGAAAAAGTGCTAAAATCTAAAAAGATAAGCCTACACACTGCCACAGAAATCAAAAAAGTGTATGGACTTAGGAGGAAGAAAATGGAGTTCATGAACTCAAAATTAAAAGAGTTAATCAAAGATCCAGCAGTCAGGGGTCAAAACAAAACAACAATTATTGGCATGGCTGAGGTAGCTTGGGACGGCTATAACGCTCTAGATGCAAGTATTGATGTTATAGAGGTCGATTCATTGATTGCCGCTCTAGAGAAAAGGGGGCAAACTTTCAATGAAAAGCAGACTAAGACAATAAGAAAAGTAACAGAAAGAGTAAACAGGGCTAAAAGTGATATAAAATCCGTGTTAAGAAGAATAAAGGACATTAAAGAGGATTCTGAAATCGATGAAAAGGAAAAAAGTAGGAAGATTGCCAAAGAGGAGGATGAGCTTACCATTATGCACCATGAACTGCAAAAGGGAACAGACTCTTTAAGGAAAGCTTGTTGTATAAAGATTGTACAACTTCAAAAGTTATTGCAAACAATTGATAGACCTGAAAATAGTGACAATGGAAATGAAAGTGATGTGTCTGCCTCTAGCATTGTTGAAGACATTCTAGACCAAGGCTTAGGTGAGAATGGAAAAGATGGAGAAAACAAAATTGTTGACCATAATGGAGACGAGGAAGAGGATGAGGATGAAGAACTAGAAAAACTTTAAATAAATAAATATTGTGTATTCTGTATGTGCTTGTTCTTAGTGATCTTGGTTCATTGGCAATTATTTTTTTATTATCATGATTATTGCACGACTTCTTTTATATATTAATAAAATAAGACATTGTAAAGATTTTATGGTTCTTGTACTGACTGGAATTAAATGTATGCGATTTTTTAGAATGGAAATAATATGATCATCTGTCTGAACTTTAATGTTTCATTTCAATATATAAATATAAAAAAGAAGATGTGGTATGATTGTCAATGAGACTGTTGTACTCTCCACAAAAGACCAAAATGACACAGAAATTAACAACTATAGGTCATTGTACGTCCTTCAACAATGAACAGAGCCCATACTGCATAGCCGGCTATAAAAGGCCCTTAAATGACATTGTAAAACAATTCAAACAAGAAAGCTAACAGCCTTACTTATTTCAAAAAATGAACGAAAAACAAATATGTTATACATAAAAAAACGACAACCACTGAATTACAGGCTCTTGAATTTTATGACGTTACAAATCATGATTTATTGTTTTATGTGTTTATGTCATGCTGCCCATCAAGGGACCTGGATTGGAATAATAAATATTCTTATTCTTGTTCTTCTTATTAAATTTACTGATATAAAATCATACTCAGTCCTCAGAACAATTTTTTAATACTCAATATTGAGACATTATGTTTTTCAGTCTGTATCTGTTAGTCTGTCTGTCTGATTGTCTTGCTTCAGGATAAACTAAGTACACATGTTTCTTACATGCTTATGATATGATCTTTCTTATATTAATGCCAAATATTAGTTTTGATCCCAATTTCAAGGTCCAATGAACATAGAACATGGTAGTGTAAGGTTTTTTGACAGTGATTTTAGATAATGATAGTGTAAGCAGGCTACAGTATTTCTTTTTCTTGAAAATTAATCTTTCTGTACATTGCTCTAATCCGATCAGAAGTAGTTGTTTGAGGGGCCTTCTTAAGCTTTCATTTCCTGCAGTGACAATAAATCTATCATTATATCAAACAAAAGCAAAAAAAGATACAAAAGGAATATTCAAACTTATAAGTCGAAAAATGAACAATGCCATGCCAAAATGAAGACAACAGACAAACAACAGTACATAAAACACAACATGTATTAAAGCTATAGACTGACACATTACACAACAAAATCTGGGATCATTTTATCTCATGTGCTTTGGAAGTGTAGGCCAATCCTGCTAAACATGTGGCACCAGAAAATAATACATGTACTAGTATGTGTAGTAACTAATGATCGGGATCAACAGCTGAGTTAACAAGATGATATTTGTTCATACTTGACGTTAAAACATTAAAAAGGTTTCAATAAAAATTAATTTAAGCATAGTCATTTCTGTATTATAAGAAGTCAGTAATGAAATTTCAATGCAAGACAGATAGCTACTTATTGCACTCTTTTCAATAAAAATACTAAGTGTATGCATATGTAGCAAGGGCTGATGAGCTGATAGTAAAGTCACTATTTAATGATCCATTATATATGAAAAGGATTAAAAATTCATATCATTAGGTTATAATAATCATTTCTTTTATTACATCATAAGTATCTTAAACTAATCAGATGGCATCATGTCAGTATTTGTTTTTGATGTGTTAGCAAAGGTCATAAATGCATCAAGAATTTGTCATGCCAAATTATCTCTGATTTAATCTTCCACTGTGGTATAATTTACCACTGAGAGATGCTAGTCATAGGTGCTATAATAATTAATCCAACTAGTATCTCAATTGTTTGTAAAACAATTGAAAGGTCTTTCCTGTAAAAGTGATGTTTTCGTATTGTACTTTGTACGACCTTTCGTTTGATATACGACAAGCACACCTTCTGAAACTTTTCACTTTTTACACTTAATGACCTCATCCGTCTACATTTTTGAGATCGGAATTATGAAATATGGAACAGAGTAGATGAGCTTTCGTTTGATATGCGACAACACCATGTTCTTGAAAATTTGATTTTTGCACTTAATAACCCTATCCAACAAATTTTTGGAGGTCGGGAATTTGATATTTCAAATGTACACATCATGACCTTTCATTTGATATACAACAACCCTACCTTAAAAGAACATTTATTTTTTGCACTCAATGACCCCATCCAACCCATTTTTGGGAGACGTCAATTTGAAATTTGAAATGTACGCTTTATGTTCTTTCATTTGATATGCGACAACCTTACCATCTGAGAAATTTGAATGTTTGCACTAAATGACCCCACCCGTCCCCGTGGGATGAAAAGGGGGTTTAAAATTTTCATTTTTAAGTAGAGTTTATTAAGACCTTCAATTTGATATATCAGATGACCCCTTTTGACAAAGTGCAAATAATGATGCAATATCAATTATATAAATAGAAGTTATGAAACTTACAAAGTCAATGCAAAACTTGAAAATTTCAAATTGATTTTTTGGTGTTTTTTTCCATGGAATGTTTTTGGTATTTGGTCAAACATATAACTATGTCAACCTCTTCAATTTCTAAAATATTTTAAGTGGTAAGCTCTTGATGATTCAGAAATACATGCCTCCGCTCGAAAAATTTCAAACTGCATTATCTCTAAAACGACAATAGATATCTCAAATCTGTTAAATGATAAATGATCTACAGTTGAAAGACAACATTATAGAAAAAGAATTGGGACAATTTCAAAGTTCACTAAGGTCACAATTAATCATCAAATATATGATGCAATACAAAACTTGAGAACCGGAAGTCGTAGAGACATGGGACTATCACCATTCAACTCAGGACCACTTGACCTTTCAAATATTACAAGGTCAAGGTCACATTAAAATATGAAGGTCAAGGTGAAATTTCATCATGACCTGACA
Organism: Mytilus galloprovincialis; assembly: GCA_037788925.1. Classification (NCBI taxonomy): domain Eukaryota; kingdom Metazoa; phylum Mollusca; class Bivalvia; order Mytilida; family Mytilidae; genus Mytilus; species Mytilus galloprovincialis. The sequence goes on along the minus strand of CM075343.1, from coordinate 69,948,612 downwards.
TTGACCTCAAATTGAAGGTCTTGAACTACTGATCATCTTTGCCGTTTATAGTAGGTTGATATCTGTTACCTTTAAAAAGATATACACACAATACTATACTTTTAAGAATCATCCCGTCGTAACTTTTGAACAGACAGTCGGACTCTTTTGAGGTCAGTGTATAAAATGTAGAGCTCGTCGAGAGGAACATTTTATACGCTGTAAGTATGCAGCAAACTCTTATCGTTTTCTTAATATGAAAGCTTGAAATTGCAGCGTAATTTTTTTTTGCACTCGGCGACCTTTGACCTTGGGTGCAAATTAAAGGTCACATGAACTTAAGATTATTGGTGTAGGTCCCAAGTCTTTACGACTTCCGGTTCTCGAGATACAATTTTTCAAAAATTGTTTATATTTTTTCAAGGGGAATAACTCCTTATAAGGGTTAACAACAAAATGATTGTATATGTTAATTAACATTGCCATCTGTTCCTGTACATGTTGCCGTTTTCAAATCGATTCTATCTCTAGTACTTTTTGAAAAAAATGCAAAGGAAAGAAATTGTTTCAAGGGGATATAACTCTCATAGGGGACGATGAAATCCTATTCAGCCTCATATGGTAATACATAATGATGAGATGTACCTTTTGTCCAAATAAGGTAATGATATCTTTAAAAACAACGAGGGGGGGCCATGTGGAAAAAAATCAATAAAAGGGAGATAACTTCTTAAGGGGATGATGAAATCCTACAAAAGTTCATCAGGTAACAGTTCATGATGAGGTCTATCGATGGTTTAAATTTGGTTTTGATAACTCCAATAGAAGCGGTAGGAGGGCGTGCCAAACAAATGCTGGAAGAAGAAAAAAAAGAAAAAACTAGTATCTCAATTGTTTGTAAAACAATTGAAAGGTCTTTCCTGTAAAAGTGATCTTTTCGTAATGTACTTTGTATGACCTTTCGTTTGATATACGACAAGCATACTTTCTGAAACTTTTCGCTTTTTACACTTAATGACCTCATCCGCCTACATTTTTGAGATCGGAAGTATGAAATATGTAACACAGGGTAGATGAGCTTTCATTTGATATGCGACAGCGCCATGTTCTAGAAAGTTTGATTTTTGCACTTAATAACCCCATCCAACTAATTTTTGGAGGTCGGGAATTTGATATTTCAAATGTACACATCACAACCTTTCATTTGATATACAACAACCCTATCGTAAAAGAACATTTATTTTTTGCACTCAATGACCCCATCCAACCAATTTTTGGGAACGTCAATTTGAAATTTGAAATGTACGCTTTATGTTCTTTCATTTGATATGCGACAACCTTACCATCTGAGAAATTTGAATTTTTGCACTAAATGACCCCACCCTTCCACCTGGGATGAAAAAGAGGTTTAAATTTTTCCTTTTTTAAGGAGAGTTTATTGAGACCTTCAATTTGATATATCAGATGACCCCATTTGACAAAGTGCCAAAAATGATGCAATATCAACGATATAAATAGAAGTTATGAAACTTACAAAGTCAATGCAAAACATGAAAATTTCAAAATGATTTTTTGGTGTTTTTTTCCATGGAATGTTTTTGGTATTTGGTCAAACATATAACTATGTTAACCTCTTCAATTTCTTAAACATTTTAAGTGGTAGGCTGTTGTTGATTCAGAAATACATGCCGCCGCTCGCAAAATTTCAAACTGCATTATCTCTAAAACGACAATAGATATCTCAAATCTGTTCAATGGTAAATGATGTACAGTTAAAGGACAACATTATAAAAGAAAAATTGGGACAATTTCAAAGTTCACCAAGGTCATAATTAATCATCAAATATATGATGCAATACAAAACTTGAGAACCGGAAGTCGTAGAGACATGGGACTATCACCATTCAACTCAAGACCACTTGACCTTTCAAATATCACAAGGTCAAGGTCATAGTATAATGTGAAGGTCAAGGTGAAATTTCATCATGACCTGACATTGACCTCAAATGGAAGGTCTTGAACTACTGATCATCTTTGCAGTATATAGTAGGTTGATATCTGTTACCTTTTAAAAGATATACACACAATACTATACTTTTAGAATCATCCCGTCGTAACTTTTGAACAGACAGTCGGATAATTTTGAGCTTATTATGTAAGATTTAGAGCTTGTCGAGAGGAACATTTTATACGCTGTATGTATGCAGCAAAGTCTTATCGTTTTCCTAATATGTAAGTTTGAAATTGCAGCGTAAATTTTTTTTGCACTCTGTGACCTTTGACCTTGGGTGCAAGTTAAAGGTCACATGAACTTAAGATTATTGGTGTAGGTCCCAAGTCTCTACGACTTCTGGTTCTCGAAATACAATTTTTCTAAAATTATGTACAATTTTTCAAGGGGAATAACTCCTTATAAGGGTTAACAACAAAATAATTGTTCAAGTTCACTTACATTGCCATCTGTTCTTGTACATGTTGCCATTTTCAAATCGATTCTATCTCTTATACTTTTTGAGAAAAATGCAAAGAAAAGAAATTGTTTCAAGGGGATATAACTCTCATAGGAGACGATGAAATCCTATTCAGACTCACATGGTAATACATCATGATGAGATCTACATTATGTCCATTTAAGGTCATGATATCTTTAAAACCAACGAGGGGGGGCCATGTTGAAAAAAATCAATAAAAGGGAGATAACTCCTAAAAGGGATGATGAAATCCTTAACAAGGTCATTTGGTAATACATCTTGGTAAAGTCTAGCGATGGTCCATATTTGGTCATAATAACTTCAACAGAAACAAGAGGCGGGCATGTCAAACAAATGTTGGAAGAAAAAAAAGAAAAAGAAAAAGAAAAAAAAACATTAGAAAAACAATAAGGTCTTTCCCATGTAGGGGAAAGACCTTAAAAAAAAAAACATTAGAAAAACAATAAGGTCTTTCCTCGGGAAGAGGAAAGACCTTAATTATTTTGACATTTGCACTAGAAGACTTATACATTCATGAAACTATCAAGATAAAAATTACCAAAAGAAACTTTGTAGTGTCAAAAACATCATTGTAATCTAACTTTAATATAAGTTTTAACATTGAATTTTTAAGTCATGAAAGACAAATCACAAAGTGGTTAACAATTAGCAGCAAATTGTAAAACTTTGATGGTCATTCACAGTAACTTTATTTATTCAATTTATTCAGTCTATTTGCAATTTTGTTTTACACTACATTTTGATTGCTCCTGCTAAACAACTATCAGAGTTGTGCCTTCTCCTTAGAAGTCTTTACAGAAATTTACAACTAAAAGACCATTTAAATCGTATGGGTTTCCCCCATAGTCAAAGACGGTATAGATGCTTGTATTTATTGTTTACATACATGTTAGCTGCGGTATACCGCAGCTACATACATGTACACTATATTTTTTTGAAAAAAGTTTTTTCATAGGCACATAATTTATCACACACCTTTTTTTTTTTTATATATACTCTGCTTCTAACCTTTTTGGTGGGGAACTGATCAGAACTCTGGTGTTTATACCTGGAAATAATGGCTTACAAGATATTTTTAGTCTGGAAAATCTTAATGACTTCCAGCTAAAATTGCACGGAAATTGATCCGTCCTTAGGAAATTACATGGAATTTTTATTGCCTCAATAGAAAAATTTTGTGGAAATTGTTGTTAAAGATGGAAAATTTGTTTGGAATTTTAGAAAAAAAAAGGAAAAAAAAAACTGGAATTCCAATGTCTTCCATAGGGGGGGGACAGACTATTTCTGGAATAGCCCATTGTGCTTACAAAAACGAAAGTACAAAAAAAAATAGAAAAGTTGGTTTATTCAAGAATGTGAGTTTTTGTGTATGGTAAGACTATACTCTTCAAATCCTTGGTTTATTGAAATATTAATTTTCCTTTATCGGTAATTCGTATATTTTCCCTTTGATCTTACTTTTTTTTGGAAATTACTGTCAAACCTTTCTTTTCAAAAAAATGCAAATCCCAAGGGCAAAAGACTATTTTATTTGAAGAAAACAAAATTATAAATAATTAAAAAGATGTATCAGATATTTTTAATAAATTTTTTGCTACTGTTGCTGAGAAAATAGGAAATGATGTTATATATGATCCATTAAAAATCATAGCATAAATGCCATACATGAACAAAATCACTCGAAAACAGATGCAAATTTTAAATTTCAAAAGGTGACATCAGAAAAAGTGGAAAAAATCATAAATAAAGTAAATGTCAAAAAAGCAACTGGAGCAGATGGGATACCAGCAAAAATAGTTAAAGCAAGTAAATCTGTCGTTGCACCTCAGCTGACCAGTCTTATAAATTTGACTGTGGACACGGGCATATTTCCTGACAAACTTAAAGAAGCCCAAGTTACACCCTTACATAAAAAGAGCGACCCACTACTGAAATCAAATTACAGACCAGTCAGTGTGTTACCTATTTTTTCAAAATTTTACGAAAAGATATTTGAAATACAGTTATACGATTTCTTTGATTCCATTTTTAACCCTTATCTATGTGCTTTCCGTAGAGGACATGGATGTCAGACTACGTTGCTCAGATTACTGGAAGACTGGCGTAAAGCTTTAGACAAAAACTTGTATATAGCTGCAGTTCTTATGGATTTATCAAAAGCTTTTGACTGCTTACCTCATGAAATTTTACTAGATAAATTACTAGCATATATATGGTGTTTCTCCACATTCAGTATCTTTATTAAAATCATATCTTTCTGATAGAAAACAGCAAATTAAAGTAAACGGTGTTCTGAGTAGCTGGACTGACATCCAAAAAGGGGTACCCCAAGGTTCTATATTGGGGCCCCTTTTATTTAATATCTTCATAAATGATATTTTTTATTTTGTTAAACATAGTACATTATATAATTATGCGGACGACAATACTCTGTCTTTTAGTAGTCCGGATTATGACCATCTCATATCCATATTAGAATCTGAGTTTCAAGTGCTTATTGATTGGTTTAAAGAAAATAAGATGCAGGCAAATCCTGATAAATTTCAAGTTATTGCTGTAGGGAAAAGAACCTTTGCAAAAAATCCATCTATACAAATTCAGCAAAATATTTTATCATGTGAAGAAACAGTAAAGTTACTTGGAATTGATATTGATTACCAACTAAAATTTGATGCACATATAAGTAACTTGTGTAGAAAGGCATCACAACAGCTGAATGTTCTCGAGAGAATTGGATCATTTTTAAACAGATTAAATAAACTTACAATTTTTCATACTTTTATTTTGAGTAATTTTAATTTTTGCCCTTTGGCTTGGCATTTTTGTACAGAGAAAAATTCTAAAAAACTTGAAAAAATACAAGAGAGAGCATTAAGATTTGTATATGACGACTACTTATCATCCTCTGAAACTCTTCTTGAGAACGCAAAGGTTCCAACCCTACAAGTAAGACGCATCAGGACAATGGCACTTGAGACTTATAAAATTTTAAATAATTTGGCTCCTGTATGTTTACAAAATTTACTCAAAATTAAACACACTAAATATTCTTTTAGATACAGTAATATTTTGGATATACCACAGGTAAGAACTACCTCATATGGAAAAAAATCTTTTAGTTTTGCTGCTGCTACTTTATGGAATAGCTTACCAGACCACTTCAGGACTGTTAACAGCTTCTCACATTTTAAGAGTCTTGTTCAGTCCTGGAGTGGAACAGAATGTTTTTGCTCTGCCTGTAGATAACTAATGTGTTACAATATTTATGCTTTTTATGCTGCATTAACAGCTTGCTATGCAACTGAAATTTTTGTTTTTTAATTTTTAAAATTTGAAAGATTTGAAATTTTTACTTTATAAATCATAAATTATTTAAAAAATAATTTTTAACAGAAAATTTTAAAAAATTTTAGTGCTTCATATATATGTTTTGGTATTTTGCAAGATACATGTATATGCTATTTGCTTAGAGTTAATTTTTGGTATATGTTTTGGTATTTTGCAAGATACATGTATATGCTATTTGCTTAGAGTTAATTTTTGGTGCTCCTTTTTATTATTTATTGCATGCTGCATGCCTTGTTTTATTTGTTATTGCATATGTTTTTATATTCGGTGAAAAGCTCATTAGAGCTTATGTTAATGTATTGTTTGTCAATATGCCGAATCCAAATAAAGTTCTACTTACTTACTTACTTACTTTGGACTTTATGGCGAAAATGGACTAGATCCACAAACCTCAATGTCAATTATGAATACTTATATTATACCAATAATGTTTTATGGATTGGAAATAGTGATCCCTAGAGGAAGATGTTTAGAAAATTTAAATATCCAATTTAAGAAATTCTTGAAACAATTGTTATCTTTACCAAAAACAGTAGCAGATCCTGCTATATATATGATTTCTGGGATGTTACCTGTAGAAGCTCAAATAGATGTAAAAATTTTAACTTTTTATGGAAATATTACTAGACAAGGAAAAAATTCTATTGAATGGCAACTAGCGGAAAGGCAATTCAATGTTAAATCTATTAATAGTAATAGTTGGTTTAGTTTACTGAGGAAAATATTTTTGAAATATGAACTCAATGATCCTGCACAATACTTAGTTAATCCAATTAGTAAATGCCAATGGAAAAGGGAAATAACTTCCAAAGTTCAAAAATTCTGGATTGAGAAGATACTGAATCAAGCAAAACTTTATACCAGTTTAAAATATTTATCGTTGATATATAAACCAGGACAATGTCATCCTATTGCAAATACAAATACTATGAATTCAAGGGAAATTTTTAGAATTCCTACAAAATTGAAAATAGCTACTGGGAGTTACATTCTGCAAACAGTTAGAGCCAAATTTATAAGTAATACAGAGCTGTCTATATGCAAACTGTGTAATGAAACAGAAGAAACTTTACCACATTTTTTATTAAGGTGTAAAAGTTTAGAAGATATCAGAAAACCAATTTTGGAAGATTTAATTAATTCCTTTAGTGAAGAGTTAGCTGTCTTTAATATGAAAGATGAACATTTTGACATTTTATAACTGATCATAGATCCCTTTACTTACATGACAATGTTAAGAAATGAAAAAGTTTTTAAAGTGATACAGAACATTATAGATCCAAAATGTAGACGATTATGTTACAATCTCCATTGTGAAAGGTATAGACTGTTGCAATTAGATGATATAAAGAAAAAGAAAAGAAAGTAGATAATAACATTTTATGAATCCTAAGTGACGATTGGTTGTCTACTCTTAAACAGTGATATCTTTTGATAAATATTTTAGATTTTAAAATATTTAATGAGTTGATGATATTGACATTAAGCCCAATTTTATCGTCAAGAATATGATGTACAATGTAAATAGTGTATAGTGATATTGATGGAAGATATTTTTATTCATGTTGTGAAATCCAATACTCGGAAGAGGTGTGCATACATTGGCAGAATTTATATAACAGATTACAGATTACTGCCTAATATTTTCGAGTATCAACGTACTGGCTGCTGAGACTGGCTGTCTCAGCTGGCTGTATCACTGAAAATATTAGGCAATACATTGTGTGACGTCATAATTACCGATAAACAGAATAATAGGTAGTTTTGTTTTTGATACTGACTATATCACATGATATAGTCAGTATCAAAAACAAAACTACCTAGTATTCTATATTTATTTGACCAGACACAGGATATACCGAGAAAATTGCAACGTTCAATTTGCCAGGTAAGGAAAAAGTAAATTACAAAAATACTGAACTCCGAGGAAACTTCAAGAAGATAGTTCCTAATCAAATGGCAAAATCAAAAGCTCATACCTATTGAACATAAGTCACATAATTTTGTGTACTCCTGATTTTGCTGTAACATTGGTTAACACATGTTTTATGAGGAGGGGGGGATATGACCTTAATTGGGACTCCGGGATCAGGTTTTTTTAAGCTTGGGATTTCGGGATTGACCCTTTCGTGATCCAGGAATTTTTTTTTCGAATTTTGGACCTCAGAATTTCATGTTTTTAAGCCCAGGATTTTGGGATCAGCATCCCTCCTATCCACCCTCTATGAGGGTAGTAAATAAACTCATCATAGATACCAGGACTAAATTTAGTATATATATATACGCCAGACGTGCGTTTCGTCTACAAAAGACTCATCAGTGACGCTTGAATCCCAAAAAGTAGGCAAAATAAAGTACGAAGTTATGCCCTTTTAGTTTTACGTCAGGCGTCAAACAGTCATTTTCGGCTACCCTTGGTGTCAAATTGGTTAAAAATTTTACCGTGATTCATCAAATTATCCTGATTGTGATTTGTCAGATGTCTCTATTAGTAACATAGTGTGCAATTGTCCTAATACGAGAATTTATCGGGTCAATAAAATTCATTTTGGGATGTCCGTTGCATGAGGCAAATTGACCCGATTTATTCAGTTTGCAGACAATTGAACACTGTGAAACGAATTTATCCTGATTTTGTTATGTTACATATTCATGATATTATTATATTCAAATTAAATATTTGGACAAAATCAACCAAATTTTTTTAGATATTTAATTTAAAACTGAAAAATTTAAAAAATATTAGGAATATATTGAGCAACTCAAATTTTTTTTATTTATTAGGTCAATGGTATAAGGCAGATAATTCCAATTGACATAATAAATAAGGGATCCAATTGTGTAATAAAAAATTGTACAGAAAATTACTAGGACAATATCAGGCTCAGCCAATCAAAATGCGAGAAATAACTCTAAATCAGGATAAAAATAATTATCGTTACTATCATTTTTGGAATAAAAAAATGTAATTTGTCACAATCAGTTGATGTTTTTATGGTCTTAAAGAAAGTGTTCATTATACATGTTATATTGTCATACATCAAAAAATTACCGTTTTGGAAAGAATTTTTACCGTTAATTGTCATGAAGGTACCCCATTTCAACCCTCTTTTATGGGCATGATTGGTAGTAAAATGAAGGATTTTTTTTAGTCTTTCAATATTTGGTTACAACACATACAGTGGTTAGGTACAAACCTCAACACACATTTTTAACATGGTTAATTTCATTTGCGATAAATAAGATATTATATATTTTGTTGATGATTATTTTTGGATGACTAACAATACATTTACTTATATTTTCACAGTAATCATCCAATTAAAAGCTCCTTAACTTGACTGTTTAAATAACGAGAAGTGAAGAGTAGATATTTAATACATGACAGAATGACTGAACCAGCAGAAGATAGACCACTAAAACGGACAATACCACCTGATTTACAGACACAAGTAGAAGAGATACAGAAAAAAATACCAAGAACTACAGGTATAGATCAGATTTTGTGATTCATTTTTGTCGAGCCTTCGACTTTAGTCAAAAAAGCGAGACATAGCGATCCTACATTCCGTGGTCGGCGGTGTGGTCGGCGGCGTCCACAAATATTCACTCTGTGGTTAAAGTTTTTGAAATTTTAATAACTTTCTTAAACTATACTGAATTTCTACCAAACTTTGACAGAAGCTTGTTTATGATCATAAAAAAGTATCCAGAAGTAAATTTTGTAAAAATAAAATTCCATTTTTTCCGTATTTTACTTATAAATGGACTTAGTTTTTCTGCGAGGAAACATTACATTCACTCTGTGGTTAAAGTTTTTAAAATTTTAATAACTTTCATAAACTGTCCTTGATTTGTACCAAACTTGGACAGAAGCTTGTTTATTAATATAAGATAGTATCAAGAAGAAAATTTTGTGAAAATAAATTTCCACTTTTCCGTATTTTACTTATAAATGGACTTAGTTTTTCTGCAAGGAAACATTACATTCACTCTGTGGTTAAAGTTTTTAAAATTTGAATAAGTTTCATAAACTATCCTTGATTTGTACCAAACTTGGACAGAAGCTTGTTTATGATCATAAGATAGTATCAAGAAGAAAATTTTGTAAAAATAAATTTCCACTTTTCCGTATTTTACTTATAAATGGACTTAGTTTTTTTGCCAGAAACAAAACATTCACTCTGTGGTTTAAGTTTTTAAAATTTTTATAATGTTCTTAAACTATCCTGGATTTCTACCAAACTTAGACAAAAGCTTGTTTCTGATCAGAAGATATTATTCAGAAGTAAATTTTGTAAAAAAAAAATTTACTTTTTCCGTATTTTACTTATAAATGGACTTAGTTTTTCTGCAAGGAAACATTACATACAGTCTGCAGTTAAAGTTTATAAAACATTTATTAGATTCATAAACTATCCTGGATTTTTTTACCAAACTTGGAAGCTTCTTTCAATCAAAAGACAGTATCGAGAGGGAAATTTTTATTGATGTTTTTCCTCATTTTTGTTGAGTCTGCGATTAACAGCAAAAGTAGGCGAGACACTGGGTTTCGTGGAACCCTTACGAATTTTTTTAATTCAGCATGTTCAGTGAAGAGAATGGCAAATAATAAATAATAATTTGTATTTACTGTATTAATTAGAAAAATAGAAATAAATGGTATATGCACATTAAGAGAATGAAATTATACAGTGCTATATATATGTTTTATATGTTAAAAAAACTCAATCTGAGAGTAGGTTATTTTCTAATAAAATTCGAAACACAAACATATATTTTAAAATATCTAAAACGACTAAAATTAAAGTTTGAGTGTATGCAAAATTTAAAGTAATAAGAGAAAAATTCATATGTTTGAAACTAGATGCATTTGAATTTATATATTTATGATTATTTCTTTTAAGAACTTAATATTTAAAACTGTCCCAATTTTTAGTTCACCTGGCCCGTAGGGCCAAGTGAGCTTCTCTCATCACTTGGCGTCCGGCGTCCTTTGGCGTCGTCCTTTGTCGTCGTTTACTTTTTACATTTTAAACTCCTAGATAACCACTGAATTGAATGGAACCAACTATGGCATGAATGTTACTTTTGAGGTGCTGACCAACATGACCAAGTGTTGTTACTTTGTAGCCGATCCATCATCCAAGATGGCCACCAGCGGGGGACTTGGTTAAACATAGGACCCTATGGGAAATACATACAAATGTCTTCTTTTAGAGAACCATTGAATGGAATGAAACCAATTGTATATTCCATTATATTCATATATTCAAATATTGATAATTATTACTAATATTTGAAAATAATATTGAAAAACTAACCAGGCACATTTTATAAGAACAAACTGCAGAAATGAGTTGAAAAAGGCTTGTTTCACAAAATATCTTATTATCTTGTTAGTTTAGTTTATATATTGTCATCATTGTTAGTTGAACAATTGAGTATTCTGAAAATCAATTTTATAGTCATTAGATTTATATGTGATACAGACCTAGTCCTGTACGTAACATGGGAGATAATCAAACTTACTTAGTTTTGTATGTGAAACACAAACCTAGTCCTGTACATGGTCATGGTGGTAAAGGGAGATAATCCTGATAATCAAACTTACTTAATTATATATTTATATAATATATATATAGGCCCACCAGATGATTTAGATGACAGAAGAAAAAGATGGTTAATAGTGGGTATATGTCTCCATACAATCATATCTCCAATACTGAGGACATATGTTGTGAATGTTGTCACAAAACTTTGTTATTCACTAACAAGTCGGAACAAAATTCATAATCAAACATATGGAAGTTTTCTGAAAAGATACTCACCTACCAATACAGAACTAAATTATGAAGCAATTAACAATAACAAAACTTTGTATGGACGGAATAGAGCCAGATATGATTACCGTGTCAAGACTCCCGTGGATTTATCCCGATTATTCCTCCAGACACACATGGCACACTTCACAGCCTTTGATGACTCCTGTGATTCATCTGCTCTACTTGGTATCATTGTTAACATTGACAGATTCTCACCAGTTGTACAGGCTGATGCTAGACAGGTAATTAAACAATAAATTAAATCTAAACAATGCATATTGTATTAAAAAAATACATTCTCTGTTTTGTGCTGTCAACATGGCAAAAAAGTCAAGTTCAGTTCAAGTAAACGATTTCCATCTACAGTCAAATCTGCATTGGCATATTCAAATATCCCTTGTGAGAGGATAAAACATATTTGTATTGAGGTTTGAAATAAATACATATCACCACAAGAGAAAGGATGTGACCTAGACCTATATTGCAGGTTTTACTGTAATTATAAACTCCCCAAAGATATACTAGGGGGGATTTTCCAGTTTCCTGATAATAACTCAAAAATGCTATGAGCAGTTTTCATGTTACTTTGGTGACCTGTTTATATCTTGAAATAAGCTACTTTTTTAAGCTCACCTGGCCCGAAGGGCTAATTGAGCTTTTCTCATAACTTTTAAATTGGTCAATGGTGTCTGTTGTCCATTGTCATCGTCTGTCGTCGTTAACTTTTACAAAAATCTTCTCCTCTGAAACTTTGTAACAATCATCATTGGGATATATATATATCTAGTTTAAAAAATGTGTTTGATGGCAACGCCTGCCAACCAAGATGACTGACATGGCTAAGAATAGAACATAAGGGTAAAAAGTTTTTTGAAAACTGTTATAAATAGAGAAAATCTGTCATATATGCAAAACTTTTCAGAATGTGGAGCTCTACCAATTGTTGTGTACTTCAGATGACTTCTTTTTGGAGTTATTGCCTTTAAATGACAAATTTTACCAGTTTTGTCGAGCCTGCCTCTTTTGTCGCAGAGAGCTTGACATAGGGAAAGTGATCAGGAGGCAGCAGCTACTATGGCATCGTTAGCTAACTTCTTAAAAGCTTTATATTTTAGTAGTTGGAGGACCTAGATGCTTCATACTTTGTATATATAGATGCCCCATGTTACAAAGTTTCTGTCAGTCACATGTACATTTTCCTGGACCTCATTTTCATGGTTCGGTGACACCTAGAAAAAAAGTTAAGATTTTTTTGTAATGTTAATTTGTCTCTTATTATGAATAACAGGATAACTATATTTGGTATGTGCGTACCTTGCAAGGTCCTCATCATGAGGCTCAATATCTGTCAAATAGTCCAGTCAAACTAAGATTTAACCTCAAACTAATTGCAACAGAAAATGTTTTAGTTCTATTCTATAGCATTATACCCTTTATATACGCAGAAAAAAGTCCCATAAAATCTAACTTGAGGAAAACTCAAAATCAGCATTTTTAATTTCCTATGAAAATTAACATTGGAAGGGGAGATAACTCTTGTAAAAATTAGTCTTTTTTGGTCATTTTTTTCTTTTTCTTGAAATTTATATGTAAAGTGTGATACTTTGATGGGGTTATAAGTTTGTATTTGACTAAATTATATAATCTTCTGCTTATGAAATGCACAAAACTGAAGTGTTATGGGTAGTTTTGTTTTTTTCATGCTTTTTTCATTAACATGATTAAAGAAATTGCAAATTTGAAGCTTTGTAACCAATTTGAAAAAATAATGTGAAAATTTGGTAATGTTTATATCTGTATATTATATTTTTTCAGCATCTTACTTATCTAAAGAAACTTTAAACCACAAAAAGAAGAATACATGCTTAATTATTTTTGTTAAATTTGAGATTCTTTACCTTGACATGTTGAAAAAACTATTGAATTATGAAAGCTAGATTATAGCTTGATAAAATATGTGAAAACACCTTTAGAGTTGTTTGTTATACTCTAAAGACCGCTAAAAAAACAAAAATCAATACATTCTGATGAATAGAAGCGGTAAAGTTATAATTTTGTATCAATTTTTATAGGACAGCAAAAATTTAAATTTTTTGTCGTATATTGCTATCACGTTGGTTGTCGTTGTCCTGCGTCGTCATCCTGCGTCGTCGTCGTCCGAATACTTTTAGTTTTCGCACTCTAACTTTAGTAAAAGGGAAAAGAAATCTATGAAATTTTAACACAAGGTTTATGACCACAAAAGGAAGGTTGGGATTGGTTTTGGGAGTTTTGATCCCAACATTTTAGGAATTAGGGGCCAAAAAGGGGCCAAATAAGCATTTTCTTGGTTTTCGCACTATAACTTTAGTAAAAGGGAATAGAAATCTATGAAATTTTAACACAAGGTTTATGACCACAAAAGGAAGGTTGGGATTGGTTTTGGGAGTTTTGATCCCAACATTTAAGGAATTAGGGGCCAAAAAGGGGCCAAATAAGCATTTTCTTGGTTTTCGCACTATAACTTTAGTTTAAGTAAATAGAAATTTTGACACAAGGTTTATGACCACAAAAGGAAGGTTGGGATTGATTTTGGGAGTTTTGGTTCCAACAGTTTAGGAATTAGGGGCCAAAAAAGGGCCCAAATAAGCATTATTCTTGGTTTTCGCACAATAACTTTAGTATAAGTAAATAGAAATCAATGAAATTTAAACACAAGGTTTATGACCACAAAAGGAAGGTTGGGATTGATTTTGGGAGTTGAGGTCCGAACAGTTTAGGAAAAAGGGGCCAAAAAGGGGCCCAAATAAGCATTTTTCTTGGTTTTTGCACCATAACTTTAGTATAAGTAAATAGAAATCTATGAAATTTAAACACAAGGTTTATGACCATAAAAGGAAGGTTGGGATTGATTTTGGGAGTTTTGGTCCCAACAGTTTAGGAATAAGGGGCCCAAAAGGTCCAAAATTAAACTTTGTTTGATTTCATCAAAAATTGAATAATTGGGGTTCTTTGATATGCCGAATCTAACTGTATGTAGATTCTTAATTTTTGGTCCCATTTTCAAATTGGTCTACATTAAGGTCCAAAGGGTCCAAAATTAAACTTTTTGTTTGATTTTGACAAAAATTGAATCCTTGCATAGGGTTCTTTGATATGCTGAATCTAAAAATGTACTTAGAATTTTGATTATTGGCCCAGTTTTCAAGTTGGTCCAAATCGGGTCCAAAATTAAACTTTGTTTGATTTCATCAAAAATTGAATAATTGGGGTTCTTTGATATGCCGATTCTAACTGTATGTAGATTCTTAATTTTTGGTCTTGTTTTCAAATTGGTCAACATAAAGGTCCAAAGGGTCCAAAATTAAACTTAGCTTGATTTTAACAAAAATTGAATTCTTGGGCTTCTTTGATATGCTGAGTCTAAACATGTACTTAGATTTTTGATTATGGGCCCAGTTTTCAAGTTGGTCCAAATCAGGATCCAAAATTATTATATTAAGTATTGTGCAATAGCAAGAAATTTTCAATTGCAGAGTATTCAGCAATAGCAAGAAATCTTCAATTGCACAGTATTGTACAATAGCAAGAAATTTTCAATTACACAGTATTCAGCAATAGCAAGAAATCTTCAATTGCACAATATTGTGCAATAGCAAATATTTTCAATTGCACAGTATTGCGCAATAGCAAGAAATATCTAATTGCACAATATTGTGCAATAGCAAGAAATTTTCAATTGATTGGAGTTATCTTTCTTTGTCCAGAATAGTAGTTGAATCAACTTAAATCATTGTTTTATACAATATACAATGTATATTCACTTTTACTACCAACTGATAAATTAAAACAATCTTTACCATTCAGTGATAACAAGCACTTTTTTTACATTTTAATATTTTATGATGTATTTAAATGAGTAGTTATTGCTATTTCTTCAATTTTTTTGAGAGGATTAATATTCAACAGCATAGTGAATTGCTCAGAGGGAAAACAAACATTTTAAGTTCATTAGACCACATTCATTCTGTGTCAGAAACCTATGCTGTGTCAACTATTTAATCACAGTTCAAATTTAGAGCTGAATCCAGCTTTAAAGTTGTGTCCATACTTGCCCCAACCGTTCAGGGTTCAACCTCTGCGGTCGTATAAAGCTGCGCCCTGCAGAGCATCTGGTTATATATATTTCTGCCTTTTTTGCAAGAGCTATCTCCCTTTTCAATGCAAATCTCTTAGGAATTTTAAATGGTGATTTTTTTTAGTCTTCTTCAAGTTAGATTTTATGGGACTTTTTTTCTGTGTATATTTTGGGTATAATGCTAAAGATTAAAACTTAAAAATCTTCTGTTGCAATTACTTTCAGGTTAGTGTCAAATTTATGCTAGATTGACTGGACTAAAACAGTTTTCACTTAACCTGGATCTCATTTCATGGATCAGTGAACAAGGTTAAGTTTTGGTGGTCAAGTCCATATCTCAGATACTACATTTTGTATAAGCAATAGGTCTAGTATATATATTTGGTGTACAGGAGGACTGTAAGGTGTACATGTCCAACTTGCAGGTGTCATCTGACCTTGACCTCATTTTCATGGTTCAGTGGTTATAGTTAAGTTTTTGTGTTTTGGTCTGTTTTTTAATACTATATGCAATAGGTCAACTACATTTGGTGTATGGAAATATTTTATGATGTACATGTCAGTCTTGCAGGTGTTATTTGACCTTGACCTCTTTTTCACGGTTCATTGATCAGTGCTATGTTTTTGTGTTTTGGTCTGTTTTTCTTAAACATAATAAGCAGTGTTCTCCCAAGGCCCTTTTAAGCAATAGGTCAACTATATTTGTTGTATGGAAGAATTGTAAGCCGAGCATGTCTGCCTGGCATGGTTCATCTGACCTTGACCTCATTTTCATGGTTCAATGGTCAATTTTTTGTTTTCATGGTTAAGTCTGTTAGAAACTATTATAAGCAATAGGTCAACTATATTTATTGAATGATTGTAAGGTGTACATGTATTTCTTGATTGGTTTATATGCCAGACCTTGACCTCATGTTCTTGGATCATGTTAAGTTTATGTGATAGTTGTAGTAAAGCTTTATATTTATAATATATAGGACTATCAACATAATATCAATGATTAGTAAAGTGTGCACTCTTGTTAATAAAAATTTCCTATATAATCTTGAAAACTATAATAGAAAGGGAGAATTTTTAAATTGTAGAAAGGATCAGCATATTAAATTCTACAAATAAATCTATCATGTTCAAAATCGTCTGTCGATTCCTTATGAGGGTTATTGCCCTTTAATGACCATTTTTACCATTTTTTGCATTTTTGCCTAGCTAATATCTTAAAACATATAATAGACTGATAGAAACTTAAATAAGCAAAAATGATCAGCAAGACAGGATATGGATGAAATTGTTTGACAACTCGGTATTGGAGTTATTTGTACTTGTTTGGCTTTATAAATATTTTGATATGAGCATCACTGATGAGTCTTATGAAGACGAAACATACGTCTGGCGTACTAAATTATAATCCTGTTACTTTTGATACTTTTTACACCACTGGGTCGATGCCACTTCTGGTGGACGTTTCGTCCCTGAGGGTATCACCAGCCCAGTAGTCAACACTCAGGTGGTGACATTAATATCAATAATGTGGTCATTTTTATAAATTTCCTGTGAATTTTTCGAAAAACTAAGGATTTTCTTATCCCAGGCATAGATTACCTTAACTGTGTTTGGTACAACTTTTGGGAATTTTGGGTCCTCAATGCTCTTTAACTTTGTACTTGTTTGGCTTTATAAATATTTTGATATGAGTGTCACTGATGAGTCTTATGAAGACGAAATGTGCGTCTGGTGTACTAAATTATAATCCTGGTACTTTTGATGCTATTAACTTCTGTTTGTCTCAACCAAATGTTAAGAAATCTATACACAATGCTTATAACCACAAAATGCAGATCGTTTGAATTTGGGTGGCGTCAATTTAACCGTTCTAGAGTTATGCCCCTTTATAAATGGAACAATTGCAAAATGTTTAGTTTCCGTTCTCTAACTTAAGTTTTCCTCACCCGAATGATATGAAACTCATAATAATTCTTATTACCACAAAACACAGAAAAAGTATGAATTTTTGTAGCATCAGTTAAACTGCTCTAGAGTTGTACCCCAATAAAATTGAAAAATTGCAACATTTTTTGTAATCCGTTCTCTAACTTTAGTTTGCCTCAACCAAATGTTATGAAACTTATACACAATGCTTATTACACAAATCAAGTTTGAATTTCGGTAGCGTCACTTAAACAGTTCTAGAGTTATTACCCTTTATAAATGAAAAAATTGCAAAATTTTTAGTTTCTGTTCTCCAACTTTAAGTTTGCCTCAAACAAATATTATCAAGGGTCTAACTTAAATGAGTTATTAGAGAAAAACATGTAGCTATTGTGGGCTAAAATATAAAAAAAAACCTGTGAAAACATATGTATGTTACATGTTTCAAGAGAGGCAATATATACATCCTTTACTTTGTTTAATTTAATACAAGTTCTATTTGTATTATTATTGTCTTTATGTATACTAAACTTAAGAAAGATATATCAGTTCATAGTTTGCCAATCATGTATATCACACATATATGTTATTACAGAAAATATGTGACTGTATTAACTGAAGGTTGTTATTACAGCTTCTCTACATCTCTTCAAAGCCATTAATTAGACATATCACAATGTAATTTATTTCATTTTATTGTAAGAAATAATGATCAGAGCATGTAATGAGGTTCTGCCCAGGATTCCAAGTGTCTCATTTTATAGGTTACATTCCTGTTCATGCTGTTATAACTTAGCCTACAGCTAAGTGTATCCCTTAAAAGCCTTGTCTCATTGATTTACTATGGTTGATCAAAAATGTATTCATTGAATTGGAAAATTAATCATCAAGGTTATGTATTAAGTTTCTGCACAAAGTTTTCAAGAATTCCCAAGAGCCCACTAAAAATCAAAATGTTTTGGATATATTAACAAATAATATGAATAACAAACATATGTTACTACAGATTAAGAAAGAAAGAGCAGACAACTCATGAAAGTGTCTGTAATAACACATGTTTGTTATTTTTTTTTAATAACTTATTTAAGTTACACTCTTGACTGATTATGAAACTTATACACAATGCTTATTTGGGTAAAGTTTAACGCTTTATAAGAAAATCTGTACAAGAATAGTTCTGTTTCCCTTTCTTACGTGCCTTTGATTAAATGATTAACTTGAAACAATGGACTTAATATGTGGGAACCAATATTGCCCTTACTGAACTTACTCCTTTAATTACCCATATGAATATATAAGTCAGGTCAGTCTTATATAACATTTCTACACCTCTGATCATAATTGATAACATTTCTACACCTCTTAGTAACCGTTATTGACATTCTCTACAAAATACCATCTTCTGTAATAAGAATCTGGGATTTGTCAAAACAGCTAAAAAATGTATATAAGGTTTATGATTTATTTTTCATATTGCAAACTAATATGAATATTATACTGCTTATTTTAATTAACCATTATATTAATGTCCTGTGAATGGTTTCATGGATTTTTCTAGCATTCCACAGGGTCCGGTTTTCGGACCCATTCCCAACGGCAAAAACCCTACATTTTTCCCAATTTTGGGAGTAAAATTCCCAAATGATCACAAAATTTATTTTCATCTTTATTATTCATGACAGAGATGTTTATTTTATTCAACAGCTAGCTTTATGTCAAAAATCGTCAACAAGTAATGTGTAAATCATAGTTGAAACATATTGAATGACAAACAACATTTGACAAACAATGGCTGCCATAAATAAACGCACGAGGATAATTCTGTCGCTAGGATAGGACCAGAAATCCCGCAGAAATAGTACCAGCAAATGCGTAGTTATCATTCATGTCATGGTTACCCTTGGTCCCCTATATAACATGCAAATAGAAATAACATTGGGTTTCAACCGTTACCCCTGGTCCCCTTTAGAAATATTGGTATATATATAACATTGGGTTACCCCTGGTCCCCTATAGAACTTGCATATAGAAATAACACTGTTTTACCCCTGATCCCCTAAGTAAACTTACAAATAGACATACAATGTAACATTTGGTTACCTCTGGTCCCCTACAGAAATATACATAATGAAATCATTTTATTTTGGTTGCCCCCGTTTTTTTATATAAACATGCACATACAAAAAAACATTGGGATACGGCTGGTCCCCTATAGAAAATGCTTAACATTGGGTCACTGCTGGTCATATAAAACAACATTTGATTACCCCTGGTCCCTTATAGAAACTAACATTCAGACTAAATATATTGGTTACCCCTACATGCCCTAGTTCAGAAATAACATTGGCTTATCCCCTGCCTCCTATACAAACTTACACAGTGTACATTTCAACTTATACCTATGGGGTTACCCTAAGTTCCATATATAAATAACTCTGGTTGCCCCTGGTCCCCTTTAGAAATATTTATATAGATATAATATTGGGTTACCCCTGATCCCCTATAGAACTTGCATATAGAAATAACACTGGGTTACCCCTGGTCCCCTAAGTAAACTTACAAATAGACATACAATGTAACATTTGGTTACCTCTGGTCCCCTACAGAAATATACATAATGAAATCATTTTATTTTGGTTGCCCCCGTTTTTTTATATAAACATGCACATACAAAAAAACATTGGGATACGGCTGGTCCCCTATAGAAAATGCTTAACATTGGGTCACTGCTGGTCATATAAAACAACATTTGATTACCCCTGGTCCCTTATAGAAACTAACATTCAGACTAAATATATTGGTTACCCCTACATGCCCTAGTTCAGAAATAACATTGGCTTATCCCCTGCCTCCTATACAAACTTACACAGTGTACATTTCAACTTATACCTATGGGGTTACCCTAAGTTCCATATATAAATAACTCTGGTTGCCCCTGGTCCCCTTTAGAAATATTTATATAGATATAATATTGGGTTACCCCTGATCCCCTATAGAACTTGCATATAGAAATAACACTGGGTTACCCCTGGTCCCCTAAGTAAACTTACAAATAGACATACAATGTAACATTTGGTTACCTCTGGTCCCCTACAGAAATATACATAATGAAATCATTTTATTTTGGTTGCCCCCGTTTTTTTATATAAACATGCACATACAAAAAAACATTGGGATACGGCTGGTCCCCTATAGAAAATGCTTAACATTGGGTCACTGCTGGTCATATAAAACAACATTTGATTACCCCTGGTCCCTTATAGAAACTAACATTCAGACTAAATATATTGGTTACCCCTACATGCCCTAGTTCAGAAATAACATTGGCTTATCCCCTGCCTCCTATACAAACTTACACAGTGTACATTTCAACTTATACCTATGGGGTTACCCTAAGTTCCATATATAAATAACTCTGGTTGCCCCTGGTCCCCTTTAGAAATATTTATATAGATATAATATTGGGTTACCCCTGATCCCCTATAGAACTTGCATATAGAAATAACACTGGGTTACCCCTGGTCCCCTAAGTAAACTTACAAATAGACATACAATGTAACATTTGGTTACCTCTGGTCCCCTACAGAAATATACATAATGAAATCATTTTATTTTGGTTGCCCCCGTTTTTTTATATAAACATGCACATACAAAAAAACATTGGGATACGGCTGGTCCCCTATAGAAAATGCTTAACATTGGGTCACTGCTGGTCATATAAAACAACATTTGATTACCCCTGGTCCCTTATAGAAACTAACATTCAGACTAAATATATTGGTTACCCCTACATGCCCTAGTTCAGAAATAACATTGGCTTATCCCCTGCCTCCTATACAAACTTACACAGTGTACATTTCAACTTATACCTATGGGGTTACCCTAAGTTCCATATATAAATAACTCTGGTTGCCCCTGGTCCCCTTTAGAAATATTTATATAGATATAATATTGGGTTACCCCTGATCCCCTATAGCATGTATAGAACTTGCATATAGAAATAACACTGGGTTACCCCTGGTCCCCTAAGTAAACTTACAAATAGACATACAATGTAACATTTGGTTACCTCTGGTCCCCTACAGAAATATACATAATGAAATCATTTTATTTTGGTTGCTCCCATTTTTTTATATAAACATGCACATACAAAAAAACATTGGGATACGGCTGGTCCCCTATAGAAAATGCTTAACATTGGGTCACTGCTGGTCATATAAAACAACATTTGATTACCCCTGGTCCCTTATAGAAACTAACATTCAGACTAAATATATTGGTTACCCCTACATGCCCTAGTTCAGAAATAACATTGGCTTATCCCCTGCCTCCTATACAAACTTACACAGTGTACATTTCAACTTATACCTATGGGGTTACCCTAAGTTCCATATATAAATAACTCTGGTTGCCCCTGGTCCCCTTTAGAAATATTTATATAGATATAATATTGGGTTACCCCTGATCCCCTATAGAACTTGCATATAGAAATAACACTGGGTTACCCCTGGTCCCCTAAGTAAACTTACAAATAGACATACAATGTAACATTTGGTTACCTCTGGTCCCCTACAGAAATATACATAATGAAATCATTTTATTTTGGTTGCCCCCGTTTTTTTTATATAAACATGCACATACAAAAAAACATTGGGATACGGCTGGTCCCCTATAGAAAATGCTTAACATTGGGTCACTGCTGGTCATATAAAACAACATTTGATTACCCCTGGTCCCTTATAGAAACTAACATTCAGACTAAATATATTGGTTACCCCTACATGCCCTAGTTCAGAAATAACATTGGCTTATCCCCTGCCTCCTATACAAACTTACACAGTGTACATTTCAACTTATACCTATGGGGTTACCCTAAGTTCCATATATAAATAACTCTGGTTGCCCCTGGTCCCCTTTAGAAATATTTATATAGATATAATATTGGGTTACCCCTGATCCCCTATAGCAGTCAGAGCTCAGACATAAATAAGTCTGAATCTGCTTTTGACTCAAAGAGGTCTAAATTTGTAAGTTTTAGGATTTGTCTCCCTTTAATGAAAGACAAAATACGACTTTAATAAGTCAAACATTGTTAAGCAAGAAATAATTGACCAGAATCAAAAAGTTGCAAATATCGACTCCAACAAGTAGATAAGTTACCAAAATTGGTAAACTTCAAGACCCACGCATATTTATAAAAAGTTCACGCATCTAAATCAAATAATGACAACATTGAAAAACAATGCTTTGTCTTCTAGAGAAAAATATGAATGAGAGCCTAAAAAATCGGAGATAATGTTAATTAACCTTACAATGCAATCACCTGGAGCCACACTTAATGAGATAAAACATCTGTGTTTAGTAAGGATGTTCAATTAGATAATTAAATATAGATAGCTCAAGTCCTTGTGAACTCTCAGATAGGTTTTTGCTGTCATAGGAGGTGTACTTTGGCCACCAAGTCAAATTAAGTTTTTTCATCAACATAAATAGACCTAAACAAGTCTGTGATTTTCTGACTTAGATAAGTCTAAAATTGAAAACACATTTTTATAATAAATACATGTTTTGACTTCTGTAAGTCAAAAACAAAAACCGACTTGTTTATGTCTGAGCTCTGACTGTATAGAACTTGCATATAGAAATAACACTGGGTTACCCCTGGTCCCCTAAGTAAACTTACAAATAGACATACAATGTAACATTTGGTTACCTCTGGTCCCCTACAGAAATATACATAATGAAATCATTTTATTTTGGTTGCTCCCATTTTTTTATATAAACATGCACATACAAAAAAACATTGGGATACGGCTGGTCCCCTATAGAAAATGCTTAACATTGGGTCACTGCTGGTCATATAAAACAACATTTGATTACCCCTGGTCCCTTATAGAAACTAACATTCAGACTAAATATATTGGTTACCCCTACATGCCCTAGTTCAGAAATAACATTGGCTTATCCCCTGCCTCCTATACAAACTTACACAGTGTACATTTCAACTTATACCTATGGGGTTACCCTAAGTTCCATATATAAATAACTCTGGTTGCCCCTGGTCCCCTTTAGAAATATTTATATAGATATAATATTGGGTTACCCCTGATCCCCTATAGAACTTGCATATAGAAATAACACTGGGTTACCCCTGGTCCCCTAAGTAAACTTACAAATAGACATACAATGTAACATTTGGTTACCTCTGGTCCCCTACAGAAATATACATAATGAAATCATTTTATTTTGGTTGCCCCCGTTTTTTTATATAAACATGCACATACAAAAAAACATTGGGATACGGCTGGTCCCCTATAGAAAATGCTTAACATTGGGTCACTGCTGGTCATATAAAACAACATTTGATTACCCCTGGTCCCTTATAGAAACTAACATTCAGACTAAATATATTGGTTACCCCTACATGCCCTAGTTCAGAAATAACATTGGCTTATCCCCTGCCTCCTATACAAACTTACACAGTGTACATTTCAACTTATACCTATGGGGTTACCCTAAGTTCCATATATAAATAACTCTGGTTGCCCCTGGTCCCCTTTAGAAATATTTATATAGATATAATATTGGGTTACCCCTGATCCCCTATAGAACTTGCATATAGAAATAACACTGGGTTACCCCTGGTCCCCTAAGTAAACTTACAAATAGACATACAATGTAACATTTGGTTACCTCTGGTCCCCTACAGAAATATACATAATGAAATCATTTTATTTTGGTTGCTCCCGTTTTTTTATATAAACATGCACATACAAAAAAACATTGGGATACGGCTGGTCCCCTATAGAAAATGCTTAACATTGGGTCACTGCTGGTCATATAAAACAACATTTGATTACCCCTGGTCCCTTATAGAAACTAACATTCAGACTAAATATATTGGTTACCCCTACATGCCCTAGTTCAGAAATAACATTGGCTTATCCCCTGCCTCCTATACAAACTTACACAGTGTACATTTCAACTTATACCTATGGGGTTACCCTAAGTTCCATATATAAATAACTCTGGTTGCCCCTGGTCCCCTTTAGAAATATTTATATAGATATAATATTGGGTTACCCCTGATCCCCTATAGAACTTGCATATAGAAATAACACTGGGTTTCCCCTGGTCCCCTAAGTAAACTTACAAATAGACATACAATGTAACATTTGGTTACCTCTGGTCCCCTACAGAAATATACATAATGAAATCATTTTATTTTGGTTGCTCCCGTTTTTTTATATAAATGTGACAAATCTGGACTGATAATTGTTATTATTTAACCTATTATTTATTGTATATTACATATATCTATTTAAATATTGCCGGGTGGTCAACTTCTCGGGTGTGCACAAACACTGATAAATGCATTGACTTTCATACTCATGATTTAAACTATTTGTACTTTGCAAGCGATAAGGGTCAGTTTTATATGTATATCTTGGCAATATTTACCTATGTAATACTTTGATTATCCCGTCATATAGTGATTTATTTTGACAAATATCGTCGTGAGATTCAACTTGTTTACATCTGCCATGACACCGTTCTGTACTTTCACTTTGCGATCTCATATTATTATTTGTTTAAGTTAACACTTTATCAATGCAGGTAAATTGCGTATTTGTTATGTTTGTGCCTCCCTTTTCATTAACATTGTCTTTATTTATGATAGAACAGGGTTTTCATTGATCTCATTTAAGCATTATATCTAATGCGTAAGGTTATGTAAATTACACCCAAGTTCATACGCCGTACCGAGAAAGGAATTTACTGTCCGTTTAAAAATAGCATTATGTAGAAATGTCCTTTTGGTTTTATTTGCTTTTAAACATAATTCGGACAAGAAGGACAAAGTGAGGACAACTTAATAATGTTTCTTTATTTAATAATAACGAAATCTGATTGTCTTCTTGAACGTTTCAAGCCAAAAGACGTAAGAAACGTTGCTTTTGATTGGACGATTAGATGTTTACTCTAACGTCATAGTAAGTGCCAAAACACATACATAGGAGCCTGTAGAACAACATGTCATTCTGAATCAATCTCTTGAACCGTCAACTACCTTTTATATTGACCACCCGATTTATTGCTTTATCTGTTGAATGATGAATGTGTATTTAATGTTTATTATATTGAAAGAAGAAGTCAAAATACTACTAAAATAAATATCATTGTTATGTTTATTACAAATCTGTTTCTCCACAATGCCGTTGATTCCACTCCTCCTGAATGATGAGTTAACGAGTTCTGTGCCACAGGGCCGATGATCGGCCCAAAGTCATACTCCTTTCAGTGCCAAAGGGCCGATTCATCGGCCGATTGAAATGATGTTATGAACTACGTAATGTACTATGACGTCGCCGTTTTTGTGATAAATTTAATTCCTCCGTCTTGAAACATTCGCGCGTGGTTTTTTTTTACCAAGATTAAAGATATGAAAGGGGAGCCTTTTTATTAAATTTATGAA
Source organism: Mytilus galloprovincialis (assembly GCA_037788925.1). Lineage (NCBI taxonomy): Eukaryota > Metazoa > Mollusca > Bivalvia > Mytilida > Mytilidae > Mytilus > Mytilus galloprovincialis. Next base: position 69,922,449 of record CM075343.1, on the reverse strand, counting down.
AATAAAATTATGTAAGGATGCGTTTATAAATATATATATATAATATTTAAAACTATAGAGTCTCAAATCCACTCTTTTTTCCCCGACGCTTTTGCAGTAGGCCATTTAGTATATTTATGTATTCTAGGCTTACTTTCTTAAACTGCCTAAAGTTTTTAAGCGTTTACTTTGCAAAGAATATAATAAAAATAAAATATTACATACATAAAATATAGAAAATAGAAGTTATTCAAATACTGTTACAAGGAACGAAAAAAGCGCCAAAAAACTCAAAAACTTAAAAAGTACGCAAAAAGTGCACTACACGTTAATGACGTAATTAATCTAATGACGTGATTTGTTAACGCATCCATCGTAGTATGGCTAATCCTTATCCGTGGTTAATCCTCGAGTTTATCCTCCTGCGTCAGGAATCACACATAATTTAACCAGGACATATAAAAGAATACTTCAGAGAAATTTCAAAACCATTTTCTATTTCGTGAAGATTTTCCCAGTTCGTTCAACGAAGAAGTTTGTCTTGATAACATACAGAACTTTATGCCCATATTCCATTAAATCGCCGCCAGAGAATTTTAATGCATGGAATAAATTTCGATAATTTTTATTCATTTTGCTGCGTTTAATTTTCTAGGCTTTACACGGCATACGTTTATAGAAATTTCAAAGGCAAAACAGTTAAGGTAGCACAATACAAAGATTTTTTTCGATTCCAATCAGACAACTTTAAACTGATATAATTCATTTCATCCTTCTTTAAATTTTATAAATGAGGTACCAAAAGAAAGAGGAAAGATAAATCTTTCAAATTGTGATAATTTCATTATGACTTAATTATTACATAATTAATTGTTATGTAATCAGTTGATATATTGTGATGTCCATACTTGAATGAATTTAGCTTCTTTGTTATTCACAGCATCCCAAAATATTTTCTAGATTCTTGTACTACACAGCTTGACCTCCAAAACTGTGTTAATTCCTATTAAAAGGTGTCAGACCACCAATTACTCCCTTCAATTTAGAACGTATGTAAAAGTAGTCCTACTTTGACACAAAATAGTGCTTTTGATGTCATTGTTTACTTAAACTAACCAACAAATTTGCAGAAATGAAACTTTTGGTGAAAGGGAAATATATTTAGACCATTTTGAGCCAAAATTCACTTGTCTATGAGTTTGCATTAAAAATTCAGGATTAATGCGCTACATAGTACACTAATTTAAGATTTCCAGAAAACCGGGAGTTATTTTGGTAGTACCTGTCTTTTCAAAATCAGAAATTTGTTACAAGACTTTAAACATTGGTTGAAAATTGGCATGTAGGAAGGTGATACATGTACAATTCAGGATATACCTGGTTTCCTTGAAGTTAAACTTAAGGTAAAATATTTAGAAAGCTGTGAAAATTGCAAAATTTGGTTGAACAGATAGGGATTTTTAATTGGTGGTCTGACACCTAAAAGAACACGGACAGTGTTCGATCAGGTCTTCATTTTATACAAATAATTATTTGATGGCATTTCCGAAGATCATATAATAAGAACAAAACGACATTTGAGAAAATAACCGGGTCGAAAAGAAGAGTAGGTTCTGTATGTTCTGGACGAAATGTCCCTGGTGGCAGGAAAAGGCCGAAAAATGTGTATGCATGTGTGCTCTCTGTCGTAAAATTGTTCATAAACCATGCAGTAAATATAAGAAACACGGCAGACGATGTAACACCGACGAATTAAATATTTTTCTTGAGTAATGTTTATATATGAATCTTGAATTTCGTATCCCAAGCTCATATAATGAAGTTGTTCACCAAAAATAATGACAAACTTTCTTTAATTTATAAGTAGTGACAAATTAATTTGCATTATCTCTTTTCGTATTACCGAATTTTGACTCGGGAGTGTATGATTTTTACACAGGTTACCGTCTCTATAGTAGGGAATTTTTGGTATTTATTTAGTTCAAGTGAGGAAAACTAAAAGAAGTAAAGTCAAACTTAAAATCGGTGCAATTATTTTGTAATGTTTCATGGAACACATAAAATAGTTACCCGGGGGCCCTCCCTCAAAAAAATAAATATTTTACCTTATCTTATTGCTATTACTAGAACCGGGACCAGAATATCTTATTACACGTAACTTGTCTAAATACTATAACTTCGGAGTCAAAAATAGGTATTATATGTAAGAAAATGGACTATTAGTAAAAAAAGTTTAATTTCTCCGCCACTTGTATCTTTTGGCGCTTTTATACCTATACTATGACGTCGACATTTTTTGCGTTAGCGTAAAGACAATCAAAAAAGACATTGGCACTGAAGGGGTTTTGTTTAAATTTGATTGGCAGCGAAAGGGTTAAACAGTTTTATAGTAACCCTAGGTTTGTTACAGTTTGGTGTCAGAAGTGGGATGACAAAAAAATAATTGTCATCCAGTGATTGAATACCTCGCCTGTGATTGTTAAGTTTGAATAGAAATCTTAATTTTTCAACGATATTTATAGTGAACTAGTAATAATTTTCAATGTCTGACGAATTTGATTCAGAAATCGAGTTTAATATGGATAAACGTGAAGCGGTCGAGAAAAATAATGAAGACTCTGCATTAAATACAACAAAACAGGGACAAGGTGATATTGACAGTGAATTTAATAACAACGTACGAGACGACATAGCTAGACAGAGAAATACAGTAGAGACGGAACGGAATTTTGAAAGTGAACAAGGTGTTTCGTATTTTGAAAATAATAGCGTTCATGAACGAAAATGGGGAAATACACCACGATTTTGCCGTGAACAGTTGCCGATTGCTGGACATCCTGCTACAATTCGTCCAGATGCTTATAGTGGATCAGATGGTTGGGAAGAATATTTTTCGCATTTTCAAGATTGTGCAGAACTCGGCAGATGGAGTACGGAAGATCGAGTATTGACACTTGCTGCAAGTTTAAAGGGCCCTGCACGAACTTTTTATATGAGTCTTCCTACACATGAACGCCGACCTTATAGTATACTTGTGCGACGCTTAGAAGAAAGATTCGGAAGTGCACGTCAACAAAACCGATGGTTATCACGTTTTGAAATGAGAAAGCGAAATTCCGGTGAAACAGTTGCTGCTCTCGGTGATGATCTCCGCCAGATGGTACAAAAAGCTTATTGTAATTTAGATTCATTGGCACAAGAAGTGTTGGCGCTCAATCAATTATATAAGTCGATTCCTATAGAAATGAAATGTCGATGCGTAGATCGAGAATGTAAAACGGTCGCTGACGCTGTAGATATAATTGAAAGATATGAGGCTCTTTTAGGGGAGTCAAGTCAAAAGAAAACTAGTGTCCGGTCTGTTTCTTATGAAAATTATAGTGAAAATAAATTAGATATGGAATGGCAAAATAATGATGACCCAAATGTCAGATTAATTTCCCAACAGCCAAATAATGACAGAACCATTCAAATGCTTTTAAGTAGAATGGATAAGTTAGAAAATCAGATTCGAAATACGAACAACCGATTCAACTTTAGATTTGGCCGCAACAATTACCAAAACGGGAGTAATACACAGAATCAAAGGACCTGCTTCATTTGTGACTCGCCTGATCATTTTTATAGACAATGTTCTATGTATAATGGTCATGAATTTAGGGAGAATAAACCCCCGAATTCACAGAATTTTAGAAATGTCAGACCAAATACAACTATGGAAACGGTTCAGTGAGACAACCGTCCGTTTATTCAATAGGTCGGGAGTTGACGGTTACAGAAGTCGTATTTTGTGTTAATTAAATGATTTTAAGATGTTGGAAATGAAATTCAGACTCAAATTATAAATAGCAGAATAAATCAAATAGGGGGTCAAGAAAAATAACAGATAATGGATTTTATATGCATGGTTCAGTTTATGGACAAACATAAGAGAACTCTGGTAAAATATGTTTTATGAAAATAATGTGATTATTTGTGATATTACCGTGATAAAACTTTAGAAACAAGATTCATTATTTAAATTCGTGCAGTACCAGTAAATTATCGAATATTGAAGTGACTAAGAAACCAGGAAAAGTATTTCACATAGACAGACTCGCAGAATATAATGGAAACAGTTTAAAGTGACAAAAGAAAGTGTCTCATAATCTAGCAAGAAGTAAAGTTAAAACCAAAGAAGAGGACAAGACGCCATTCAAAATGTATTGTGCTTATGTGTTTAAATGTGTATCACTCGTTATTCTTATTTTTTTATGAATAAGATTATTCATGTGTTGAGATATAGTGTATATGAAGAAGTATTGGTGCAGTGTTGTGAATGCATCCAGTTGTTATGTGATATTTCTAGAAACGTAGCCCAGATTTGCCTATAGGGACTGATCACCCCAGAGTTGGTTGAAAAGAGGGGGTTTTCTAGAAAATTTGGTGGAATATTGTGATATTTCCAAGGTAGTTAATAATTATAGTTGCAGCGTCAACAGAAATTATTATTTGATGTTAAAGTGATACTGTGTTTTTGTAGATAAGTGGAAGAAATTCGTGAATGGCTCTAGTGTTTCTCTATGGTTTTCAAAATGTGTCCGATGTCTTATCCGAAATTGCTATGAGTGTAATAGTGAACATTATCTACAGATGACAGAAAGATTATTTCCCTGAAGACACAGAAGTGTGGATGATATAATTAAACAGTATGAATATATTCCATTACAGATTGAAGAGCACAGAGACTATAAGTAAAAAATAAAAGTACTGGTATACTGTTACCTCCAGAAAATACAGGAGTATTTTAAGACTTGGGTGGGGGAAATTGTGACAAATCTGGACTGATAATTGTTATTATTTAACCTATTATTTATTGTATATTACATATATCTATTTGAATATTGCCGGGTGGTCAACTTCTCGGGTGTGCACAAACACTGATAAATGCATTGACTTTCATACTCATGATTTAAACTATTTGTACTTTGCAAGCGATAAGGGTCAGTTTTATATGTATATCTTGGCAATATTTACCTATGTAATACTTTGATTATCCCGTCATATAGTGATTTATTTTGACAAATATCGTCGTGAGATTCAACTTGTTTACATCTGCCATGACACCGTTCTGTACTTTCACTTTGCGATCTCATATTATTATTTGTTTAAGTTAACACTTTATCAATGCAGGTAAATTGCGTATTTGTTATGTTTGTGCCTCCCTTTTCATTAACATTGTCTTTATTTATGATAGAACAGGGTTTTCATTGATCTCATTTAAGCATTATATCTAATGCGTAAGGTTATGTAAATTACACCCAAGTTCATACGCCGTACCGAGAAAGGAATTTACTGTCCGTTTAAAAATAGCATTATGTAGAAATGTCCTTTTGGTTTTATTTGCTTTTAAACATAATTCGGACAAGAAGGACAAAGTGAGGACAACTTAATAATGTTTCTTTATTTAATAATAACGAAATCTGATTGTCTTCTTGAACGTTTCAAGCCAAAAGACGTAAGAAACGTTGCTTTTGATTAGATGTTTACTCTAACGTCATAGTAAGTGCCAAAACACATACATAGGAGCCTGTAGAACAACATGTCATTCTGAATCAATCTCTTGAACCGTCAACTACCTTTTATATTGACCACCCGATTTATTGCTTTATCTGTTGAATGATGAATGTGTATTTAATGTTTATTATATTGAAAGAAGAAGTCAAAATACTACTAAAATAAATATCATTGTTATGTTTATTACAAATCTGTTTCTCCACAATGCCGTTGATTCCATTCCTCCTGAATGATGAGTTAAACAGTTTTATAGTAACCCTAGGTTTGTTACATAAACATGCACATACAAAAAACATTGGGATACGGCTGGTCCCCTATAGAAAATGCTTAACATTGGGTCACTGCTGGTCATATAAAACAACATTTGATTACCCCTGGTCCCTTATAGAAACTAACTAGAGGGGACCTGGGGTAACCAAATGTTATTGCTGTATGTAAGTTTATATGGGACCAGGGGTAACCGAATGTTATTACTGTATGTATGTTTATATGGGACCAGGGGTAACCCAATGGTATTACTGTATGTAAGTTTATATGGGGGACCAGGGGTTACCCAATGTTATTGCTGTATGTAAGTTTATATGGGGGACCAGGGGTAACTGAATGTTATTACTGTATGTAAATTTATATGGGGACCAGGGGTAACCGAATGTTATTACTGTATGTATGTTTATATTGTGGACCAGGGGTAACCCAATGGTATTACTGTATGTAAGTTTATATGGGGGACCAGGGGTTACCCAATGTTATTGCTGTATGTAAGTTTATATGGAGGACCAGGGGTAACCCAAATGTTATTACTGTATGTAAATATAAAAAAGAAGATTTGGTGTAATTGCCAATGAGACAACTCTAAACAAGAGACCAAATGACACAGAAATTAACAACTATAGATCTACAACTATTAACAACTGTAAGATTATATGCGGACTAGGGTATGTTAGTTTCTATAGGGACCAGGGGTAACCCAATGTTAAGTCTATAGATACGACTTATGTAATATTTGAAAGAGAACCAGGGAAACTAAATGTTATGTAATTCCATTATGATTACGGACCAGGGGTAACGCAATGTTATGCCTATATGTTAGGCAGCAACCATTTGATTTTCTGGGGGGTGCTATGGTTTTTTTTTCTGGACAATTTTTTTTTTCGCCTTTGGCGCAAGACAATCTATTTTTTTGGCGACAAGTCGAAAACAATTTTTTTCTTTCAATTTTAGCATTAAATATAGTGGCAGCTGAGGGTGAAACAAACATTTTTTTTTCTCAGGGTCAAAAACAAATTATTTTTTTCTCCAAAAACTGAAAACAAACTTTTTTTCCAAAAAAAAACATAGCCCCCCCCCCAGAAAATCAAATGGTTGCTGCCTTAGTTTTTTGTAGGGGACCAGGGGAAACCCAATGTTATGACTTTACGACTTATGTATGTTTTTAAGGGGACCAAGGTTAACCCCATGTGACATCTATATGATCTTTGTATGTTTCTATAGGGGACCAGGGGGTACCCCAATGTTATTTCTATATGCATGGTTTATAGTGGAAGAGGGATAGCCCAATGTTATTTATTTCTATATGCATGTTCTATAGTGGACCAAGGAGTTACCCAATGTTATGTCTATACGACTTATGTATGTTTAAAGGGGACCAGGGGTAACCCAATGTTATTTCTTTATGTCTGTTTTTTTGGGGACCAGAGGTTACTAAATGTTTTTTCTGTATGTTGCTCTAGGGGACCAGGGGTATTACAATATTATTTCTGTATGCATGTTCTATAGAGGACCAGGGATAGCCCAACGTTATTTCTATATGCAGGTTCTATAGAGGACAAGGGGTCAATAACCGAATGTTATGTCTTTATGTAAGTTTTGATAGGGGACCAAGCGGTAACCCATACAATGTCTATATGTAAATTATGTCTATATGAAAGTTTTTGGGTAACCCAATGTTATGTCTATATGTAAGTTAATATAGGGACCAAGGGTAACCCAATGTTATATTTGTATGTAAGTTTCTATGGGGGACCAAGGGTAACCCAATGTCATGTGATTGACTGTATGTGTGTTTTAATATATAGGAGCCCCAGATAGGAGCAGGGGTAATTTCATTTAACTATAAACAGGTCTTTAATTGCTTTTCTTCATCTCAGTCACATTAAGACCTTCAAAATGGAGCAAAAGCACACTATCTACTGGGATCTTGGATAACCAAACTGTTATTTTATAAAGCAATTTTCTATTTATATACTGTGGTAAGCATTAACTAACAAAATACCATATGTTTCATGTAAATGACACTGTTGACATATACATTTAATATGTTCCGTGCTTTCATGTAGTGCATTCCATGATGTTCAAGGGATTGTCACATTTCCTGACCCCTACTTTCACTTCTTGAACTATTTTTTTTTCGCGTAGGTAAACGGTATTAATATGCTATATATCAGTGGGATTTCTGGTCCTATCCTCGGTGGGATTTCTGGTCCTATCCTAGCGACAGAATTATCCTCGTGCTAAATAAACAGGAAGTGTGGGAAAATACTAAAACCAGATCAAATCCGGAAACGAACAAGTATATAATTCCGGGTTTGTCAATCAAATACAGTTAATAAAAAATGAAAAGAACCAAACATGTGACAGCTATCATAGCAACACTAAAATTGAAAAGTAATAGATATATATAAAAGAAAATAGAAACAGGATATATTTTATACAGAACTCAAAATATTTTAGTTCACAAATTTTCATGTCAAAATAAAAAAAAATAACAATCCTTTAAAAAGTTAGAACTCATTATTTTGATACTCAAATAAACTTTAATGCCATGTTGTTATATTTAAAGACAAATTTAATGAACTAAACACACTAAAACTAACATCTGGTATATTGGTTGTTTTTCCCAATTTCATTGAAAACTGCGCTAAAAAATTCCCCAAACTGGCCAGGGTCCTTTTTCCCAAAATACCCAGATAAACCCCTGGGTTTGTGCAATTGTCTTTTTGATGTATTCATGGATATAAAGATGATATATATTTCTTTTTTTAGATACGATCAGACATACGTAATCCTTGGGCACATTGTGACTTTACAGAATGGACTGCTATAAAATATTCAGATTCCTTCCAGTTGATGGGACAACTTATTAGCAACCTCAGCCTGAGTAACAGAGAGGAAAACAGAATCTTAGGAGAGCTAAACAGATGGGCAATGAATGGTAAAAGTATTGTAGGATATAACTTGTTTTGTTGCTGTTTCATTGATGTATACTAAACAACACACAACAAGGATGTAAGACCTTCAATAATGAGTAAAACCCATACTGTAAAGTAAGCTATAAAAAGTCATAAGGTATTAAAACATAAAACACATCAAATGAAATGAAAAAAAAACTAAGTGATTCCTAATAAACTGATAAAGCCGAAAAAATACAGAGACAGTAACAAACGACAACAACCTTTACTTTTAAAATGAATTAAAGGTATACATGCTGGTCTGACATGGTTAATCTGCTGTACCTAATTTTTTTGCCGTCCCATTAGGGGAGGAGCATTAAGTTTTAGCATTGCCTTTACACCAGTACGTCCATACATCTGTCTGTACGTCCGTATGTCTATACGTCCGTCAGTATGTCCAAAAAATCATTTTTATTCTTTAATTTTAGTTTGCCTCAATCAAATGTTATGAAACTTATACACGATGCTTATTACCACCAAAACACAGATGAAAGATGAATTTCGGTGGGGTCACTATTACCATTCTTGAGTTATGTCCCTTTACAAATGGAAAAAAATGCTGAATTTTTCATTTCCGTTCCCTAACTTAAGTTTGTCTCAACCGAATGTTATGAAACTAGGCTTTTCTACATCAGGCATAGATTACCTTAGCTGTATTTGGCAAAACTTTTAGGAATTTTGGTCCTCAATGCTCTTGAACTTCGTACTTTATTTTGCCTTTTTTACTTTTTTGGATTCGAGCGTCACTGATGAGTCTTTTGTAGACAAAACCTAGTCTGGCGTATATACAAAATTTAGTCCTGGTATCTATGATGAGTTTATATACATACTGCTAATAACAACAAATTAATGATCAAGTATAAAGTTTGGTGTCGTCATTTTTACCATTTTAGGGTTATCCCCCTTTACAAATGGAAAGATTGCTGAATTCTTCATTTCCTTTCTCTAACTTAAGTTTGTCTCATCCAAATGTTATGTTATGAAACTTATACATAATGCTTCTTCTAACAAAACACAGATTGAGTTTAAATTTGGTGTCATCACTTTTACCGTTTTAGAGTTATGCCCCTTTACAAAAGGGGATATTGCTGATTTTTTTCCCTTTTTCTAACTAAATGTTGTCCCAAGTAAATGTTATTAAATTTATAGTCATGATATATATTACTTTTTACTACAAAACTCAGTTTAGGTTCAAAGTTTAGAAGTGTCACTTTTACAGTTCTTGAGTTATGGACTTATATAACGTTATATGCTAGTGGGGGCATCATATGTGTCCCTATGGGCACATTCCCCATTTATCTGTTATCAGTGATAAAGTAAAGTTTTTGTTATTTCTTTGGAGAGACTTGATTTTAAAGACTTCCCACACAATGTTCTATTATAATCAATAAGGACATGAAAGAAGTCAAAACATTTTGACCTGTGCACTCTGTTAAAAACCAACTTAAAAATATGCAAAACACAATTACTTCTATTACCCACAAACCAAAAGATAGGGGTAAAATCAAATCGTAAATATTGGATTTAACCTGATATTGTAAAATGCTTAACCGGCACGTTAAACATGTTAAGCACAAAATGTATTACAATGACATTTTTAAACAGACAACAGGACAACAAAAACTATATGACTAGAGCATATTACAGAAAACACAATGATATGATTCTCTTTTATGAAACACAGAAACTATGTGTCTGGTACATTTATCAGCAATCATGGTCATACATGATGGTCTTGTTTTATAGGTCAACATTTCCTGAGAGGAACAACACTTGGTTTAGAGATAGTGGGGGACATTCGTCAACAGACACATGTTCTTAGCAGATATGTACAGACTTTGTGTTCTGAAACAGACAGTCAATTTATCAGAGTGGAAAAACAATTATCAAGAATAGAAAATGATTTACAGGAACACGAGGAAAAAATAAAGAGTTTAGAAAGTGTATGTAAAATAAGCAAATAAATATGCAACTAAATAAATGTAACTCAGTTAAAAGTTAGAAATCCACAAAGATATTAGCTGAAATTCATTAAAGGATAAATCTTTTTGTTTCCTTCAGCAGTATGATGTATGATAAAATAATCATAGATACATGTAGAACTTGTAGAAATAGGCTGGCAAATAGATAGTCATGGTCTGTCAAAACATGATAGAAAAAGTGCATTAATTTGTCTGTCAGGCAGTAAACATGGTAAATATTTCTGTCCTTCAATTGTAATTGATAGAGTGATTTATTAAACAAAGCTAAATTATCAATCAATTCCTTACATGAGTTTCCTTTTCCTTTGATAAAGATATTAGCTCATGTTTGCATTTTTGTGAAACTGTAAGATATTGAAATAAACTGTAGAAGGAAAAAAAATCATGAATGTCATCTAGTAATTTGAAATAATTACTGAAGTGATGATTCTACTGGGCTACTGTTCTTAAAAGACAATTTTGGTATATTTTAGTGTTTTAACTAATATTTTGAACACTGTTACAGATATATAAGGGCTATATGGGTGTAAAAGTGTTGATCAGAAATTCAACACACAGATTTGTATTGCTTTGTACTAAATGTGAAGGCTTTCATATCGTATTTAGACATCTATTATATTTTGACATGATATTGTCTTTCCATCTAAGATTTATGATTTTCTTTGATATTTATTTTCTTTAACACCAAACTAAATCTTAACAGCACCACTGATTGACTTGATTGCTATAGTTACATTTGAGTTGTAGCTTTGAATTAAATGTCCTTAAAGGTAATCAATTATTTTTCAGAAAACTAATGAGCATGATGAAACATTAAATGAGCATGATGAAACATTAAATGAGCATGATGAAACATTAAATGAGCATGGTGAAACATTAAGTGAGTATATTCTTTGTCTCAGTCATAAATTAAAATAGTAACAACAAAGGAAAAGGATATCCATCCATGACAGAAAATCAGAAAATACAGAGCAAAAAAAGCCACAAAAATCAAAGGAACAGTGCTTTTATTGCTGTTCTTCATCTGAACATTATTTATACAGAATATTACAGATACTCACTGATTGACAACTATATAGGGGGATTGCTTCAATGTTGTAGAAATGATACTTGGGTTTAATGTAAAAAGACAACAAATGTCTCCTAGCATCAATTGACCCTATATTATCTTAATTAAACAATTCATAGGAAGGCCTGTTGAGATCAACTTAATTGATTAGTATTCAACCAATGACCAGCAATAACTTTTTTACTGTTTGCATACAAAGTATAAATCAATTTATTAACAGAAGTCCACATCCTTTATCCAGCCGTTAAATGCACAGACATGACATAATCTGAAATTATTCTAAGACAAAAGAAAACCCAAAAATCATTACACACAAAACACTTAAAGATACAAAAACACAGAAGAGCCATAAAGTACATTGAAAGAACTTCATAATATAGATAGAATTATTTAAAATTAAAAAGTCTGATGTATTGCGAATTGATTAATCGAATTATTTTCAGATAACCTCAAGAAAGAAATAAAAAAACAAGCTGAAGACCATATTCCAGGTATGCATATTTGTAGTTTACTAAGTCACTATTATCAATTATCATGCAAGAGCACAAGTTGTTTTATATTTATGTATTTTTAACAGATAGACAGTGCTCTACGTTTATATAAACTGGTACAAATTGATGGGGTAGAAAATATTGAGAACAGCTCATAATAATTTCATGTGTACGTTTTTGCAATTCAACCACGAGGAACACTTTAAGCAAAATATTTAAAAGCAGAAGATGTATAACTAAGTACTGAAAGAGTTGACCAAAAAATACATAAAAAACGACCAAATCCATCTAAGGTAAACGTTGCCTGATAGAGTTGAAACCTTTAAAATTTCTTTAAAACTTATATTAACTTATGAACAAACAGTTTTAGAAAGGTTTGTTTTAAACAATACCAGTACCGAAGTGTTGATGATATCTTCTGGGACTGATAGTCCACCAGCAGAGGTATCGACTCAGTTCTGTAAAAAAAAGAAAACAGCACGTTTTATAATTTCATGCATACAAAGCACTTTTCTGGATTTACCTTCATCAGGGAAGATCAAAGCCAACTATTTGAAGGACATTGTATAAATAGCAAAACAGTTGAAGAAAACAATAGCCCTTATCAATTTTGTAACCTGTATTTTATTGATGAAAGTTATGTGCTGTATTTAGTTTTAATCTTCAGAACTAACCTGTGTTTTATATTCCATATTTCGTCCTGAACATGCATGAAATATTTGCAACTGGACGTTAAGCAACCAACAATCAATCAATCATATTCCATATTCCAAAAACCAACAGTTAAGAAACAAATTTGACTACACTAGAAGCACCTTGTGACCATTACGTAATTAAATGTCTCTTTTAGTCTTTAGTTATGCTGGAAGCAAAACTATTTGAAAAATCAAAACTTCTCCAAAACTGGCAGCGCTTATGAAATAGAACCAAATCTGGAATAGGAATTTGAGCTTTGCGTGCGAGAAATATATTTCAGAATTAAAGATCAATTCCATTTAACTTGACTTTTGCCTATATTAAACTGTTTTGTTTCAACTTGAAATTTAGAGAAAAGTTTAGTTAGTACAGAAATTAATTTTTAGGTCACCTGGCAAAATATGGACCAAGTGAGCTTTCTCCTCTTAAACTACTGGGCCAAATTAAAGCAAACTTCACTAGAGTATTAAGTTTAAACTAGAGCCTCCAAGGAGCCTGTGCTGCTCACCTGATATTTCTATTAAAACTAATGCATGAAATAATGCCAAAAAAATGTACTTTTGATTTAGTTTCAGACATATCAGCCAAAATCTGCATTTCACCCCTATGTTCTTTTTTTAGCCATGTCAGCCATTTTGGTTGACAGGAAGAGTCATCGTACAAATGTAATAAACTGTATACCCGTATAATGATTGTGGCCTTAGTTTCAGTAGTTTTAGAGGGAAAGATATTTGTAAAAGTTAACAAAAAATTACGAAAATTGTTAAAAATTGACTTAAACGGGCTATAACTGCTTAAGGGGTTTATTTACCATTTTGATCTTGTTGACTTATTTGTTGATCTTACTTTGCTGAACATTATTGCTGATTACAGCTTATCTCTCTATCTAAAATAATATTGAAGATAATAACCAAAAGCTGCAAAATTGCCTCAAAATTGCCAATTCGAGGCAGCAACCCAACAATATGTTTTCTGATTCATCTGAAAATTTATGGGCAGTTCGATATTAACCTGCTGTACAATTTGACCCATGTCAGATTTGCTCTTATTGCATTAGTTTCAGAGATATAAGCCAAAAACTACATTTTACCCATTTGTTCTATATTTAGCCATGGCGGCCATGTTGAATGGCAGGCTGGGTCATAGACACATTTTTCAAAATAGATACCCTAATGATATTTGTAGCAAAATTTGGTTGAATTTGTGTATGTGTCTGTTGACCCCATCAACCAACCAACATAGCCGACATGGCTAAAAAAAGAGATTTGTCTGCTCTGAAATTTGAAGACATAACGGACAACCCATTGTTGGGTTGCTGCTCCAAATTAGTATTTTTAAGGAAATTTTGTAGTTTTTATGCGACCGCATTTTTTTTTATTCTATTATCGTCTGCGTCTTCGTTATCTGCATCGTCGTGCGAAGATGTATTTAGTGTCAGGACAATAACATTATTTTACGTGAATTGATCTCTATGCATTTCTTACCGGATGGTTCAATACCACTCATGGAAGGTTGGGATTTATTGTAGGGGTCATGGTCCCAACAGTTAATGAATTAGGGGCCAAAAAAGGGTCCAAAAAAAGCATTTTTGTAGTTTCCAGACAATAATTTGTGTGTTTTAGTGTATGAATCTCTCTTAAATTATACCACACATTCCCATACCACAAAGGGATGATAAGGATCGACATTTATATACCATAAAACGTCCCTTCAAAATTTTGACATGCGTATAAAAACTTTCAGATTCCTGCTGACTTTTGAGGTTATGGCTCAAACCCTTTATGGATTAAGGACAATTTTTATATGACGGCAAAAAACATTTTTGCGTCGTATAATGGTATCATGCACCTGGTTCTGGTTATTGGATAATTTAAAAGCAGTGTAAGGGAAGTTATCCAAATACATTCAACAAATACAATGTTGTTTATTTTTAATTCACCCGTACACTACATGTAAATTATGAAATGTCAGGTTTTGGACTATTTGCCAAAAAAAGGGGGGGGGAGGTACACTGATTATCCAGGTTATTAGTTTTTGAGATGGTGACTTGCACAGAATTGATGGTCATTTTTAAAAATCGATTAACTCACTTATCTAGAAAAATAAACCTTTTATATTTTTGTAATATGCTTATTTATTTAGAATGAACATAAATCAACTTTTTATTTTTTGCGAATTTGCCCTTTAAAGGCAATTTTTTCGTAAACTTTTGCAATCTTTGACAGAAATCTTCTCCATTAATCTTCAGGGCCAATTAGAATTAAACTTGGCCACAATTTTCAAGAGAGTGTCTTGGTTGAAAAATATATCTGATGACCCTGCAAACCAACAAACATGGTCGCCAAGGCTAAAAATAGAACATAGGGATTTACGATAGAAGTCTAAGGGACAATTGTAAAATAACGAAATCAAATGGTAACAACTTGAAAACTAATTTAAATAATGATAAGTGGTTTTCAATAACTATTGTAGGTCTAATTAGAAGTGTGATGACCTGCTTTTAATTTAACTACTGGGTCAAATTAAACCAAACATTGGCTCGATTATTATTAGGGTATGTAATACTATTCATCATCATTTAAATCGTATATTACATGATTTCCAGAACCACAGTAAATACAGGTGAGCCCCACAGGCCCTTGAGAGCATCTTGTTTTAAATTACAAAAAAATTGATGCAACAAAAATAAGTGGTGTTTAAACGGATATATAGTAGCTACAGGCCCTTGAGAGCCTCTTGTTTTAAATTACAAAAAAATTGATGCAACAAAAATAAGTGGTGTTTAAACGGATATATAGTAGCTACGATTTTCATTAAAATTATTTTTTTAATCTATGCCGGATTTTGTACAAAAAGTTAAATAATTAAGTATGATTTAAAAAGTTACTGGTTACTTTCAATTTAGCATTTAGATGCGTTTTAACGTTTAACACTTAAATTTATTTCTTGTCTATAGACAATAAATCGGTGATAAGCCAACCCTTATTCATATGACCTTAACTCTTCAGTTCCCAATGCGTAATTGCACATTGTGACTTGAAAATAACAATTGTGGAACAGAGGAATGTTATCGCAGAAATGGTACATGAAGTTACAGTTGCGAGAAAAAAAACAAAAGAAAGGTGCAGACAAGTTATTTTAAATTAGAAATTAAAAACAGTGCTTAGATCTGTCATTAAAATCACCCAGTGCGACGCAGGCAAAGTCAATCAGGATCAAACTGAAGTAGCCGACGGTTTTCATAATGTTTACATTTCTTAGATATTCCAGATCACATGAAAATAAATCGTGATGTGTTCATTATTGTCAAAAATATGTTTTATAAATTTAAGTCAGTGATCTCCAACCTTAGAAGAAATTAGAAATCAACTTCCTACTATTTACTATTATTCTTTAGGTGTATCCTTCATGGAGGCCCCAATTTAACACACTCACACATGTATACATTATCAGTATGGTTTGGTCTAAATAGTTACTACTGTAATCACTATCCAGTCAACAATAAGGTTGTTAGTTCTAACCCCTCTCGAGCTGATGCACTTGACTCCAATCTTAATTAACTAAGATTGTCAGTTTCCTCTTGAA
Organism: Mytilus galloprovincialis; assembly: GCA_037788925.1. Classification (NCBI taxonomy): domain Eukaryota; kingdom Metazoa; phylum Mollusca; class Bivalvia; order Mytilida; family Mytilidae; genus Mytilus; species Mytilus galloprovincialis. The sequence goes on along the minus strand of CM075343.1, from coordinate 69,905,861 downwards.
GGCCAATGGTTTCCTCCGGGCACTCAGGCTTCCTCCATCAATCAAAATGTGCCGCCACTAAATAGCCTGAATGAGGTGCTTAAACGTGGCGTTGAAATACAAACAATAAAAAAAAATCAATCGATGAACACAAAACATGTTGGTTATTTACGAATTATTCAACAACTCAAATAACAAATAACACTAATCCTAGAGTATTCAGATGGTTTCATAAGAGCTTGACTTTGTTTTAATTGATTGTTGATTAATAAGATTATACTGATCTTTATTTTAGTTGGTGTGTTGTGGTAGCAGGTTAATCAGTAACAATCATTTCATATTTTGGCAGGGGGGAGGGGCATGGAGATTTGTAAATGAATAATCAGACCTTGTAGAAACTTACAAAAAATAGCCATGTTGCCCAAAACAGGATAATATGGATGTATGTGGTCTGGATAGCATGTCTGTTGTCACAAGGTTAACAAGTCTTGGTTCAATACATCAACTTTAAGTTAAATAGTTTTTAATAAATGTTAATTCTAAACAGACATAAATAGTTGGATTTGACTTTGGATTGTGCTGCAATAGTTCCTGATATATAAATCACTTTTGCGGATGCAGACAATTGTTCGAAGCTCCACTTACTGACATGAACATACTATTGGTTGATTAAACAATAGAGATGAGCAGTGCTGTTATAGCTTATTTTAACTATTTCAAAGTAAATGTATTCTGTTTTCGAAGAACATTGTATCAGAATATCAACACTAAGTATTTTTTACCTATACTCTGACCTTTACCTTAAAGACTTTCAGATTTAATCAATTAAGAGAGCGAGGCATTTTAGCATGGTTAGATTGTATATTTTTTCTACAGTCCATTATGAAATTGAATTAACAAATCAAATATCGGGTTGTAATATTTCTGTTCTTTGTAGCTCACCATGGACAAGAAATTAGAGAATGGGAACAAGACCAAACTGCTTTTGTCAAAACCAGGGCAACACATCATATACTAGAATCTCTACCCTCGCATAACTGTATTGTTGTGACAGGCAGCTCTGGTTGTGGCAAATCTTCAAACATACATCAAGCTGCCTTACACTTACGTGATAGTTTTGGATATGAGATAATACCAGTGTTAACAGGATCAACAGATATTATAAATTATTATAATGAAAACAAAAAACAAGTGTTTGTTGTTGATGACATATGTGGAAAGGAAACAATAAACACACAAACATTACAGATGTGGAGAGATTATTCAGAAAAAATGGAGAAAATATTTAAAGATGTAGAAACAGATGCCGGAGGTAAACATGATAGCAAGGTTGTTAAGGTATCAAGTCCAAAATTGCTGATTTCTTGTAGACTGCATATATATAAAGAATCACAGTTTCAACGTATAACATTATTGACAAGAAATGAGTGCAATTTATTATCACCCGAGTTGTGTTTGCTGGAAGATGAAAGAATGCATATGCTGCAGAAGTATCTTCCTGATGACATAATTTACAATATAGGAGAAGTCACAGAGAACGTTGATTACTTTCCCTTGCTTTGTAAATTATCAAAAGACAAAACATCTGAGGAAGTCAAGAAACTGTTTACAGCTCCTTTATCTAGTATTAAAAAGAACATAAACAACATTATTAATGAGAACAAAGAACAGTCCTGTGCTCTTACTCTGTGTATCATATTTAGTGATGGATTCAATACAGATTGGCTGAAAAAAGGATCAGTTTCAGTAAATAAGACGTACAAACTTGAGGACATTGTTAAAGAATTTGACATAGACTTAGGCAAAGAGAAGCATAGAAATTCTTTAAAAGCTGGATTTTCAGCATTGAATGGCACCTATTTAAAACTGAGAGGAACAGAGTATAGAATGATACATGACAAAATATATAAAATGGCAGCTGTAATCTGTGGACAACACCTTACAGAATGTTTTATCAAATACGCTCCCTCTATATTTATTCGGGATAATTTTATCTTTGAATCTCTAACAGAAATTCAAGAAAAGGATGACTTAATAGTACTATTGAAAGATCAAGAAGAAGAATATTTTGAACGACTGTTAAGTGACTTAAAAGAGCATGTCATTACAAGTACATTCAATAATTCTCAGTTAATTAGTCAGACATTTAGAGATAAGTTAATAAGCTTTTTAAGAAAGAGTGATCAATGTAAAAACAGTATTAAAGAACCTTGATACAGAAGGTTGCATTATAGACAATAATTTTGATGAACTAGAATATAGAGATAAGAAAAAACACTTTTATACGACACCTTTAATAGAAACAGCAACTACTGGTTACATTGATATTGTTCACTTTCTGATTGTTAATGTTAAATCTGATGTGAATAAAACAGACAGTGAAGGCAGATCCCCTTTACATAAAGCATCTGGAAGAGGACATACAGCTGTAGCTAAACTATTATTAGAGAACAATGCTGATGTCTCTCAATGTAACAATGCTGATGGGTCTCCATTGTTTGTGGCCTGTGAAGGAGGACATAAAGATACAGTAGAACTGTTACTGCAGAACAATGCTGATGTCAATCAGTGTGATGAAATTGATATTTCTCCATTGCATGTGGCCTGTGGAGGAGAACATAAAGATATATTAGAACTGTTATTACAGTACAATGCTGATGTTAATACTCATTGTTGTTTGGATTGGGAGTCTCCGTTGTATGTGGCATGTGAAGGAGGGTATAAAAATATTATAGAATTGTTACTGCCAAATAATGCTGATGTCAATTTGTGTAAAGATAATGGTATGTCTCCATTGTATGTTGCCTGCAAAGGGGGACATAAAGATACAGTAGAACTGTTACTTCAAAACAATGCTGATGTCAATCAGTGTGATGAGGATGGAATATCTCCGTTGTATATGGCCTGTGCAGGAAGACATACAAATACAGTAGAACTATTACTACAGAACAAGGCTGATGTTAATAAGTGTAATAATAATGGACGTTCTCCATTCCATATGGCCTGTGAAAGAGGACATAAAGATACAGTAGAACTGTCACTACAGAACAATGCTGATGTCTTTCAATGTGATAGTAATGGAAACTCACCTTTACATGCCGCTTGTTCATATCAATTTAAACAGTACTTGTTAAGGCTTTACAACTTTTCAAAACCTATTTTTTTAGAGCAAAAACGTGAAACTGTAAAACTATTACTTGAATGGAATGCAGATGTTAAAATGTGTAATAAGAAAGGTCAGACATCACTCGATATTGCACGTGAATCAAAGTTCGTGGAAGTGGTAAATATTTTGGAGGACATCTTTAAATAAAAGAATCATAAATTTGAATTTTTAAGGAGAAAAATATAATTACAATGTTAGAATTGTATCACAATAAAAGGAGTCAATGAAAGCACTCATAATCCAGGTGTTACTTAAACTAAACATTATTTTTGATTAACTATGTAAGAAATTTTAAGGAATATCCAACAGAAATTACTAACAAGATTTATCTAAGATTACAATTAATGCCTGGACAAGATAAATAATTTTTACATAATTTTATGGCATAATTTTTTTCAGAATTTTACAAATAATATTTTATAACGAGACTCAAATAAGTTTTACATAAAAGAGCATTTTTCAACATAACTTAATGGTAAAGTTTATTTTGAACTTTGAACTTTATTGTATTTGATCACTCCGACGCATAAAAAATATGTAACAAGGGGAATACAATATTAACATTGGTCGGTATATGTATGGAGTGTATGTAATTAAACAGTATATGTATAAGTCTATGTAAATTGTAGGTTTATGTATTGAGTGTATGTAATTGGTCAGTTTATGTATAAGTCTATGTAAATTGTTGATTTATGTATGGAGTGTATGTAATTGATCAGTATATGTATAGGTCTATGTAAATTATTGGTTTATGTATTGAGTGTATGTAATTGGTCAGTTTATGTATAAGTCTATGTAAATTGTCGGTTTATGTATAGAGTAAAATTGAGAAAGGAAATGGGGAATGTGTCAAAGCGACAACAACCCGATCATAGAGCAGACAACAGTGTATGCAATTGGTCAGTATATGTATATGTCTATGTTAGTTATTGGTATATGTACGGAGTGGTTGTAATTGGTCAGTATATGTATATGTCTATGTTAGTTATTGGTATATGTATGGAGTGTATGTAATTGGTCAGTATATGTATATAGGTCTATGTAATTGGTTTATGTATGGAGTGTATGTAATTGATCAGTATGTGTATAGGTCTATGTAAATTGTCGGTTTATGTTTGGAGTGTAAGTAATAGATCAGTATATGTATAGGTCTTTGTAAAATGTTGGTTTAAGTATGGAGTGTAAGTAATAGATCAGTATAAGTATAGGTCTATGTAAATTGTTGGTTTATGTATGGAGTGTAAGTAATAGATCAGTATATGTATAGGTCTATGTAAATTGTCTGTTTAAGTATGGAGTGTAAGTAATAGATCAGTATATGTATAGGTCTATGTAAATTGTCTGTATATGTATGGAGTGTATGTAATTGATCAGTATAAGTATAGGTCTATGTAAATTGTCTGTTTATGTATGGAGTGTAAGTAATAGATCAGTATAAGTATAGGTCTTTGTAAATTGTTGGTTTAAGTATGGAGTGTATGTAATTGATCAGTATAAGTATAGGTCTATGTAAATTGTCTGTTTATGTATGGAGTGTAACTAATAGATCAGTATAAGTATAGGTCTTTGTAAATTGTCTGTTTATGTATGGAGTGTAAGTAATTGATCAGTATAAGTATAGGTCTTTGTAAATTGTTGGTTTAAGTATGGAGTGTATGTTATTGATCAGTATATGTATAGGTCTATGTAAAATGTTGGTTTAAGTATGGAGTGTAAGTAATAGATCAGTATAAGTATAGGTCTATGTATATTGTCTGTTTATGTATGGAGAGTAAGTAATAGATCAGTATATGTATAGGTCTATGTAAATTGTCTGTATATGTATGGAGTGTATGTAATTGGTCAGTATATGTATATAGGTCTATGTAATTGGTTTATGTATGGAGTGTATGTAATTGATCAGTATGTATATAGGTCTATGTAAATTGTCGGTTTATGTATGGAGTGTAAGTGATATATCAGTATATGTATAGGTCTTTGTAAAATGTTGGTTTAAGTATGGAGTGTATGTTATTGATCAGTATATGTATAGGTCTATGTAAAATGTTGGTTTAAGTATGGAGTGTATGTTATTGATCAGTATATGTATAGGTCTATGTAAATTGTCTGTTTAAGTATGGAGTGTAAGTAATAGATCAGTATATGTATAGGTCTATGTAAATTGTCTGTATATGTATGGAGTGTATGTAATTGATCAGTATAAGTATAGGTCTATGTAAATTGTCTGTTTATGTATGGAGCGTAAGTAATAGATCAGTATAAGTATAGGTCTTTGTAAATTGTCTGTTTATATATGGAGTGTAACTAATAGATCAGTATATGTATAGGTCTTTGTGAAATGTTGGTTTAAGTATCGAGTGTATGTAATTGATCAGTATAAGTATAGGTCTTTGTAAAATGTTGGTTTAAGTATGGAATGTAAGTAATAGATCAGTATGTGTATAGGTCTATGTTAATTGTTGGTTTATGTATGGAGTGTATGTAATTGGTCAGTACATGTATATAGGTATATGTTATTGGTTTATGTATGGAGTGTATGTAATTGATCAGTATGTGTATAGGTCTATGTAAATTGTCGGTTTATGTATAGAGTGTATGTAACTGGTCAGTATATGTATATAGGTCTATGTAATTGGTTTATGTATGGAGTGTATGTAATTGATCAGTGTATGTATAAGTCTATGTAAATTGTCGGTTTATGTATGGAGTGTAAGTAATTGGTCAGTATATGGATAGGTCTATGTAAATTGTTAGTTTATGTATGGAGTGTATGTAATTGGTCAGTATATGTATATAGGTCTATGTAAATTGTTGGTTTATGTATGGAGTGTAAGTTATAGATCAGTATATGTATAGGTCTGTGTAAATTGTCTGTATATGTATGGAGTGTTTGTAATTGATCAGTATATGTATAGGTCTATGTAAATTGTTGGTTTATGTATGGAGTGTAAGTTATAGATCAGGATATGTATAGGTCTATGTAAATAGTTGGTATATGTATAGAGTGCATGTTATTGATCAGTATATATATAGGTCTATGTAGATTGTCGTTGCATGTATAGAGTGCATGTAATTGATCAGTATATGTATAGGTCTATGTAAATTGTTGGTGTATAGATGGAGTGTATGTAATTGGTCAGTATATATATATAGGTCTATGTAAATTGTTGGTTTATTGTCGAGGCTTCGACTTTAGTCGGCGTCGTAGTCGGCGTCGGCGGCGTCCACAAATATTCACTCTGTGGTTAAAGTTTTTAAAATTTTAATAACTTTCTTAAACTATCCTTAACTTGAATTGTACGAAACTTGGACAGAAGCTTGTTTATGTTCATAAGATAGTAGCCAGAAGTAAATTTTGTAAAAATAAAATTCCATTTTTTCCGTATTTTACTTATAAATGGACTTAGTTTTTTCTGCCCGGAAACATTACATTCACTCTGTGGTTAAAGTTTTTAAAATTTTAATAACTTTCTTAAACTATCCTGGAATTGTAAGAAACTTGGCCAGAAGCTTGTTTATGATCAGAAGATAGTGTCCAGAAGTAAATTTTGTAAAAATGAAATTCCATTTTCCCAGTATTTTACTTATAAATGGACTTAGTTTTTCTTCCAGTTAACATTACATACAGTTTGCAGTTAAAGTATTTTAAACATTTTTAAGATTCTTAAACTAGCCTGGATTTTTACCAAACTTGGACAGAAGCTTCTGACAATCAAAAGATAGTATCGCGAGGAATAATTTTATGATTTTTTTCATCATTTTTGATGAGTGTGTGATTAACAGCAAAAGTAGGCGAGACACTGGGTTCCGCGGAACCCTTACAAATTTTATATGGAGTGTATGTAATTGGTCAGTATATATATATAGGTCTATGTAAATTGTTGGTTTATGTATGGAGTGTATGTAATTGATCAGTATATGTATAGGTCTATGTGAATTGTCGGTATATGCATGGAGTGTATGTAATTGATCAGTATATGTATAGGTATATGTAAAGTGTCTGTATATGCATGGAGTGTATGTAATTGATCAGTATATGTATAGGTCTATGTAAATTGTTGGTTTATGTATGGAGTGCATGTTATTGATCAGTATATGTATAGGTCTATATAAATTGTCGGTATATGTATGGAGTGTGTGTAATTGGTCAGTATATGTATAGGTATATGTAAATTGTTGGTTTATGTATGGAGTGTATGTAATTGATCAGTATATATATAGGTCTATGTAAATTGTCGATTTAAGTATGGAGTGCATGTAATTGATCAGTATATATATAGGTCTATGTAAATTGTCGGTTTAAGTATGGAATGTATGTAATTGGTCCGATTCTTCTTTAACTGAATTCTACAAGTTTTCAAATATTATAATGCAATTATGTTGTAACAATTGTTCTGATTGGATGACAGCAAGCGTAAAATTCTCTATCTCCTTGTCTGTAACTAAGGAAGCCGACATTTTGAATTTCGCAATGTATTGACATGTTATTTCTACAATAATAAACACAAAACTCACTTGTTGCGCCTAAAAATCTTCCTTTTTGTCAAATATTATAAAATTGCTTTTGAATTCAAATTAATGTATTATTAAAACATGAGTACCTATAAGTGTCTGTATACTTTTTAAATCATTTTTTGTCCAGGAATTTTTATGTATTCAGTTCACAGTTTAAAAAATATGCTTTGTATGTACTTTAATATTTTCTTTTCTTCGTACATATGTAGAAATCATGTGTATAAACCATGGTACTGTTAATAAAAGCTTGATTCCGATTTTTAAAAATACCTAATCAATATTTATGTCAATGACAATATTTGAATTACCTTGTGAAGCCCGTCGTGTTGCTTATGTTATTTCAAATCCGATAAATAGTCTAATTCGGTAGGTCATATTCATAAAATGGGAAGGGTGTTGTAATTACGACATGATAAGGAAGTTATCCGATATCATCTGTAAATCGGCAATTCCTTAACTCGTGATTTCAACTTCCCCAATTGAAACTCTTGGTTTAAAAGATTCCTTGTGAGCAGCAATCTTCTATCAAGGACATCATGATAGAAAATACATGAAATACAAGCCCGGGAATATCGTAGCATATCATATCATATCAATATATATTGTCGTAAAGTTTTGTTTTCAACCCGAGGACCCTCGTTGTCAATTTCTAGATGTAAGTCAATATATTAGGCATAATTAAATGTATCTGTAATTGTTTTACCATTTGACTCATAGTATAACTTTATATATTACTTAGTGATTAATAAAATTGAGAATGGAAATGGGGAATGTGTCAAAGAGACAACAACCCGACCAAATAAAAAACAACAGCAGAGGGTCACCAACAGGTCTTCAATGTAGCGAGAAATTCCCGCACCCGGAGGCGTCCTTCAGCTGGCCCCTAAACAAATATATACTAGTCCAGTGATAATGAACGCCATACTAATTTCCAAATTGTACACAAGAAACTAAAATTAAAATAATACAAGACTGACAAAGGCCAGAGGCTCCTGACTTGGGACAGGCGCAAAAATGCGGCGGGGTTAAACATGTTTGTGAGATCTCAACCCTCCCCCTATACCTCTAACCAATGTAGTAAAGTAAACGCATAACAATACGCACATTAAAATTCAGTTCAAGAGAAATCCGAGTCTGATGTCAGAAGATGTAACCAAAGAAAATAAACAAAATGACAAAAATACATAAATAACAACAGACTACTAGCAGTTAACTGACATGCCAGCTCCAGACTTCAATTAAACTGACTGAAAGATTATGATTTCATCATATGAACATCAGGCACAATCCTTCCCGTTAGGGGTTTAGTATCATACCATCATAACATATATGAGAAGAACATAACCCGTGTCATGCCAACAACTGTTTTAAAAAAAAAAAAAAAATGTGTTTAGTTCCGATGCAAAGACCTTATCAGTGACTCAATATTAACGCCAAAATATGCAATCTTTAATGACTTGACAACAGTATCGTAATTATATCCCTTCTTAATAAGTCTATTCAAAGGTTTTGTAAGTTTCTGAGGTGAATACTGACACCTTTGTGCTTTATAAAGAATATTACCATAAAAAATTGGATGTGAAATACCTGAACGTATTAGAAGTCTGCATGTTGAGCTATATTTACGAATGATGTCTTTATACCGATGATAAAATTTAGTAAATGTTTTGACTAGTTTGTGATATCGAAAACCCTGGTGTAATAATTTTTCAGTAATACATAAATTTCTCTCGTTAAAATCTGAAACATTGTTACATACACGAGCGAATCGTACAAGTTGAGATATATAAACACCGTAGGATGGTGACAAGGGAACGTCACCATCTAAAAACGGATAATTAACGATAGGAAATGAAAAATCATCCCTTTTATCATAAATTTTAGTATTCAGCTTTCCATTAGTGATATAGATATCAAGATCGAGAAAAGGGCAGTGGTCATTGTTAGTATTAGCTTTATTTAAAGTAAGTTCAACAGGATAAATTTCATTAATATACATACTGAAGTCGTCATTATTGAGAGCCAAAATATCATCCAAATATCTAAAAGTATTATTAAATTTGTTTATCAGATGTTGTTTCGATGGGTCTTTGCTTATTTTTGTCATAAATTGTAACTCATAACAATACTGTTTAATATACTTGTGTATATATTGAAATTACCATTTGACTCATAGTATGACTTTTGTATGTAAGTGTTTTATTTATAAATAATGTATCTATTGGAATGATCATTTTGAAAGTTTGTTTGACTTTAAGAATTTGACTTACAGTTAATTGATATCAATACTTTTCTGTGGAACTTCTGTTTCACATTGCTAATTTTTTTTCACCTTTTTGTTTATTTGCCCAGCAACACAAATAATGTCCCACATATTTGAGTGCATAGTTTCGCAATTTCCTGCTTTTCTTAAAAAGCATAAAACTTTACAAATATTAATCATTACCTTGAAATTAGTTCACGTTTTATCTTTACATTTTTCGTTTCAATGACGCAAATAGGAGTTTCATGAAAATAAAGTTTATTGTTTATAATAAGATTCATGAATTATTTTTCGAAAAGACGAAAAATAATGGACTTTGTCTATCTAAAACACTTCAGTATTTACGACTGAGATTGATGTAGTTATATATTCTGGTAGAAATCCTGATAGTGCAGTAGATGTAATTTTAGGAGACGTTTTTATTTGTTTCATTTGAAGTTGTTTTTTATCCAAACAATGTTCAATTACATCTGTATATAATATTTAGTTTAATATTACTGTATTCATTTGTGTCAGACAAAGATTTTCGATATATTTTTTTTAGATATAAAAAAAAAAGATGTGACATGATAGCCAATGAGATATTTGCATTTTTTCTTGAAACATACATATATTCCAACATACCTGTTATGTGACAATTCCAATTCATTGACGAACTTACATTTTACAAAACACAAAGAGCAAAATCACCAGGTGTATATTGATAGTACATATCTGCACCCCGCATCTGAAAGTAGAAGGTTTTTTTTGCTGGTCTGCTTGTCCATCTGTCCATCAGGTATTCTATCTCTGTTTTGCTTCGCAAGTTAAAAAAGTGAGCTAGTGAACATGATTTCCTCTGTGATACCTTGGAAAATGTAAATGGGGAATGTATCAAAAAGACAACAACCCTACCATAGAGCAGAAAACAGCCGAAGACCACCAATGGGTCTTCAATACAGCGAGAAAATCAACCACCTGGAGGCTTGCCTCAGCTGTCCACTTAACAAAAATGTATTCTTATTCAGTGATAACGTCATACTGAACTCCGAATTATGTAAAAGAAACAAAAAATGAAAATAATTCAGACTTACAAAAGTCAGAGGCACCTGACTTGGGACAGGCCCAATAATGCGGCGGGGTTTAACATGGTTTTTTTTTAGATCTCATCCCTCCCCATATACCTCTAGGTATAAAAAAAAATGTTGACATAAAATTAAAAAACCCTAGATTGCCCTGACAGAGTATTAATTGTTGTAGTCATTGTTCTCATTCCTTATACGAATGATATATTTTTTTCTAAACCCTTCTTATGTTATCATACTCACACTGGCACATTAAGGTTTTTAATTAAATATTTCATATGGGTCCTTTTTATCATTCGAAAAGTTGAATTACTTAAACATATGTTTGTTTAAGATATAAAGTCTTTGTTTATAACACAATGTATCTCACAATGGTAATTAGATATGTTCATGAATGAATTTCAAATCATAGTATATGTATTCGTATACACGTGTTTAATAGTAGAATACACCGTTATTGTACGATGTTCCATATATAAATAAAAATATAAAAATTAATATTGGACTGTTAGAAATAATTAGATATAACAATGTATTTTTACCCTAAATTGCTTTCACATTCGAACGAACACAGATTACGAAATAAAATTATACACAATAACAACTGAACGTTCTTTGTTTTTTTTATTGATTTAGGGGGATTTGTGTTGCATAATCTTTAGTGTTTAATGCTGTGTCTTTTATACAATGATTTGTCTGTTTGACGTTTTCTTTTTTTAACCTTGGCGTTGTCAGTTTGTTTTCGATCTATGAGTTTTATGGCTTTGAATGCCCCACTGGTCTAGTTTAGTCACTCTTTTAGTGTAAGTGCATGATAAAAATTTGATATGATAAATAGAAGATATATTACATCAATAAGACTGTAAATAGTTGAAATCACCCCAATATAGTTATATTGAACAATAGTGTGTAGTGTTCTACATACTTACGACAAACAATGTGAAAGAATGGAAAAACTATGCATTGGTTCTGACATCGATTTTCTATATTAAGAAGAAAAACAAACAGTTTCTTATATTAGGGAAAGTAAAAGAGAATAAGGCACAGTTCTTCAAGTTCTAAATACTTTTTATATGACACCGTTGTTGGCGAACCAATAAGGCTTAAAAAAATGTATAATGCTACACAGAAACAGAACTGTTTTGTACTCTATGAAACAGCAAAGTAAAGTTACTAAAACAAGCCTACACACACTGTTTGCCTGCTGATGTCGATGATAAGCAGCCTTTGCAAGTTCATGTTCCATGGTTATGTCAAAGAACGTCTCGTCTTTTTTCTAGAAAAATCTTAATCGGAAGATTCCAAGACCTTGCTTCTAAATATTAACCATATCCGCTTCGACAATAATACATGATTGTCTTTACAATATATGTAGGTACTGACGTTGTTTATAATCCTTTTGAAGAGTTCTTTTCTTTGTCTTTTATAAATTACTTACGTCTGCTGTTTGGTTCATTATTAGAAAAAAAAATATTTTTTAGGCGTGGCTCGGTACTTGTACATCGCACCAATGTTTTTTGTTTGGTGCTGTGGTCATTTTCATACCTCCGCTAAATATTTCCGTCCGTATAAATCTATCATGTCGTCGTCGTAATAGTCGTCCGAAGATACATTTGGTTACCGGAAAATATCATATGAAGTTATAAGAAGATGTGGTATAAGTGTCAATAAGAAAACTCTTCATCTAAGTAAAAATTTATTAAAAAAAAACTTACAGGTCTAGATACTACCTTCAATAATTTGTGTACGCGAATGGAAGACTAGGGTAGAGTTTGGAAGATGTCACCCAAACCGTTTAGCCATTAGGCGCAAAAAAAGTAGCGCTGAAAACAAGCATTTTCTAGTTTTCAGAAAATACTTTTTGTTTAAGTTTATGGACTCTCTGAAATTGTGCATTTTCCTGTAAAGAAATAGTATGCAGAATTAAAGAACAGAACTTAAGGGGAGAAGTTCAAAAGGTGTTGTTGGGATTTTTTTTTTTTTTTTATTTGTTTCATGTTCAATGTTTTGTTCTTGAATTACATTGTTTTGGGGGGAAGGATAAACAATTAAACATGTTTACTTTGGAACAGGCAATTTCTCTTTAGAAAAAGGTGGATTAAACCTGGTATTACAAGCTAAATTTCTCACTTGTATGTAATAGGGACGAAAGATTCAAGAGGGATAGTCAAACTCATAGATTGGAAGTAAACTGACAACGCCATGGCTACAAAAATCCAGCCAAATAATAGTACAGAGGACACGACATAGAAATTAAGACTTAGCAACTATAACCCCACCAAAAACGGGGGGTGTATCTCAGGTGCTCCGTATGGGTGAGCAGATTCTGCTCCACATGTGGCACCCGTTGTGTTGCTTATCTTTTTACAAATCCGGTAAATTCTCTAATTCGGTAGGTCACAGTCATGAACATTATATTAATAAAGCTATTGACACGAAACCTTATAAAATGGGCTTGTGCCAATTGTCATTTTGAACACAATGTATGAAAAGGTTACCAATATTGAAATGAAACCGTCTCGGAAAATCTCAAAATATTAAGCAGATATAGGTCGAGCTCTGAATGCAAAATTCAATGTCGATAAATGTCTAGAACGGTACCAATATAGTCTAGTAGATTTCTGCTTAAGTGCAGATAGGGTTAATTTAATCAAACTGTGCAGAGTTTTTGTTTAGGTCATAGCAAACATAGACAATCAAAATTGCGGCCTTTGGCGGCCATTTCAATAACTGCTAGGAAAATAAATTAAACATGTTAATAATCATAATTAAATTAGGCTAAGAAAAGAAAATAGTTTTGTCACTTTTAATAAACATGATAAAAAATAAATAACAAAGACTATAATATGAGGACTTTAGGTACTATCGGCCATTTTGAAAAATGGCCATTTGAAAGCAAAACATGTCAATGCATCGTTTTATATATCCTACTGTTTTTTATATATTTACAACTAGTTTTGTAAATTTCTGTAGGACTTCTTAAGAAGAGAGATAAGAAGTTAGCAATATCCTTTACAGCCCTTGGATGGTGTAAACTTCCCCAAAAAACGTTTATGGTGTAATGGTGTATGGAATATTGTGCAATGGTGTAAGTGTAAGGTGTATGGTGCTATGGTGTATGGTGTATGGGGAATGGTGTAATGATGTTTGAGGAATGGTGTGATTGTGTAACGTGCGATCGGGAATGGTGTGAATGATTGTGTACGACATTTCATTGGTTGAAAACGATGTTCTTTTTATTTTATTTTCTCGAATTGTAAACATAAACAATAATAATAATCTTAATATGTGAAATTTAATTGCTTTTTGGGTAATTTCGGATCGTGTAGATAGAATGGGGAATGGTGTATGGTGTAATGTGTAAGGTGTATGGTGCAAAGGTGTAATGGTACAAAGTGTATGGTGTAATGGTGTATGAATATGGTGTATTGGTGTATGGTGTTAGTGGGAAGTTTGCACCATCCAAGGACTGTAACTCTACTTTCCGCTATATAAATGATGTTCTTTCACTAAATAATTCAAAATTTGGGTGACTTTGAACTGTTTACAAAATTTTTGAATTTTTTTAAATAATAAGGCTTTTCTACCTCAGGCATAGACTACCTTAGCTGTATTTGGCAACACTATTAGGAATTTGGGATCTCAATGCTCTTCAACTTTGTACTTTATTAGTCTTTTGTAGACGAAACGCGCGTCTGGTGTATATACAAAATTTAGTCCTGGTTTTTATGATGAGTTTATTTACTGGGTCGATGCCACTGCTGGTGGAGATTTATTTCCCCGAGGATATTGTTATATTTATAATTTAAGTGTTTACAAAATTTTAGAATTTTTTGAAATAATAAGGCTTTTCTACCTCAGACATGGATTACCTTAGCTGTTGTGGCAACACTTTTAGGAATTTTGGATCTCAATGCTCTTCAACTTCGTACTTTATTTGGCTCTTTTTAGGATTCGAGCGTCACTGATGAGTCTTTCGTAGACGAAACGCGTGTCTGGCGTATATACAAAATTTAGTCCAGGTATCTATGATGAGTTTATTTACTACCACTGGGTCGATCCCACTTCTGGTGGAGATTTATTTCCCTAAGGGTATCACCAGCCCAGTAGTCAGTACTTTTGTGCTGACATGAATTATCATTGATATGGTTATATTTTTAAATTAACTGTTCACAAAATTTTGAATTTTTGAAATACTAAGGCTTTTCTACCTCAGGCATAGATTAACTTAGCTGTATTTGGCAAAACTTTTAGGAATTTTAGTCCTCAATGCTCTCCAACTTCGTCCTTTATATGGCCTTTTTAACTTTTTTGATTCGAGCGTCACTGATGAGTCTTTCGTAGACGAAACGCGCGTCTGGCGTATATACAAAATTTAGTCCAGGTATCTATGATGAGTTCATTTGCAACCACTGGGTCGATCCCACTTCTGGTGGAGATTTATTTCCCCGAGGGTATCACCAGCCCAGTAGTCAGTACTTTTGTGCTGACATGAATTATCATTGATATGGTTATATTTTTAAATTAACTGTTCACAAAATTTAGAATTTTTGAAATACTAAGGCTTTTCTACCTCAGGCATAGATTACCTTAGCTGTATTTGCCAAAACTTTAAGGAATTTTGGTCCTCAATGCTCTTCAACTTCGTACTTTATTTGGCTCTTTTTTACTTTTTTGGATTCGAGCGTCACTGATGAGTCTTTTGTAGACGAAACGCGCGTCTGGCGTATATACAAAATTTAGTCGTGGTACCTATGATGAGTTTATTTACTACCACTGGGTCGATCCCACTTCTGGTGGAGATTTATTTCCCCGAGGGTATCACCAGCCCAGAAGTCAGCACTTTTGTGGTGAAATGAATTATCATTGATATGGTTATATTTTTAAATTTACTGTTCACAAAATTTTGAATTTTTGAAATACTAAGGCTTTTCTACCTCAGGCATAGATTACCTTAGCTGTATTTGGCAAAACTTTTAGGAATTTTAGTCCTCAATGCTCTTCAACTTCGTCCTTTATATGGCCTTTTTAACTTTTTGGATTCGAGCGTCACTGATGAGTCTTTCGCAGAAGAAAAGCGCGTCTGGCGTATATACAAAATTTAGTCCAGGTATCTATGATGAGTTTATTTACTACCACTGGGTCGATGCCACTTCTGGTGGAGATTTATTTCCCCGAGGGTATCACCAGCCCAGAAGTCAGCACTTTTGTGGTGAAATGAATTGTCATTGATATGGTTATATTTTTAAATTTACTGTTCACAAAATTTAGAATTTTTGAAATACTAAGGCTTTTCTACCTCAGGCATAGATTATCTTAGCTGTATTTGGCAAAAATTTTAGGAATTTTGGTCCTCAATGCTCTTCAACGTCGTACTTTATTAGGCCTTTTTCACTTTTTTCGATTCGAGCGTCACTGATGAGTCATTTGTAGACGAAATGCGCGTCTGGCGTATATACAAAATTTAGTCCTGGTATCCATGATGAGTTTATTTACTACCACTGGGTCGATGCCACTGCTGGTGGAGATTTATTTCCCCGAGGGTATCACCAGCCCATTAGTCAGCACTTTTGTGGTGACATGAATTATCATTGATATGGTTATATTTTTAAATTAACTGTTCAGAAAATTTTGAATTTTTGAAATACTAAGGCTTTTCTACTTCAGGCATAGATTACCTTAGCTGTATTTGGCAAAACTTTTAGGAATTTTAGTCCTCCATGCTCTTCAACTTCGTACTTTATTTGGCCTTTTTAACTTTTTTTGGATTCGAGCGTCACTGATGAGTCTTTCGTAGACGAAACGCGCGTCTGGCGTATATACAAAATTTAGTCCTGGTATCTATGATGAGTTTATTTACTACCACTGGGTCTATGCCACTTCTGGTGGAGATTTATTTCCCCGAGGGTATCACCAGCCCAGAAGTCAGCACTTTTGTGGTGAAATGAATTATCATTGATATGGTTATATTTTTAAATTTACTGTTCACAAAATTTTGAATTTTTGAAATACTAAGGCTTTTCTACCTCAGGCATGGATTACCTTAGCTGTTGTGGCAACACTTTTAGGAATTTTGGATCTCAATGCTCTTCAACTTCGTACTTTATTAGGCCTTTTTCACTTTTTTCGATTCGAGCGTCACTGATGAGTCTTTCGTAGACGAAACGCGCGTCTGGCGTATATACAAAATTTAGTCCAGGTATCTATGATGAGTTTATTTACTACCACTGGGTCGATGCCACTTCTGGTGGAGATTTATTTCCCCGAGGGTATCACCAGCCCAGAAGTCAGTACTTTTGTGCTGACATGAATTATCATTGATATGGTTATATTTTTAAATTAACTGTTCACAAAATTTTGAATTTTTGAAATACTAAGGCTTTTCTACCTCAGGCATAGATTAACTTAGCTGTATTTGGCAAAACTTTTAGGAATTTTAGTCCTCAATGCTCTCCAACTTCGTCCTTTATATGGCCTTTTTAACTTTTTGGATTCGAGCGTCACTGATGAGTCTTTCGTAGACGAAACGCGCGTCTGGCGTATATACAAAATTTAGTCCAGGTATCTATGATGAGTTCATTTGCAACCACTGGGTCGATGCCACTTCTGGTGGAGATTTATTTCCCCGAGGGTATCACCAGCCCAGAAGTCAGCACTTTTGTGGTGAAATGAAGTGTCATTGATATGGTTATATTTTTAAATTTACTGTTCACAAAATTTAGAATTTTTGAAATACTAAGGCTTTTCTACCTCAGGCATAGATTACCTTAGCTGTATTTGGCAAAACTTTTAGGAATTTTAGTCCTCCATGCTCTTCAACTTCGTACTTTATTTGGCCTTTTTTAACTTTTTTGGATTCGCGCGTCACTGATGAGTCTTTTGTAGACGAAACGGGCGTCTGGCGTATATACAAAATTTAGTCCAGGTATCTATGATGAGTTTATTTTCTACCACTGGGTCAATGCCACTTCTAGTGGAGATTTATTTCCCCGAGGGTATAACCAGCCCATTAGTCAGCACTTTTGTGGTGACATGAATTATCATTGATATTGTTATATTTTTAAATTTACTGTTCAAAAAAATTTTGAATTTTTGAAATACTAAGGTTTGTTTTACCTCAGGCATAGATTACCTTAGCTGTATTTGGCAAAACTTTTAGGAATTTTGGTCCTCAATGCTCTTCAACTTCGTACGTTATTTGGCCTTTTTAACTGTTTTGGATTCGAGCGTCACTGATGAGTCTTTTGTAGACGAAACGCGCGTCTGGCGTATATACAAAATTTAGTCCAGGTATCTATGATGAGTTTATTTACTACCACTGGGTCGATGCCACTGCTGGTGGAGATTTATTTCCCCGAGGGTATCACCAGCCCAGTAGTCAGCATTTTTGTGATGACATGAATTATCATTGATATGGTTATATTTTTAAATTTACTGTTCACAAAATTTTGAATTTTTGAAATACTAAGTCTTTTCTACCTCAGGCATAGATTACATTAGCGATATTTGGCAAAATTTTTAGGAATTTTGGTCCTCAATGCTTTTCAACTTCGTACTTTTTTTGGCTTTTTTTAACTTTTTTGGATTCGAGCGTCACTGATATGTCTTTTGTAGACGAAACGCGCGTCTGGCATATATACAAAATTTAGTCCTGGTATCTATGATGAGTTTATATATTCCTCAGATATTAAATAAAACTGCATTCATTTATCTTAGAAAAAGATTTCTTACTCATATTTACTGTTTAAATTTTTTAAATATAAAAGTATCGTTTTCTTCAGTTTTCTAAAAACATACTAGTATTTTGCCAAATGTTTAGTTAGAAAATTTGAGAGGCATTCTCACAAGATTTAAAAGTTAGTATTTTTGAGTCACCACTTTTCCAGCAATCCGTATGCTAGTCCGCTTCCTATCAGGTAACATATTTTTGATAAGTAGCCAACATGCAGTTGTAGTTTCTTCAACCTGAAAGTTTGTTCACGAATTAATTACTAAAAAATATATATATCAAAAAGTAAAATCACCAAAAATACTGAACTCCGAGGAGAATTCAAAACGTAATGTCTCTTATCAAAAGGCAAAATCAAAAGCTCTTACACATGAAAGGAATGGATAACATTACTTACTTGGTACAGGATTTGTTTTATTTAGAAAAAGGTGTCTTTTATTCCATTCATCAAAGATCATATATACATAAAGTCTGGTGAAAATGTGGAATAAGAACATTCTCAAGATAAGTGTTCTGATTATATAGTTTAACTATAAATGTGGGGTCCCATTTAAAACCTCTTATACATTTTAAAGAACCATAGACAAGTCTCATGCTATAATTTTTGGTTAGGCAAGTTGACTAAGAGAATGTGGTCACATTTTCTTAAGACACTGGGAATGTTCATTATTTAATTGTGTGGTCAAATATTTCTATAACTCAAATTTCACGGTTCAATGAACATGAACACCTGATAAAGTAAGCGGGGCATGTTTTCTTACAAACATTAGGTTTCAAACTTACCGTTTTGTAAAATATATATTTTCCGAAAGTAATTTTCCAAATCTAGGATTGTATTGCATATTAGTCTTTGTTTTACATCACTTGTTAGCTAATTAGTAGTGAGCTAATGTAAAATAATACGTCAAAATCGTTTCTCGCTAACTAAATGTCAGTGCATATTTTTAAACCGCTAAGACTGCACTAATTTCACACCTATATTGTTTTCTTTAGAGTCTCTTTTAAAACTCAGTTATTTAAAAGGTCAAGTCACATTATAATATCTGTTGACATTCTTTGTTATAACGCAAACAACGATAATGTCCTCAGTGTTGGATCATAATGGTGGAGATTCCCTAAATAGAATTTCTGATCATGCTATATACATATATAATCTTATTCAATAAATACTAGATAGAACTGTTAATTTACATATTTAATCAATCATGAAGATTTGTAACATTTGATTGTTAGAATAGTTAGATAAACTTAAATCTCATTTTTATATGTTTAAATACGTCAGAACAATATATTGTTGAAATTAGTTGCTTTAACATTTATACACAGACAACGCAGGACACATTATTAAAATTGAAAATGGAAACTGGGAATGTGTCAAAGATACAACCCGACCACAGAAAAAAACAACAGCAGAAAGTCACCAAGAGGTCTTCAATGTAGCGAGAAATTCCCGCACCCGGAGGCGTCCTTCAGTTATACTAGTTCAGTGATAATGAACGCCATACTAATTTCCAAATTGTACACGAGAAACTAAAATTAAAATAATACAAGACTAACAAAGGCCAGAGGCTCCTGTCTTGGGACAGGCGCAAAAATGCGGCGGGGTTAAACATTTTTATGAGATCTCAACCCTCCCCCTATACCTCTAGCCAATGTAGAAAAGTAAATGCATAACAATACGCACATTTAAAATACAATTCAAGAGAAGTCCGAGTCTGATGTCAGAAGATGTAACCAAAGAAAATAAACAAAATGACAATAATACATAAATAACAACAGACTACTAGCAGTTAACTGACATGCCAGCTCCAGACTTTAATTAAACTGATTGGAAGATTATGATTTCATCATATGCATATCAGGCAGAATCCTTCCCGTTAGGGGTTAAGTATCATACCATCATAACATATATGAGAAGAACATAACCCGTGTCATGCCAACAACTGGTTTTTGAATGAATGTGTTTAGTTCCGATACAAAGACCCTATAGGTGTCATACCACCAATTAAAAGTCCCTATCTGTTCAACCAAATTTTACAATTTTCACAGCTTTCTAAATATTTTACCTTAAGTTTAACTTCATAGAAACCAGGTAATCAAATAATTTCATTAAATCTGCATGATAAAATTTGTTTGGGGGTAGTAAACAACCTATGTTTCAATGTTTCACACCACAAAATAAATTTCTGTGCATTTATAACATTATTTAGGACATTTTTTATATAAAAGCATATTGTCAGGATGGGAAAAGCTAAAAATAGCACAAACTCAAGTTTTAGGCTCTAAATTTGCAATATGTGACATTTTGCCCCCAAAAAGATTGAAATGTGGCTACTATTATCTCAAATGATCAGTTAAGACAAAAAAAAAAAACAATTGTTTTCTGATTTTGATTTTTCACCGCATTTTGCTTAAAGGTGTCATACCACCAATTAAAAGTCCCTATCTGTTCAACCAAATTTTACAATTTTCACAGCTTTCTAAATATTTTATCTTAAGTTTAACTTCATAGAAACCAGGTATATCCTGAATTGTACATGTATCAGCTTTCTACATGCCAATTTTCAACAGGTGTTTAAAATCATATAAAAAAGAAAAGGTCTTCCGAAAAGAGGTACCACTAAAAATAACCCCTGGTTTTCTGGAAATCTTAAATTAGTATACTATGGGGTGCATTAATCGTCAATTTTGAATGCAAACTCATAAACAAGTAAATTTTAGCTCAAAATGGTCTTAATATATTTCTCTTTCACCAAAAGTTTCATTTCTGCCAATTTGTTGGTTAGTTTAAGTAAACAATGACATCAAATGCACTATTTTTTGTCCAAGTAGGCCTTCTTTCACATACGTTCTAAATTTAAGGGCGTAATTGGTGGTATGACACCTAAAGAGACAAAAAAGTTGATTAGAAATCTTTTGTTTTGCTTTATTCTTAATCCTTAGTCAATTTGTAGTTAAAAACAGCCTATCTGAGCATTATGTGACTTATATTTAAAATTTCACAGCTCAATTTAAACTGACTGTAATGTATGACTTTGATAGAAAATACTTGAAAATATCATTTTGGGCTACAGGAACATAACCTTTCAATATCAAGATCAGTTTTTGCTGATTTTTCCTTGTTTGTTCTTCATCTTTAAAGACTTTCCACAATTTTTGCAATGAATTAAGTAAAAAATCCAAGGTATTGAAGTGTCAAGGAATATTGACCCCCCTTTTTTTCATCTGGTGTCAGTAAAGTACTACAAATTGATCAAAAGTGCAGTCATGGCCATTTAACTGTGTTTATTTACATCAGTTAATAAAATATAAGATATAAAAATTTCATTTGGAATAATAAATGGTACTTTTGTGAGTTTCTGCAGTGTTTTCATTAGGCTATGCTATCTGCCAAGTACATAGTATGACGCAATGATATAAGGGGTAAAAATCAAATAATTTCATTAAATCTGCATGATAAAATTTGTTTGGGGGTAGTAAACAACCTATGTTTCAATGTTTCACACCACAGAATAAATTTCTGTGCATTTATAACATTATTTAGGACATTTTTTATATAAAAGCATATTGCCAGGATGGGAAAAGCTAAAAATAGCACAAACTCAAGTTTTAGGCTCTAAATTTGCAATATGTGACATTTTGCCCCCAAAAAGATTGAAATGTGGCTACTATTATCTCAAATGATCAGTTAAGACAAAAAAAAAAAACAATTGTTTTCTGATTTTGATGTTTCACCGCATTTTGCTTAAAGGTGTCATAACACCAATTAAAAGTCCCTATCTGTTCAACCAAATTTTACAATTTTCACAGCTTTCTAAATATTTTACCTTAAGTTTAACTTCATAGAAACCAGGTATATCCTGAATTGTACATGTATCAGCTTTCTACATGCCAATTTTCAACAGGTGTTTAAAATCATATAAAAAAGAAAAGGTCTTCCGAATAGAGGTACCACTAAAAATAATCCCTGGTTTTCTGGAAATCATAAATTAGTATACTATGGGGTGCATTAATCGTCAATTTTGAATGCAAACTCATAAACAAGTAAATTTTAGCTCAAAATGGTCTTAATATATTTCTCTTTCACCAAAAGTTTCATTTCTGCCAATTTGTTGGTTAGTTTAAGTAAACAATGACATCAAATGCACTATTTTTTGTCCGAGTAGGCCTACTTTCACATACGTTCTAAATTTAAGGGCGTAATTGGTGGTATGACACCTAAAAGTGAATCAATATAAACGCCAAAATATGCAATCTTAAATGATCTGACAACAGTATCGTAACTATATCCCTTCTTGATAAGTCTATTTAAAGGTTTTGTTAGTTTCTGAGGTGAATACTGACATTTTTGTGCTTTATAAAGAATATTTCCATAAAAAAATGGATGTGAAATACCTGAACGTATAAGATGTCTGCATGTTGAGCTATATTTACGAATGATGTTCTTATACCGATGATAACATTTAGTAAATGTTTTGACTAGATTGTGATATCGAAAAATCCTGGTGTAATAATTTTTCAGTAATACATAAATTTCTCTCGTTAAAATCTAAAACATTGTTACACACACGAGCGAATCGTACAAGTTGAGATATATAAACACCGTAAGATGGTGACAAGGGAACGTCACCATCTAAAAATGGATAATTAACGATAGGAAATGAAAAATTATTTAACATGATTAATAAAATCATAAACTATAAAGGCAGATCATTCACTTTTTGTTGTTAAAGACCAAACAACCTATTCATTTCTACCAGTGATTTCTTCTTTAAATTTTGTGTGAAGGTATTTCATGATTTGAGGAACAAAATATGATGAAAAAAACTGGGGGTCACCGATTTAGTTTTGTCACTATAGCAACCTCAGTTTCGTGTTTTCCGGAATATTAACATAATATTTGCTTGTAATATAAACGCTTAAGAAAATCCTTTATATTAAACCTACAAGCATAGCTCTTGCTTTACGTTAAACAGTAGATTTGTATCTATCAAATACAGGTTCAAAAGTTTAAGACTCATATTGTTTTGATCTTGTAAAATAGGGTTTATTTCATTCCCGCCAAAAATAAAACGTAAAAATGATAAACGTTTGCAGTATTAAAAAAATATCTACCAGTGATTTCTTCTTAAAAATTTCAAGAAGGAAAGTGCCATGTGTATTATTAAAAATAAAGCAAAATAAAGTGTATGTCACCGACCTTTCAAAAAAGTTATGAGTAATTTTCATGTTTTTTTCTCGTTCGTTTTGAAGAAAAGAGTTGTCTTTCTTCAGAACATTGCATCTGACGTCATAGTACAAAGTTTCCTTACTGGTGCACTATTTGAATAAATCGCAAATTGGACGTTTGAAACCCACATTTAATTTTCTAAGAATAATAACTATAATCACATATAATTATGTTTAGTAGTAAATACAGTAGTTTTGAATATTTGATAAATAGCCTGCTGTTTAATCAATATCGCGCAACTTGGGCTGATATTGGTGTCTCGGGATGATACGACATATGATACGGATTTTGCCATGTTTTATTCTCTATGTATCAGTATCAGATCTTATGATGTTATTGCCGCACAATATTAACATTCAGAAACACCGGGGCCATCCGTCGGAATGGAAAATTGTTTGAAATTACCTATCACGCCGCTAATGCTAGGAAAGTTTGTTTTTGTCCTCTGCTCCTCATAAGCAAAATTATTGAAAATGAAAAATAGAAATGAAAGATGGCACTGGCTAACTTACAGAGTATTTGACTATATCAGACTAGATGTGTTGGTTTTTTCCGCGTCAGTGTCAGTAATTTGCCGTAACGAACTCATTCGCTACTCGGGTGACAGACGGACATACAAAAGCACGGACGGACTTTACCATTATTTTTACCGAATAAAACGAACGTATAGAAATCATTCCATCTAGTTTGTGAATTCATTATTTCTGAATATTTAAGATATAAGGAAATTAAAATTAAAGGTATAATATAGGAATTAAAGTTTTTGATTCTAAAACGTTATACATCTACATGTATCATAAAATACAATCCCTGTTATCATTACCTCACGTGTTTTGAATAAACGAGACAGTAAATATAAAATACCAAAAGTTTTTAATTAAAAAATTAATTTAGAAATTTTTTTCCGTTGAAAATTACAAAGTAAGATTTCTCCAACAGGGTAAAATATTATAAATCTAAATCGCTTGTTTTGGACATTAAAACAAAGACAAGATTGTTGCCGGCATTTAAAATCGAAATTTGTTTTCAATCTTTCCGGTCATAGTTGTAGCTGAATGAAAGGGAGAGATTTTATATTGGATATTATTCTTGGAGCAATTGTTTTTGTCATAAGTTAAATTTACAACAATCTAGTTTTAAACACCAAAAATTTTGATTTTAATTCACATTCGCAAGTGATTAATTTTATTGATATGTTTTGCCTTACAGCTAATTTCCTAATGCATGTAGGGTAAACCTTTGGTTGGCGTCCTTGCTTTGTTTGTATAAATGTTTATTCAAGCTTTGTAATTAATATAGACATCTTTATATATAAGTATGTAAACCTGTATATATGATATTTAAATTGAATTGGACGTTATCAAAATATACAAACAAAGCAAGCAAGCTAACCAAAGTGTTGATCTACACACAGTAGGAAATTAGCTGTAAGTTTCAGTGAGATCAGGCAAATAGTTTATCATTTCTCCTTAAGACAAATTGAAATGAAACAAATGACAAACGACAATGACCCTTTGTCATAATTTTTATTTTTTATTATAAGATTTTGTCAAATAAGCAGTATAAATAAATGTTAACTTCATTGCAAGATCGGATATTTTGTTACGAGAATCATCTAATCATTAGTTACATGCATACGTTGCCAGTATGTCAAAATTTCTAGGAATAATTGTTTATCGACGAGACCTTCTGAATACTCATTTTTTTTTAAATTGTGACATTAAAATTAGAAGGATCATATCATAAGGAATATGCGTACTAAATTATAAGTTGATAGGACTTCAACTTCATCAAAAACTACCTTGACCAAAAACATTATTCTGAAGCGATCTGAAGCGGGACAGACGGACGAACGAACGGACGCACATGTCAGAAAACATAATGACCATAAATTGGGCATGAAAATAACATTTACATATCTAATTAACCTGTACACAATCGGTGCAAATATAAAACAAAATCTACGCATGTGTAAGAATAAAAAAAGATGAAATGCAGATCGGCGCAAATGCAAAAAGTCGAGGTCAAAATTTTATTTTTTATTATTTTCATTAGAACGAAGGTTAAATTTAGTTTAGTATCTTGTGTGTCCATTTGTGTCAAATTTCCATAAGATATATTAATTCCTCTTTTCTTGGGAGACGTATTTTTTAGCGTACACCATTTTGGATTCCGTGAAAAACGCGAAATAGGACGTTATAGTTTGACGTTTTTTCATTGCTAGAAACAACGTCATAGAGCTTTTATGTCACTACCAAGTTGCGTTAGTTGATGCGCATAAACAATAGGCTGTTTGGTCTTTAACGTTCCTATCGATTTTGTTACTCTTTCGCCATACATTATGAAAAGTTGATCTGCCAAAAAATATGGATTACAGCAATATGACATGTATTCAGCAACTGAACAATTTTCCTTTACAGGATATTCTTTGTATAGCATTATATAGTTTTAATAGACATTTGACCGTCAAACAGTTCGAATCTTGTAAAAAAATAGAGGTGACATAAGTTTACCAATGTCAAATCTAGATAAGTGACTTTTAAATTTTCTGACATTTTCTAACTATAACCAAAATCTATAAGATCTACGTTAAAAGTGTGAAAATAAAAAAATGATAAGTTGACAAATTTAACCTGAAAATTAGATAGAAATCTTACTGCCTTATGTTGGAGTAAATAGATTTGTTTTCTATTCTCAACCAGCTGTTAGTTGCAAACGTGTAAACTATATAAGCTACATAAAATAAAGAAGGTGTGGTATGATTGTCATGCAATGAGATATTTCTCCACCAGAGACCAAATGACGTAGTAATTAGAAAACAATGTCACCGTGCGGCTCACAATAATGAACATGTTAAACCCATATCGCATAGTCAGCTATAGGATGCCCAAAAATTACAAATGTAGAAGAATTCAAACGAAAGAAAAATCAACCTGATGGATGTCCAAAATAACACGACTAGACGAGTAAAAAAAATAAATATCAGCGACAAGATGCATTTACCCTACAAATATGACAATAATCATCGAGCTGTTTTTGAGATATTTTCCCTGAAATATCCGGTAGTATTTGGCTGCTTCTGTAAGATAAAGAAGGTAGAATTAAAGTGTAAAATTGCAAACATGATCAGAATGATAGAGTAAGTCTGATACTCTCAGGAAAAAAATCAATATGTTATTGAGCTATTATCCCTCAAATTTTCCTTGTTTTCGAATTTTTCAATAATGTACAATTTTTTTGAAAGCTACAAGAGCTATGTTAAAATTATTTTCCATGGTTCAGCGACTGCTTAAACATAGAATTTGGGTTTTTTTTTTTGTCATGTGTACTTTTCCCCTATAATGAGTAAAAGGATAAATTTCATTTGGTATTTGGGTTCATTGCAACGTCAACTTGCTTTCACATGACCTTGGCCTTCTGCATTGATTCATTATCAAGATTAAAATTCAATGATTATGTCCGTTTTTCAAATACTATAAGCAGTAGGTCAACTACATTTGGTGTATTAAATGATTGTATTGAGTGTATGCCAGTCTGGCAGATTTTATCTAACCTTGATCACGATTTCATGGTTCCTTGGTCAATGTTCATTTTTTGGATTTTTGTCTGTTTTTCAAATACTATCAGCAATTGGTCAACTATTTTTGATGTATGGAATGGTTACAAAGTGTACATGTCTGACTAGTAGGTTTCATCTGACCTTGACCTCATTTATCAATGTTAAGTTCTTAGTCCTGCACTAAAAATCAAAATAAAGAATAGGCTTAATATACCAGCGTGACAATAAAACTAATAAGTCGAAAATAAACTGAAAACGCTAGGGCTACATCATTATTAATTTCTAAATCCTAGTCAAAATATGAAAAACTATTACACAAACTGAACAATGAAAAAGATTGAGATTTAAAATACATCAGTCGAAAGAAACTGACAACTCTACACGAAACAGAATGACCAAACAAGATAAGTATATTAGTAAGGAGTGACAATTCATATCTTATTAGACTCTAATAAAAAAACAATAACAAACTGAAACTGACAATATCAAGAGGATTTATACGAGATAGCCAATATAATTTAAAAACAACTTTTAAACATTTGTTTTTTTAGTGATTTTAAACTTTTAGGAATGTTGGTCCTTAAAGCTCTTCAACTTCGTACTATATTTGGCCTTTTGAACTTTTTTGCGATTCGAGCGTCTCTGATGAGTCTTTTGTAAACGAAACGCGCGTCTGGTGTATATACAAAATTTAGTCCTGGTATCTATCTTTGATGATTTTATTTACAACCACTGGGTCGATGCCACTACAGCCCAGTAGTCAGCACTTTTTGTGCTGACATGAATTATCATTGATATGGTTATATATATAAATGAACTGTTTACAAATTTTTGAATTTTTGAAAATCTTAGGCTTTTTTACCTCAGGCATAGATTACCTTAGCTGTATTTGGCAAATTATTTAGAAATTTTGGTCCTTAATGTTCTTCAACTTCGTACTATATTTGGCCTTTTGAACTTTTTTGCGATTCGAGCGTCACTGATGAGTCTTTTGTAGACGAAACGCGCGTCTGGCGTATATACAAAATTTAGTCCTGGTATCTATGATGAGTTTATTTTATTGTTACACAATGTTGTTTGCTATTGTTGACATTTTTACATATTATGTCTGTATGTTTTGTTCTCACCAATCGTTGTCAATATAATGGAATTTGATTTCACTGTCGTACAAATGAGAGGTTTAGCAAGCTATAAAACCAGGTTCAATCCACCTTTTTCAACACCAGAAAATGCCTGTACCAAGTCAGGAAAATGACAGTTGTTATCCATTCGTTTGATGTGTTATTTTTATTTTGCCATTCGATTAGGGACTCTCCGTTTTGAATTTTCCCCGGAGTTCATTATTTTTGTGATTTTACTCAAACGATGATTTTTATTTGATTACAACCAATTTTCCTGAACGCTATCAAGATTGTCTCGGTTACAACGATGAATTTAACTTGATTATAACAAATTTACCTGAACGATATCAAGATTATTTCGATTACAACGATGAATTTAACTTGATTATAACCAATTTACCTGAACGATATCAAGATTATATCGATAACAACGATGAATGGAACTTGATTATAACCAATTTATCTGAACGATGTCAAGATTATCTCGATAACAAAGATGAATTTAACTTGATTATAATAAATTTACCTGAACGATATCAAGATTATCTCGATTACAACAACTTTACAATTATCAACACGTTACCTTGGTATCAATAATATTTCTTCGACAAATACTAATTTGTGATTGATTTTGAAAAAAAGCTGGCTAATGCCGCTACAAGGCAGCACTCGCACCCGCAAAGTGGAAAAGGATTAATATAGAGTGCAAAACTTGTTTCCCAAACCACTATAAATAAATATGCTTGAAACTAAAACTAAACTAACGTTTATATTGTATGATAACATAATTGTTCCTTGATAAAGTCTATTTTAATCTCTTTACAATAATTTAACATTGGTAACGACAATATCAATAACTTATTCTCAGTAAACTCATGGACTACTAAAAAACAACTTATAAGATGGATTTCTGTTTTTATTTTACGAAAGAACACACGTTAAAGACTAAGAAAACTGACTGAGTTTAAAATTGATTTACTATCAGTTAAAAACTAACCAGCGGATATGTTTACAAAGTGCATAAATTTTCACACAATATGAACTGAATTCATCTGCCTTTGTTCAAAGTTCAAGTATATGTTTTTCGCTGATGAAACATCTGCGCTTTCATCTTATTCATCTCTATCGGCCGTCTTTTTCTGTTTAACACTCAAGTATCTTCAGCAGTTTATCAGAATAAAGTATATCAATGTGTACCCTGATGAAACCTCTGACCTTATCTTTGAGAATTCAATCGGCGGATCTATTTATAGATAGTTAAATAATTGCAATAGTGATCTTAAAAGACAGTTTTGTTTTGTATTTTGATGCTACAGTGTAACCTGCCTTATCCGAGTATCCTAATATCCTGCTTTAACCAACACATGTTCATGGCCCAAAAATGTGGCTTTCCTTTTAGAAAAAAAAACTAGGTATAGAAACAGATTGAAATTTTTTCTGCGCCCCGTCCCTTATGTTGTGGACTACACGCCTTCGTTGGTTGTTAAAGGAAGACTGCTAGTTTGTTAAAGGAATTCAACAAACACTGTAATTTTGCAAACAGCCAGAGCATTAAACAAATAATGCCTTTGTGACGATTTTATAACCTCCTTATAACAAGGATTCGCATGCATGTATAAACTTACCCTAGATGAAATAAATAATAAGATTTTCACGTATCTTTACAAATAAGCGCAATTATAATGGTTCAAAAAATGGTTCGTTTTGTCATCTGGAGAGAAAGGTATCATCTATTGTGTTATTAAACAATAATTTAATTTTGAATGTAACGTGTCTTCTGATTGACGTCGTTTTGTTTATCATTAATATATATATTCATTGACATTAATGTGACCATGACGTCATCAACGTTTTTCATGATTTTCGCCGGTTCAAAATGAATTTAGAATTAAATTATAAGAAATAACTGTAATATTTTGTCAGTCTATTCGAAATAACTTTTAAAAAAATGTGGTGCACACTGTTTATAACCCGCTATGCGCGTTATTCAGTGTGCACCACATTTTTTAGGTTATTTTTTCATAGACAGAAAAAATAGTACAGTCATTCCATAATTATGTAATCAGGCTTCTATCAAGAACATCATATACAATATCATCAAACATGTTGAAAAGTATCATCTATTAAGGATGATGAAAAAAAAATTACAAGCTTTTTTGGGCCTGACCCAAGTCAAAAGCCTCTAGCCTTTGTTAGTTTTGTATGATTTTTAATTTTAGTTTCTTGTGTATATTTCGGAGTTTAGTATGACGTCCATTATCACTTGACTGGTATACATTTTTGTTCAGGGGACAGAAGGACAAGTCCGGGTGCAGTAGTTTCCCGCTGCATTGAAGACCCATTGGTGGCCTACGGCTGTTGTCTTCTCTTTGTTCGGATTGTTGTCTCTTTGACACATTCCCCATTTCCATTCTCAATTTCAAGATTGTCTTCGTTGTACCAGATAATGAGGTTTGCAAATATAACTTATAGTAGAAAGTTGTACTTGTAGTCGTTCAAATTTCTTTCAATACACTCAGTGTAAATATGACTAGCTCATCAAATATTTTTCTAATGGAACATCTACCTTTAATATTGTTTCTCAGTACCGTGTTGCTTTTATAAAGGGACGTAACACATCTACTCACCGTGTATTACAAAGCCACGCCGACCAACTAACCTAAAATGGAACATACACGGTCTCCATGAAGTTGCTTTTAACCAATTAAATTCCTAGAAGAAAATTAACGGTACCAATTTTCCTGCACCAGATGCGCATTTCGACAATACATGTCTCTCCAGTGATGCTCGTGGCCAAAATATTTGAAATCCAAAGCTTATATAAAAGATGAAGAGCTATAATCCAAAAGGTCCAAAAAGTATTGCCATATCCGTGAAAGGAATTAGAGCTTTGCATGAGGGAGATACATTCAATAATTTATGAAAATCTCTAACATTTTGTAACAGTAAATTTTAATAACACAAAAAATTCGTATTTTCATGCCAGTACCGAAGTACTGGCTACTGGGCTGGTGATACCCTCGGGGACTAATAGTCCACCAGCAGAGGCATTGACCCAGTGGTAGCAATTAAATTAACGGTACCAATTTTCTTGCACCAGATGCGCATTTCGACAATACATGTCTCTTCAGTTATGCTCGTGGCCAAAATATTTGAAATCCAAAGCTTATATAAAAGATGAAGAGCTATAATCCAAAAGGTCCAAAAAGTACAGCCAAATCCGTGAAAGGAATCAGAGCTTTGCATGAGGGAGATACATTCCTTAATTTATGATAATTTCTAACATTTTATAACAGCAAATTTTAATAACACAAAAATCCGTATTTTCATGACAGTACCGAAGTACTAGCTACTGGGCTGGTGATACCCTCGGGACTAACAGTCCACCAGCAGAGGCATCGACTCAGTGGTAGTAATAAAATTGACGGTACCAATTTTCCTGCACCAGATGCGCATTTCGACAATATTTGTCTCTTCAGTGATGTTCGTGGCCAAAATATTTGAAATCCAAAGCTTATATAAAAGATGAAGAGCTATAATCCAAAAGGTCCAAAAAGTATTGCCAAATCCGTGAAAGGAATCAGAGCTTTGCATGAGGGAGATACATTCAATAATTTATGAAAATCTCTAACATTTTGTAACAGCAAATTTTAATAACACAAAAAATTCGTATTTTCAGGCCAGTACCGAAGTACTGGCTACTGGGCTGGTGATACCCTCAGGGACTAACAGTCCACCAGCAGAGGCATCGACCCAGTGGTAGTAATACAATTTACGGTACCAATTGTCCTGCACCAGATGCGTATTTTGACAATACATGTCTCTTCAGTGATGCTCGTGGCCAAAATATTTGAAATCAACAGCTTATATAAAAGATGAAGAGCTATAATCCAAAAGGTCCAAAAAGTATAGCCAAATCCGTGAAAGAAATCAGATCTTTGCATTAGGGAGATACATTCCTTAATGTATAGCAGGTAAGATTAATACATATATTGTCGTTCGTATCAGTTAAATCCGATATGAACTTAATGCATATAGGTCATATCCTTGTTTACCCTAATTAAACATTGTCAATCCCGTAATCCATTCCAAAAGGTTGACCTATCTACCTGTTATCTTTAAGAAACAGATGTTTTTCGTATATTGATGTAATAAATATATATTGCCTTAGTATTAGTTAAAACTGACATATTACCAATTTTTTTTCAACTGATCGGGCGGAGCTTACGTTTTAATTTGCAAGGACAGTCTAAGTGAAGATGTGTGTGATAAGGATGATTGTCGTTAAATATTATTGATTTCTAATCACCTGTCAGTGTCACCAAAGGAATTTACAAAAGAATGACAGGACACTTTATTGATGAGTTTATCCTTAAACACTTATTTATAGATAGACTGGTGAATTATAAGCAAACCGGTTCAACTCCGCCCAGTAAAGTAAAATAAATAGAGTAATAAATAGATTGCCTTTTTTCATAGATCAAGTATAAGTCTGATGTAACCTTTATTAATTAGAACTGGTATGAACTGACATCAATTATAACCCTGGCCTCACAACTTTTTGGAACTTTAGTCCTCGGCGAACTTCAACTTTGTAGTTGTTATGGCTTTCAAACTTTTTACATCTATGCATAGGTTTGTGTGGACGTAGCGCGCGTCTGGCGTATAAAAACATTTTTTAAGCTGTTACCTTTTGATGGCTATTATTCGTTTTTTACTCTGTCCTATATTTTCTCCCATTTATCTGTTTATTTATTGAAACCCTGTCGTGTAATGTTGTCATTTTAATGTTATAACTAACACTGCCAATAAAGCGGGAGGTTTGGCATGCCACAGAACCAGGTCAACCCACAATTTGTTCATAAAAATGCCCTGTACCAAGTCAGAAAACTGGCATTTGATACATTAAAGTTCGTTTCTGTGTGTGTTTCGTTTCGGTGTTGTCTCTCTGTTGTGTCGTAGTTCTTTTCAATTTGATACGTTTCCCTCAGTTTTAGTCTGTAACCTGGATTTGTTTTTTTTTTCTATCGATTTATGAATTTTGAACAGCGGTATACTACTGTTGCCTTTATATAGGGTAGTTGTTTACTCTGATGACACATCTGGTGTTCTTTTTGTATAATTATATTTGTATTTGTATACTTAGTTTGGGTTTTTTACATACGTTTTAAGCTGGTATTTCAAATGATCAAATACTCTCTCGAAAATAGTCTTTATTCGGCAGAGGCCTTTTTCTTTGTTTTAGCTTTCATTATCAAGATGTTAGCACCATCATCAAACATAACGTTAGCATCAGTATCAAACATAACATTCACAGGGCGTGAGAAATAAAGAAAAATGAGTTACACAAAAACCTTCCTAAAGCCTGCATTACTTATAATGATCTGTAAATTGCACATTAGTAGACTTCAACGACATACCTTTTGATATAACTGAAACCAGTAACGGTAATCTTTACACCCTTACATTGTTCTTTTTTTACTTTTTACAGTATAAACTAATCATAGAAACCAGGATAAAAAGTTTATGCTTACGCCAGACTCTTGTTTCGTCTACAAAAGACTAATAAGTGACGCTCGAATAAGAAAATGTTTAAAAGCCCAAATAGAGTATAAAGTTGAAGAGCATTGAGGACCAAATATTCCTAAAAGCTTTGCCAAATACAGCTAATGTAGTCTATTCCTGAGGTAGAAAAGACTTAGTTTTGTTAACAATACTCCACAGAAAGAAACCACGTATGGATGTGCAATTCAAAAAATCACCAACGAATCTGACTTACACAGTAAACCTACTTCATACTAAGAGATTTCCTGAATATAAAAAAAACAACGTTAGCATGGTTTAAGAAAGTCCGTTGTTTGACCTATTAGTCAAATGTGTTTTGTAAATATGTATACTTTTCGCACAACGGAGAGAAATATTCTATATTTAAAATATCTACATTTAATAATTGGCAGTATAATTCGATGTCTACACATTAAGGGGGCGTTAACAGCATAAATGATAGAGGGCAAAACAAAAATTCAAAATAGTAAAATTCAAAAAAAATTATATATGTAGTATGCATGAGTCCTTAATATAGAAATCAGCGGCAAACAATTTAACAGCAGAATAGTTTACCCGTGCTTTTTGTGGTGTTTGTGTTTATAGTTTGCTAGATATCTAGAGTGTTTTCATCTTCTGTCGGAGTTTTTATTTTAAATGGCGTTGCTTTTTTTCATCAATATAATAATTTTGTGTGTCTCCTTGGTAATTTCGGCCTCTTACATATGGGTAGCATAGCCAGTTTGGCTTCTTCTTGTTAAAGTAAATATAATAAAAGACTGGCTACCAGTCTAACTAAATACATGGCGCATTGCTCAATTATGTAAGAAAAAGGTAACATCTCAAAAATAGTGAACTTTAAGGAAAATTCAAAATTGATAGTCCCTAATAAAATGGCAAAATCAAAAGCTTAAACAAATCAAACGAAAGGATAACGACTGTCATATTCCTGACGTGGTAAAGGCTTTTTTATGTGGAAAATGGTGGATTGAACCTGATTGTAAAGCTAGCTAAAGGTCGTATACTTCTAAGAACTGTTTCTGTTCAATACCTCTATAGATCTTATTTCAACTAAATTTCCCGTGTTTTGTATCGTAGTATGAATATCAGGTAAACTTCAAATTGTCCGTTGAAAACATCAACTTAATGATTAGCTTTTGATCTTGATTGCTTAAGTTTGGACGCAAACAATGACATTTATTCAATTCAAAATATGAATAAAACCTACGTAAATACATCTTTTAACTTAACCTTTACACTGTCAATATTACCAATCCATATTGGAAACAAAAACTTTAAAGTAACACATGTGCGCTTCGACTTAATATGTTAGAAAATATTCTCATTCTTTTATCGGTCAAAAACATTGAGATACGTCTATAAAAAGAAATTAGCACTATCTAAAGTAAAACTATATTTTAAAGTCGTACTCGCTACATTTTGATAAAAATCATGCATCTAAATTTTGAACATCATGGTTTTTCGCACAGCTGTTTAGAGGATATTGCACCAGAAATTGTGACAACGAATCAAGCTGCTACAGACAACCAACTTGTTTCAGACAAATTATATGCAGCCATTGCAAACAAATCTAACTGGTGTTTATTTTTGAAATGGAAAAAATGACTATTCTATAATTTGTTTGTTCCCATACTGTTTCTTTGTAATTTTATCAATGTACTGCTTACGTTTTTCTTTTGTGTTTATCGATGTCTGCGTGACATGTTAAATTATGTGAACTTAGAAATCAAGAGGTACATAGATAATTAACGCATTTTGTTTTTTAATATTTTATCGTTTATAAAAACCTTCTGTTGATATTTTTTTTGTCGCAAGGTGTCTGTGTTTTTGGCGTATAAACAATTATTATAGTGATATGTTCAGCTATCTATAACACTTGCATTGTTACAACATTTTCAGGAATGTGAAAGTTGTTTTTCTTCATTTTACGTGTTTGATCTTTTGATTTTTGCCATTTGATCAGAATTGATCCTTAACTAGTTTATAGCTCGCTGTTTTCGTTATTTCACTTTATCAAAAAAAAAAAAATTCAATTGAAATCAAAACAATTTTTTTATTGGAACTCATTCCTGGTAATACTCCTTTAAATTATCAATTGTTTAACACTGTTGTACACGCAGCAAGCAAAGATCTTAAATGACAAATGTATTTTACATGTAAAGGTATATTGTTTTGGTGTTTTCTGTGTAAGCTTGTTATCTCTCTTGGAACATACGGGCATCTGAGTCACACTCGTTACCAGTCACTGGTAGAGATAATCAGATAAAATACAAGGAACCAGTTTAATTCTATATAGTACTTGTTTTGAATCAAAGGCGGTGATCTTGATGTAAATGGTGTGACTGACATCAATGATCTCACTTGTTCATATAATTGCCATATTATAATGCAACATCGTTTGTATCGTTTATTTTATTTGGATAAAGTCACAAATTTTCATGACATCAATTCTTAATTGATGATTTGAAAGATTTTAAATAAATGATTAGACTGTGTTTCCTGTCAGTTTCTTGAAAATTGAGAAACCACTATTGTATGTTAAGCTCCGACGGCATCAATCGGAGACCCGTCGCCAGAAAACATAATTTGCGATCATCAAACCAAGTACTGTTGCTACAAGATTTACAGTGGTAAACATGAATTTTTCAACTTTTTAACTTCTACTCAGACTTTATTATACGTCACAAATGTATGAGTAGACAAGACAATTGATGGTCCGGGTTTATGTCAAAAACGTCTCGTCCGTTCCCGGGTCAACTTCGATTTGAAATAAGTTGATGAAGGCTTAAAATTTTACAATTTACTACATAAAAAAGATAGAAAACTCATTACATGCCTATCAAACACTTAAATAAACATAGAATTATAGAAATCATCAATAAAGACGTTGAATTTAAATATTTCGCATCACTGGTCAGCTGTGCAATTACCCCAGCTACATCGGGTGATTCGATTATCTGAATACCTGAAACATAAACATGATACCTAATTTAATGAATAAATGAATTTAACAATGTTACTCTAGTAAAAAAATCAAAGTATACTAGTCATTCAGAAAGAGAAAAACAGCAAAAAAACATCGATTCTTACATATTTTCAACGTCATAACAAATTAATTGATCAAACATAATGTTAAGGGAGCAACCATTTCATTTCAAGGGGTGTATATTTTTTTCACAGAACACTTTAAGCTAAGCTCAGTTTTTCAATTTTTTTTTCAAAGTAAAACACAATAAGATATTGATGAAGTCTCCAAGCATAATTTGTTTTTGTCATCTGCTGACCAGATTACTTTTTTTTCATCAAATTGTGACTATTATTATAAAGAAAAAACATAACTCCTCCTCCTTTAAAGTTATATGGTCGTTCCTTACTGATGATAGATAACTCTTTTCCAAAGCAAGTACACAGTTTGGGTGCTCTTATTGAGACATGTTATATAGTGTAGTCACTTGCCTATAGTGCTAGTTGCTTAAAGAAATAATGTTTGGCCATGTTTAAAGAGTGTGTCATCGATATCAGAATAAGGGCTGCTGTAAATAAAAATAAAAGAAGATGTGGTATGATTGCTAATGGGACAACTCTCCACAATAGACCAAAATGACACAGAAATTAACAATTATATGTCACCGCACGCCCTTCAACAATGTGCGAAGCCCATACCGCATAATCAGCTATAAAAAGCCCCGAAATGACAATGTAAAACAATTCAAACGAGAAAACTAACGGCCTCATTTATGTACAAAAAATGAACGAAAAATAAATATGAAACACATATGCAATTTAAAATTTAAAACACAGGTTAAAAAGGCTAAAGAATGCCATTTCAGACCTAAAGAAAAAAATTTACACAATTATTTATTGATATAAGAGGGTCTGGAAGAGTTAACAGCATATAGAATGGAAGAATAATCGACGAAAATGAAATACAAAGTAGTGAATAACGAGGTGCTAAAATATAAAGAATAGAAAATAAAGTAGGATGTAGTTGTTTTTTGTGCCTAATATGTTTTGTAATTTCTGTTTTCCTTTCTCTGAATTCATTCAAATATTAAAAATATAGTCATGTCGCACTCTGTTATGTTTGTAAGTGAGTCGTCTTCGCCAAAATGTTTTTTTTAACATTATACAATAATAGAACAGAAAGAACAAGAATGTGTCCCCTGTACACGGACGCCCCATCCGCGTTATCATTTTTGTATGGTCAGTGGACCGAGAAAATGAGGGGAAATTCTCTAATTTGGCATAACAATTAGAAATATCATATCAAAGGGAACATTTGTACTAAGTGTCAAGTTGATTAAACTTCAACTTCATCAAAAACTACCTCGACCAAAAACTTTAACCAAAACTTTAACCTGAAGCGGAACAGACGGACGAACGGACGGACTGAAAGACGAATGGACGCACTGACCAGAAAACATTTTGCCCATAAGTGGGCCATTAAAATTAAATCGATTCGTTAAGAATATCCTCCTACCACTCAACCGTACATATTCAGTTAACTTATTCTAAGGACCACACAAAGTACAACGCACTGTGATGATCCATATAGGAATAGATTGCCTTATCTGTATTTGGCAAAACTTTTGGTCCTACATGTGCTTCAACTTCGTACTTTGTTTAGCTTTTGTTTTTACATTTATGGGGATTTGAGCGTCACTGATAGTGTTGTAGACGAATCACGCGCGTCTGACGCAAATACAAAATTTCAATTGTGGTATCTGCGATGAGTTGATGTGTTTCCCACAGTTTTAGTTTATAACCCGGACCTGTTTTATCTCAATCGATTTATGACTTTTGAACATCGGTATACTACTGTTGCCCTTATTTATCTGATAAGGCACATGCAATGGTATTGTAGAACCTGTGCATTCACTAGAAGATATCTAATTGAGAATGGAAATTGGAATGTGTCAAAGAGACTACAACCCTACCATAGAACAGAAAACAGTAGAAGGTCACCAATAGGTCTTCAATGAAGCGAGAAATTCCAGCACCCAGAGGCGTCCTTCAGCTGCCCCCTAAACAAATAAAATATATATTCAACACATAATGCATTTATCAAATCTTGGTTAGCAGTTTATGTTACCTTTGCTTTTCATATCAGCTACTGCAGAATCTCCGG
Organism: Mytilus galloprovincialis; assembly: GCA_037788925.1. NCBI lineage: Eukaryota > Metazoa > Mollusca > Bivalvia > Mytilida > Mytilidae > Mytilus > Mytilus galloprovincialis. The sequence goes on along the minus strand of CM075343.1, from coordinate 69,866,542 downwards.
TTTCCTTGGTAACTGGTCTTGTCGCATCTAAAACAACGTATGTTTCATATCCTGCAGATGATAGAAAACATGGACATTAGAATAAACGACTAAGTTACATAAAAGTTTATAACTAAAGGGCACAGTATGGACTTCAAATATCATCAAACCCAATACTGCATAGTATTGATAATTAAGTTCCCAAAATGACAAATGTAAAATAATTCAAACGAAATAAACAAATGTACGGTAATCTAGACCCTCCACCATAATAAAAAGAATCTCAGTGAAACATTCAAAACATCTCTATTAACGTGCTTACATTTAGCAATGTTTAGACACGCGAAGCAATATATGTGTTTTTATATTGATAGATGATTTTGTCCTTTTTCTGTAAAATTGTAAAATTGTTTCTTTTAAAATTGTAACACAGTGATGACTGATGCATCCATATTTTGACCATTTCATTTATTATGTTTGTTTTGTTCACGCATCATTGTAAGTATACCGGAATTTGAATTGACTGTCGTACAAGTGAGAGGTTTAGTGCTATAAAACCAGGATCTATTCACCCTTTTCTACATTTGAAAATGCCTGTACCAAATCAGGAATATGACAGTTGTTGTCTATTCGTTTTTTATGTGTTTTATCATTTGATGTTGCCATGTGATAAGGGGTTTTCGATTAAATTATCCTCGGAGTTCAGTATTCTTGTGATTTAAATTTTTAAGTTTGCCACGAGTGTTTAAAAATTGTATTGATTTGCAACAGTTTTGACAACATTTCAGAAACGATGGACATTTCGTTTTATTCTCTTTCTTCCCCTTATCGGTACAATAATCAGAAACAAAAATCACACACACCCAGTGTTTTAGAATCCATTGCTGTATAGTAAACACAGTAATCACGTGCCAGTCCTGTTATGATTAAAGCGTCTATTCCGGCTTCCTTGAGCTTGTCGTGCAATTCTGTATGGCGGAAACCGCCATTGTCGTAAAATGCAGAATAAGAATCTACCTAAAGTAACACAAGAAAAACAGATGTAGAATGTTTCGTGTTTGGTATTTTTTCTATCTTTCTCTTTAATATTTATTGTTTCACTAGCTGTATTTATTGTGTTCGTGTCTTACCATAAAAACGAGATACTTAAAAGACATCAACATAAAAGGTAAAACAAAGTTCTGAATTTTTCGTCTCCTAACTACATAATATATATATATTGAAAACTGATGTTGAACGCGACCTGTTTATAACATATGTATGTTGAAGCATACAATTATTGTAATGTAGAAGTACTAGTTATTAAAACATGATTTCATTTACTTTGCAGACACGGTACATTCCGATTGTTCAAATGTTCTCGTTCCTATAAACGTGATTTTAAGGTATTTGGTAAGGATGAACCAACGGGCAACTTATTAAGTACATACCTTGCAGTTATATCCTTTTCTTACAACAAGGTCGGATGGCTCATGAGTCAAGTTGTGTGAAAAGTTAGCTGATGGAGTGTTTATAACACAATGGTCTGGCCACAGGTGCTGTGTAAGATTGTATGCCACTTCAGTGCAGCTGTTGTTTTCATCACATAGGGAACCTAATTCAATATATAAATAGATATGAATTACTCAAATGGCAATCTGAAATCACATGTTGGAAAACAAAACACAGGTTTTGAGTAAGATCGTATGCCACTTCAGTGCAGCTGTTGTTTTCATCACATAGGGAACCTAAGTGAATATATAAATAGATATGAATTATTCAAATGGCAATCTGAAATCACATGTTGGAGGAAACAAAACAACGAATTGGCATTAAAACAAAGAAAGATTTAGATACGAACAACAGTCCAGCCAGACAATTACACTTCACTTCACTAACGATTCATTCACTTGGATGCATTCACTTGATATATAGAAGTTTGACAAACACTCATTTGAATATTGAAAAACTTAATAATAAATTGTTCAAATAAGCCCTTTGAAATAGTGGAATTTATTACTTTTATAGTGTCAAAAACTCGTTGGAAGTATTTGATAAATTGCATGCTTATATTGTTGATTTTGAATCTGTACCAAGTTTTGATTTTTCTACCCTGTATACCACATTGCCTCACATTCTCATTAAAAACAAATTCACACACCTAATGAAATACCACTACGCGAGTAAACAGGCATTTAAAAAGTCAGAATGTGAATACATATGTTCAAACTCTTTTAGGTAATGTTTAAGTAGCAATAAACAAAACAACTATGACAGTTGGACATGCTTTGATACTATATCTGCTCTTGATTGTTTACTAGATTACATCTTTGTTCGCTTTGGAGATTCCGTATATCCTCCGTTTATCTGAATTCCAATTGGGACTAACTGTGCATCAATTATTGTAGACCTGTTTTTGTATTGCTATTAGTTACAATTTATGACTCAAATCAGTAAAGACCCATCGAAACAACATTTGATACAAAAATTTAATAATACTTTTAGATATTTGGATGATATATTGGCTCTTAATAATGACGACTTCAGTATGTATACTAAATAAATGTATCCTGTTGAACTTACTTGAAATAAAGCTAATAATAACAATGACCACTGCCCTTTCCTCGATCTTGATATCTATATCATAACGGAAAGCTTCATACAAAAATTTATGATAATAGAGGTGATTTTTTCATTTCCTATCGTTAATTATCCATGTTTAGAGGGTTACGGTCCCTTGTCACCTTCTTACGGTGTTCATATATCTCAACTTGTACGATTCGCTCGTGTATGTAACAACGTTTAAGATTTTTAACGAGAGAAATTTATGTATTGCTAAAACATTATTTCACCAGGGTTTTCGATATCACAAACTAGTCAAAACATTAAATATATTGTATCATCGGTACAAGGACATCATTCGTAAATATAGCTCAACATGCATACATCTTATACGTTCAGGTATTTCACATAAAAGATTATGGTAATATTATTTATAAAGCACAAAGTTGTCAGTATTCACCTCAGAAGCTAACAAAACCTTTAAAAAGACTTATTAAGAAATGATATAGAAGTTATGATACTGTTGTCAGGTCATTAAAGATGGCATATTTTGGCTTTAATATTTATTCACTTATAGTGTCCTTGCATCGGAACTTAACACATGCAAAAACCATTGTTTGCATGACACGGGTTATGTTCTTCTTATATATGTTATGATGGTGTGATACTGCACCCCTAACGGGAAGGATTGTGCCTGATATTCATATGATGACGATATATTTTTTCAATCAGTTTAATTTAGGTCAGGAGCTGGCATGTTATACAGTTACAAAATGTAACTGGTAGTTATCTGTTGTTATTTATGTATTACTGTCATTTTGTTTATTTTCTTTTGTTAAATATTCTGACATCGGACTCTGACTTCTCTTGAACTGACTGTTAATGTGCGTATTGTTATGCGTTTACTTTTCGACATTAGCTAGAGGTATAGGGGAAGGGTTGATATCTCATAAACATGTTCAACCCCGCTGCATTTTTGCGTCCGACCCAAGCCATGAGCCTCTGGCCTTTTTGTTAGTCTTGGATTATTTTTACTTTTAGTTTTTTTGTGATAATTTGGGGTTAAGTATGACGTCCATTATCATTAAACTGGTATATATATTTGCTTAGGGGCCAGCTAAAGGACGCCTCCGGGTGCGGAGATTTCTCGCTGCATTGAAGACCTATTTGTGACCTTCTGTTGTTGTCTGTTCTGTGGTCGGGTTGTTGTCTCTTTGACACATTTCCCATTTCCATCCTCAATTGTATTAGTATTTCCATAAATAGAATGTGATTAAAATGTCAAGCTGATATTTACAGAGTCAGCTCCCGATAGTGTTATGTACATGTATCACCTTAACAACATAAAATGTTGTTTGTTTGAAGGAAAAACACATTTTACTTGTTATACTGAGTCGTCTATGGACTTATCTTTTTTAGATATTGTCAAACATATTTCGTCAAAATATTATAGAATTCAATTCAGAAATTTCTACGTGTTTATTATTCTCATTGTCGTACGTCGCAAAAAAGCAAGAGTAATTATTGTGATATCCGAAAATACGGCTTACAAATTATGATACTGAAATTTAAAAAGTGAGTCTTTAAGTGCAACTGAGATCATGGGGTTCGTGTTGATCAGTCTTATGTTTTTATGTTGTTTATTGTCTACCATTATCTATTTGTTGGTCTTTTTCTGTTTTGGCAATGTGGTTTTGAGTTTATTTTCGGCTTATGAGTTTGAATGTATATTTAGTGTCTTTCGCCCCTTTAACACTAAGATTTTTTTTTATTGTTACCTGATTTATCATACGAAAGCTGAATGACTTGACCGGCACCTTTATGCTGAGATGCAAACGATATGTGGTCACTGCAATGCCAGTCTTGTGATAAAACCACCAATGAAATGTCTGCTTTATATTCAGACCGGATATTGTTTATTACTGGTATCACCTGATCTCCTTCGGTTACCGCTAGACTTCCACCAGGTAAGAAACAGTTTTGGACATCAATAATCAATAATGCTATCTGTCTTGTACATGTTAAATCCAACAGCAAGATGAATGTTATTGTCGATAACCTGCATATATATCAAATTAAATTGAGAATGGGAATATGTGCTGGAGAAATCAACCCGAAAAAACAGCAGAACACAGTCCAAGGACACACATGGGTCTTCAACACAGCCAGAAATGTCGTATCCGGATGCGTGTTTTAGCTGGCCCCCTAAACTAAGAAAGTGTACTAGTTCAGCGAAAAAGGAGGTCACTCAAACTCCAAAACAAATGAACCAAAATTTAAAAACGAATATAGAAGACTAACATTGGCAGAGGTTTCTTATTTGAGACATGCGCAAAAATGCGATGGATAAAACATGCATAATATTTTGTGAGATATCAATCTTTATGACAAATTAATCATAAAATAATTATAAAGGCAACAGAAGTATACAGCTGTTCAAAACTCATAAATCTATGAACAAAAAACAAAATCGGGGTAACAAACTAAAACTGTGGGAAACGCATTAAATATAAGAGGAGAACAACGACACAACATTAAAATGTAACACACACACACACACACACACACACACACACACACACACAGACAGAAACGGACTAAGCATTTGACAAAATCCTATGAGAATAACAAATATAACATCAAAACCAAATACATGAATTTGGGATAGATAAGATAACTTACAAACTTCAGACTTTTCGAAAATAATATTTTGTTATATTTTTGTAAAACTAATTTGATTTCCCGCTAGTAAATTAAAAATTTGATTAGAAGACAATTCCAAACATACTTTGACTGCTAAGGAAATGATTATATAGCCTAAGTTTTGACCCGCAAAGTGTCCTTTTATTACTTTTTACAATTTTTATTTCTATGAGTACTCAAAATATGACAAAAACTTTTAAAAGCGTTATGATTTTGATAAATATATAACAAATACGACATAATACAATGTATATGGTGTTGCAACTTCAAGCTTTATAAAAACACGCATGTATTTTGAATTTAAACTTCAGACTGTTTGAAACATTAGTTAGATGTTTTAGACAACAAAAAAAAAGGAATTTACAGCAGAACAGATACTTTTAAAAAATAACACAAGTTGATGAGTAGAACTTTTCTAGGAGGTTGCTTTTTAAGGTGGTAGGAAGGCAACTTAAAGCAAATCATTTTTTTTTATTTTTGCCCTTACTTTTTCTGGAATGAAATCCTACAACAAAAACACCAAACTGAGTATCCCATAATCTAACATTAACTAAAGATAAAGATAACAAAAAGTTAAATATATTTCAACAAAATGAATGATTGTATAGAAAGTTATGTAAATATTTGATCATGTATACATACATTTGTTTACATAATTGTATGCTTGAAATTGAGAATGTAAATGGGGAATATGTCAAAGAGACAACAACCCGACCAAAGAGTAGATAACAGCCGATGTGTGCTTTTCCTGTATTTTTTGTATTATATAATACTAGAACATGACCACGAAATCGCATTCCAATATTGAGCAAGTGTTTTGGGTTTCAAAAAAAAAAGTTTTCCGTGGAAAAAAGATTGTTTAAAAGACAAATTTAGAGAGTCCAAAACACTACATTAATACGTCATCTTACAAATATTTCTGACTTTGTATGATTTCAGAGGAATTACGCCTCAATGAAATTGGTATCTTCCTTAGGTGTATAGATGCTGTATCAAAAATGAAAACCACACCACATATTCCTGTGCATTACGAAGGTCGGGGATACTCGTCAGTATCTTATTTGGGGGAGGGGTCATACATATATTTGAGTCCATTTGGTCAGCTGTGAGATTGTGTCTCGAAGACTGTGATGGGAGGAGGGGTCATACATGTATCTGAGTCCATTTGGTCAGCTGTGAGATTGTGTCTCGAAGACTGTGATGGGGGAGGTGTCATACATGTATCTGAGTCCATTTGGTCAGTTGTGAGATTTTGTCTCGAAGACTGTGATGGGGGGAGGGGTCATACATGTATCTGAGTCCATATGGTCAGTTGTGAGATTGTGCCTCGAAGACTGTGAAGGGGGAGGTGTCATACATGTATCAGAGTCCATTTGGTCAGTTGTGAGATTGTGTCTCGAAGACTGTGATGGCGGGAGGGGTCATACATGTATCTGAGTCCATTTGGTCAGCTGTGAGATTGTGTCTCGAAGACTGTGATGACGGGAGGGGTCATACATGTATCTGAGTCCATTTGGTCAGCTGTGAGATTGTGTCTCGAAGACTGTGATGGGGAGGTGTCATACATGTATCTGAGTCCATTTGGTCAGTTGTGAGATTTTGTCTCGAAGACTGTGATGGGGGGGGGGGGGGAGTGTCATACATGTATCAGAGTCCATTTGGTCAGTTGTGAGATTGTGTCTCGAAGACTGTGATGGGGGGAGATGTCATACATGTATCTGAGTCCATTTGGTCAGTTGTGAGATTGTGTCTCGAAGACTGTGATGGGAGGAGGGGTCATACATGTATCTGAGTCCATTTTGTCAGTTGTGAAATTGTGTTTCGAAGACTGTGATAGTGGGAGGGGTCATAAATGTATCTGAGTCCATTTGGTCAACTGTGAAATTGTGTTTCGAAGACTGTGATGGCGGGAGGGGTCATACATGTATCTGAGTCTATTTGGTCAGTTGTGAGATTGTGTCTCGAAGACTCTGATGGAGGAGGTGTCATACATGTATCCGAGTTCATTTAGTCAGCTGTGAGATTGTGTCTCGAAGACTGTGATGGGGGAGGGGTCATACATGTACCTGAGTCCATTTGGTCAGTTGTCAGGGTTCATTCTCATTTATCCAACTTTTAAAAATTATAGGTAGTACAGGTAAAAAAAAAGTTGGATAGATGAATTCAAAGGTAATCAAGACAAAGGGTTTTTGAATTAGAGTTTTGGTTGAATGACAGGTGAAAAATAAGACTGAAAATTATACCCGGATTAAACTTTCTGTAGTATTATTTAGCATAGCATGCTAAAATGTGCAACTGACATTTAGTTAATGTAATTTAAATCATTTGAAAGTATATTTAAGTTTTTTAACCGTTAATTAAAATGTTCAGACACATTCAAATCATTAATTAATAAACAAGAAAAGTGATATTCTAAAGTGTTATAAACACTGTGCGGGACAAATTTGCAATTCCAGAATTGGCAAATCTGACTTAGTCGGTTGACAAGATATCAAAAATAGTTTTTGCCAAAGTGATAGATAATCAAAAAAATTAAATGTCCCCATATGTCCCAACATTTCACCGTTGTCACTGTTGTCACCACAGCTGGTTGAAGGTACATTTCCTATGGGAAATTTAAAAATTCCCATGGGAATATTTGAAGTTCCCATGGGAAAAGTAAATGTTCCCATGGGAAAAGGTACTTTTCCCATGGGAATTTTAAAATTCCCATCGGACTTTACAGTTCCCATGGGAAAAGAAGAATACAGAGTATTCCCATGGGAATTTAACTTTTCCGATGGGAACAGTTTATCTTCCCATGGGAATAATTTTTCTACCCATGGGAAAATTTGTCAACCTATGGGAACAATTTTTATTTTCAATAAAACAGATATTTTATGTATGGATATGGCACGCGGGAACCACATTAATGCGATAATTACAGATTATCGGCGACAATGATAGATTATCGGTCGACCATTATAGATGTACGGCGTAAAGTATACTTTACGGATGTAAATGCATTTACGAAATTATCGACAACAATCTATCATTATCTAACATAAATGCATTAACGATCGACAATCTATGATAGATCAAAGTGAGAACCATATTATTGGATAAGAACAGTTTAACGGCGATTCGTAAATACGTTTTTTGTACTATAGGTTCTTCCAACAAGAGAAATGGCAACATTGAAATAGGCAAGAGTCTTAAAAATGCTCAAAATGATCTTAAATTAACACCATTCCTGTTTCAAAGGATGTTGAACTCATTAAAAAGGGAAATCCCTAGCGACTACATTTTGTCTATCGGATTCTAAGTTCATACGTACATGTTATAAATATATATTTTTTTAGTTATGAACATTCGGTTTTTCAATGAGTTAAAGGAATGGTCATGAACTGTAATTATAAGGACACCTGTCTAGTTTTTAAAATTAACTAATGTCTTGTAGATTAATATTGGTTATCTATATCGTTAGATTGCTGTCTTATTGACGTGAATATAACAGGCTCTATTCCAATAACCATGTATTTTGCGGTTGTTGTGTCTGCTTTTGATTCTAATTTAACATTTAAGCTTCGGATGTTTATCTCATAGTCTACTATTATTATTGTGTGGGGTATGTAAAATTGCACTCCATGCTGTTCTACCATTTCAATACAATACATATTTTACAGTTGGATTAGCTAGTGTTTTTCATCTCCACCACAGCGCTCTATTGACTAATCTAGTTATGTAACCAACTATGACAAATGCAAATTTTTGTAGAAAGTTGCAAACAGATCAATCTCAATTAGACGACTATTGAGTGAAGAACAATGGTACATTTTTACCATTTTACATTCAAAAAGGAACTGTATTGGTAAATAAAAACAAATGCGTTTCATTTGCATATTGTGATTGCTGTATTTAAAGCATGCATGACCTGCCATTTCTCTTCTGGCACAAATGCACACTGTGTTTGCACAGTATAAACATCAAGGATTATTTCAGCTCTAACGATTATTTCAGCTCTAACGATTATTTCACTGGTTATAATTTCTATTTGATTTAGATGTGGCCGTGTGATATTCCATATACACTGAAAAATGTTAACGTTATAAACTAATATATTTACAGCCTGACACTTCAATCGGTAGCAATACTAGGCAAATTGTAAATGACCGAATTAAGAGACGTTTTGAAAATACTTATGATCACGAGGAAAAAGACTGATCGCATCATATAAAGTAGATTTAAATTTTGAAGTTCATTTTTTTTTGGGTGTTTTAAAAAGAAATATTTCATATCAATTTTTACAATGTCATATGACCCATCCATATTTCATGTTCGTCAATGTAATTTCACTTTATATCAATTACAGACAAATGTCACAAGAAAGAAATTACAAATAAAGAGTTAAATACTTATTGAAATCTTTGTTTGCACATTATCGATGATATTTGTTATTTTCTACATGTTACAATATGTATGCTTGTATTTTTTTAAGTGACAGTAAAAAGAGTATTAAGGAAAACCTTCGGCCTCGTCGTTTTTATTATGTCATTATATTGCCTTTATGGTGCTCATCAGAACTCATCAACGAAACCATGCTTATATTTAATACTCCAGATGTGCGTTTCGTCTACATAGACCTCCTAAGTAGCGCTCAAATCAAATTAGTTTGAAGACAAATTCATTAATGACATTAAAACCAAGTCATTAACGAAGTAGAAGACAACTACAAACAAAATTTTCAACCTTATGACAAAATTTCCAATTTCGCAGCACTAACACATCCTCTGCTTCATCGTTTGGCGTTTGCAAATATCAGTTAATAGGTTAATCTCGTCCATTTTAACACTTTACCATATTAAAGGCATTGAACTTCTTTCATAAAAACTGCGCGAACAGAGTTGTGAGAAATATTGATTATAATTGACACACTACATAGATTTCACGATCACCATCATCAATTGATCGACCGATGCATATGTCGGTGTCTTAACTCGCAAGCGACATGTTTGTACGGTCTCATATCTTCAGATTCATATTGTACCAGAAATGTGGTGTGATCTGTAATTTTACCGATGGTGTCCAATGCCCGATTGTGACATTTTGAGCAAGTATTGATTTGCATCGGCGGTGATACTTACATAACAGGAGACGCTTACCGTGTCGCCGCACCGGTATCGTTCTTTTTGGAAGTCATGCGATTGTATCAGTCTTTGGTTGTTCCCTGCTTTTGTGTCTTCTTAATCGGTATATGAGATGTTAAGTGTTTGATGTATAATAATTGTTATTAACCCAACAATGCACTTACAAATTTAACATAATAAGAACAGACTTTCTCTATGAATACTTGGAATCAGAAAAAATACAGCAGAAAGACGATTCTTGGTATTGTACTTTGTTAATCTTATGAAAATTATGATTTGACATTTTTAAGTTTTATGGTGATTTATATATTTTTGTCCATTTAAAGAGAATTATAAATAAATTGTATTGTTAATGAACTTAATGCTGTAAAGTGATATTTTGTTTTCTTATATGATCACGCCATCAGTATCATATACCCGTCCTTGTTAAAAGTGCAACGAGGTTTTTTTTATTTAATGACGCACTTGATAAATGTTTCGATCAAAATTTAGAACCTTAGCACAGCTGACATATTTTCACATTCGGTTTAAAATGGAAATCCTATTAACATGATTAAGTTACATCTTTGTTAAATGAAATAGTTAGCTAATACAACCTTCTCAAATTCAGAATTTTGCGGGGTATAACAAAATCACACTTATTTGCAAGTCATGCTCTGTTTATGCATTATACACGCCCCCTCCCCCCCCCCAAAAAAAATCAAAAAAAAAATCGCAGTCTTAAGATTGACAATGTCTTTTCGAGGGGTAATAATCTGCTCTATCACTCTCGCAGATATGTGTTATTTAATTTATTATACTGAATGTTCTGTTATTGCTGTCTATTAAATTTCAAATTCAAAGAAATAGCTGTGACGTCTTGTGAAAAATCAATACCAATCATCCGTATTTATTAAAAAGTAAAATCACAAAAATACTGAACTTAGAGGAAGATCAATTGGGAAAGTCCATAATCACATGGCAAAATCAAATAACAAAACGCATCAAAATGAATGGACAAAAACTGTCATATTCCTGACTTGGTACAGGCATTTTCAAATGTAGAAAAGCGCACGCTCGATCAAGCGTCTCCGTGAAGGGTAATAGAGTTTTTGCCATGGGATAGAGTTAATTGTCTTCTTGCTATCAACCAATCAAAATCTGGAATTTTGACATGAAGTATAATAAAACACAATATCTAACCGTACTTAGAAAAGAAACATAATAACTAAATACATGAATGTTGGATCTATAAATACCGAAACACGTCGTATAGCATGCGAATTTTCAATCGGCAAAACAGTCATATTCGGAAATAGGTCACGTTCGGTACTTAGCAGACAGACGATGTAGATGGTAAACCACAATCTAAGACGTGGTAAAAACGTCGTTAGTTAGTTTAGACACAGACACATCGTATAGATCAACCAATTTGTGATGGTGTCCATATAATTTACGGAGTGTCATTTTTAATCTTTCCTCCTGATAACTTTGTTGAAGCAGTTTCTGCATAAGGTGCACACTCCTGTATATGAAGTCCGTATAGTGTGAACATGCACGAGTATAACGTATCAATTGAGATATGTAAACACCATACGACGGAGCAGAGGGTATGTTACTGCTGAGAAATGGGAAATTAATAATTGGGAAGTTGAAATCATCCCGTTTGTCATATACTTTAGTGTGAAGTCGTCCATCTGTGTCAATATTGAGGAAAAGATCAAGGTATGAAGCAGTCCTTCTAGTATCAATAGTATCCTCAATTTCAAGTTCATTGACATATATGAGATGCAAGTTCTGACTGAAATATGAGTTAGGACATCATTACTATATCTGAATGTAAAATTAAAAAATATTCGCAAGGTGCTTTTTCTTTTTCTTTTTTAGAAGGTTCTGGATGAATTCTGCTTCATACGAGTAGAAAAACAAATCATCCAGAAGGGGTGCACAATAAGTATCCATTTGAATACCGACAGTCTGTTGAAATATCAATCAAAGAACTTGAAATTGGTTATATGATTTGAGTTTATATTCACTTGAAGATTTCTTGCTTTGTGCAATACACTGTCATGACTGTGCTGTTGCACAATACTTAGTAAATCTTTTTTCAGACTATATACAAAGAATTCTCAAAATAAATTGTGACCCCCTAAAGTTATTGTTCGGAAACCAAATGTCTTTGGACACAATACGACCCCAATTTTTTTTTGTGGTCGTATAAAAAGGACTATAGCACAATATCACAATGGCGGGATGTATAAGTGCCGATCAACGCCAAACGATTATTACTAAAATTGACTACACGTTTTATTTCCATCAACTGTAAAGGACTGCATATTTATTTATAGCAGCTCAAAAACAGGGTCTAGAGAGGGATGGCAGACATGAGATCCATTAAAACTGAGGGAAAATAGAAACGAAAAAAGTACATATAATTAAGAAGATGTGGTATGAGTGCCAATGAGACAACCCTCATTCCAAGTCACAATGTATAAAAAGTTAACAATTATAGGTCAGAGTACGGTCTTCAACAGGTAGCCTTGGCTCCAACGAACAGCAAATAAAAGGGCCCAAAATGACTAGTGTAAAACAATTCAAACAGGAAAACCTACGGTTTAATCTATATAAATAAACGAGAAACGAAAAATACCTATGAACCACACCAACGCACGACAACCACTGAACAACAGGCTCCTGATTATCTATAACACCTCAGAAAACTTCACTCAATATATTATAAAACAAATGTTTTAAAGATGATTGGCATGTAATCTTAAAATTTACCCAAACTATGTTTTAATAAAAGAACGTGTTTCTCGGACAATGTACCACATGCATGTTAAAGAGATAGTATTGGAAAGTTTCAACTGCGAGATTTAACACACTTGGATAGTTGTCTCATCGGCAATCGTACCTCATCTCTTACTATACATTTTGGATAAATGAATTTTTAAGACTGCAATTTTTTGTTTTTTTTGTTTGTGTTTGATTGTGTTTTGTGTGTGTGTGTAGGGGGAGGGGAGATATCATGCTTATACAAAGCATGAATTGCAAATAATTGGGATTTTGTTATACATGTACCCCTTACTATTCTGAATCTGAGAAACATTTAACAATTTGCAACATAATAGAACTCCGAATTTCCATTTTAAATTGAATGTGAAAATATGTCAGCTGTGCAAACGTTCTAAATTTTGAAACACATACTGCGATGTACATTTACCAAAGACAAGTATATGATACTGATGTCGTGATTAATTATACGCAAACATAATATCATTTTACAGCATTAACAACACAATTTATTTATAGTTCTCTTTAAATGGGCAAAAATATATAAATCACCATAAAACTTAACAATGTCAAATCATTAACTTTCTTATTATGTTACATTTGTAAGTGCATTGATAGGGTAGTTGCAATTATTATCCATTGTGAAAGGAGATATATGCGATCTGTCGTGCAAAATGCAAGACAGTTTTAATTGAATTGTCCTCTTGTTTGAAATCATCATGGTAGCACTATATGATCAATCAATGTATTGTCAGAATAAAATTATATGCATGATATAAGTACAGTTAAATTAAGAAATATTTACATTGACAACCAATATTTGTCTAGCGTCAAAGTCAATGTATTTCTGTCCTTCAATACTAGTATATATCAATTTAGTTAGAAATATTATATAATGTATTTGGCAAAAAGTAAATAAACGCCTCGTTTCAATTTTGAATTAAAAATATGGTATTTATAGTTTAACACTTTAAGCCAAACAAAATTCTATATTTCACTCCTCAAAATGCATATAACCTATCCTAAATGTTTAATGACATCCTTGGTAGTATAAAATCGTAGCAGAATTGTTAACAGTTCCTACAATTGGATTAGAAAAAGTAAAATAAATCCCTCTTACATAATTTAGCTATTATCTTTAAAAGAGAAAATCCTTAACACAGATATTTTACCACACATACATGTAATTATGATCACATCATTGCGTCAAACATAAATACGCATGACATATTTGCGACTGGACGTTAAGCGACAAACAATTTTTAAGTCATCTTCAAATTGATACTACTCTACTCAATTGATGAAAAAATGAAACAACGAAAATAAACGGTATAAAATGTGAAAACTTAGTTTCTGTCGTAGTACGGGAAAAAAACACCTGCAATACTGAAGAACAGATATATGTAATTCTTGTCCGATGCTAATTTCATTTGTTTTATGCAAATGATTTTGAGACAAAATAGGCGGTCCAAATACTGCCCGTAGTGTACTTTGTCCTTTCAATTTAGCTTGCATAGTAGATCTGATACCAATTGGTGGCCTTTGGTTCTTTTTTCTGCTCTTTGGTCGGGTTGTTGTCTCTTTGACACATTCCCCATTTCTATTCTCAATTGTAGATACCATGAACACGTTGTATGTACTTTATATGTACCATGTCTGAGACCACATCCACAACAGGTAAATAATCATCAAATTTAGGTGGTTTTTTTTATCATTGTTATCAGACGAAACAAATTATGTGTGGATACAGTGGGGGGTGGGGGTCCGCGGTTAGTCTTTACTTTTGTTAGCAGATCGATCAATTCCAAGAAAAATATTGATGTTTATACTGAGTAAAACTGAATAGATATATACGCAAAAGGGTAGGGTGGGTAGGTTATTTCTATGTGATTTTCTTCCTGACTGGTAGTTTTTTTTATATTCTATTCAGGGTTAGGGATGGAGAGGAAGTAGGGGGCGAGGGTGATATTTTTTCAATGTGTTGTTCTAACTGGTTCATAAAATTTACTTGACCCGGCCTTTGATAGTTTTTCATTGGTTTTAGTGAACATCCATCATGTGATCTGGATTTTGAACCTCATTTTTTTAACAACTTAACATAGAATAAACAGATACAGGCGAGAAAAAACAAAATACAAACTTTACAGTTATTTTCCTAATGCATGTAGAGTAAAACTTTGGTAGGCTTGCTTGCTTTGTTTATATAATTGTTTATTCAAGCTTTGTAATTAAGATTGACATTTCCAAACAATATATATGACATAATTAAACCTGTATATATAATATTTAAATTCAATTGGACATTGTCCCAAATAACTGTACAATATACAAACAAAGCAATCAAGCTAACCAAAGTCTTCATTTACATGCTGTAGGAAAATAGCTGTAAATGAAAAAAAAATCTCGTTTTCTATCCATGTGGGTTCGAACGGGGTTATCAGAATAGATAATTGTAGGCAAATAGATATAAAATTAAGGGCAAAATAAATAGAGAAAAGGCAAACTCTACATGAAAATGAACAATGCAGAACACTGGGGTTCGAAATTATAAACAAAAGAGAAAAATGGCATAACTCAATAAAGTAGGACCTCATTGTTTGCACCCTCTTCTATACTCGTATTCGTAATGTTCATGTATTGAAGCATTGAATAATGACCATTCTGAAAAAATAAAGTAAACATGTACAAACAATAATCTTACCAGCACGGTGATACCATTATGTCCAAATTATTCTGTAACTAGATAATTTTACATTCTTTTGGGTGTAAGTATCTCCCTTGTGTTAATTTGATAACGTCTTCTGGATGTAAGTATCGATATCACTTAATTTCTCGGAGGCCCCCTACAGGTAAATCTTATAACGATGAGGTAGAAGTAACTCATTCGTCTCAATTCGGCCGATTCCGTACCCTGATAGAAGGAGAGAAGCGGATTCTACCGAGGATTGCCGAATGAGTAATAACTATCTTGTATGAAGAGGATTTACGTGATACTTATAAGTTAACCATTCACAACAGAAGGGTGAAGTGGATTTTTAAAAGGACTTGTAATCTCTATGGATATCTTTAAAATCTTTTAGTTGATTTATAGATATAACTCGATAAACGTCAATTATAACTTGTCAGAAAAAAGGCTTGTTTGCATAGTTCAAATTAATTTAAAAAGACATTGTGAACGTGTATAATTATAATGCACTGCATTTAATTTTACATTCTTTTTTATTTCCTGGGATTGTTCGTTTTTTTGCATGATTTTTACAAAAATACGTCATTATCATCATGTGTTTTTTTTTCTTTCTGTTATACCCACAATCTACTGACATTACTAATTATTTGAAAAATGAAAGCTATTTTTTGTAGGACTGTTTTTTTTATATAAAAATAAGAAGTCTAGGTATGATAGACAATGAAACAATTATCAACCAAAGTTGAAATAAAGTGGATGTTAGTAATTATAGGGGGGCAATAGGCAGCCGTACGGCCTTCAACAATGACAACAATGAAATGGGGGGGGGGGGGGGGCGGGGGGGTCAATGTGCACGTTTTGTTAAGGCACTCAAATGGAAAAAACCAGAAGATTCCGAAAATCTGACAAAAATACCAAAAACATGGCAAGCGAACTTCCTTATTAAGCCAAACTAAAGATCAAATAATAAGTTAATCAACTAGATAATCAGAAACAAAGTCTGCATCACTATTCGGGTAATTAATATAAATTTCACGAGTGTATTTATATAGTAATACGTCTTTCATCTAATCGAACAATATTTGTATATATAAATATAGGAAGATGTGAGTAGGGTATGAGTGCCAATGACATTCGATTTCAAAAGTTTATTTGTAAATAGCAGCTCGGCCGAGGTAAGTTTGGGACAAAAAAGTACAATACTAGTAATGAATCACGATCATTAATCATCAATCAAACATGATAATGAATGTCCAATGGTATTTATTAATACGTACATTATTTTTGCAAATAATTCCGATCAAGCTCCATTTTCCCTTAACTAGTACATTTACACCATTTTATTTAAGGGCCAGCTAAAGACCACCTCCGAGTGCGGGATTTTCTTGCTACGATGAAGACCCATTGGTGGTATTCGGCTGTTGTCTGCTTTTTTGGTTGGGTTGTTCTTAGGTGCATGATTTTTTATTAGCTGTAAGTGGCTTTGAACTACTGTAGCTGTCAGATAACTGCGAGTACTCTCAGATCTGTTCCTAGTGTCTTTTTGTTGTCGGGATGTATAAATACCCGACCACGTCCACTTGTATTTTTATCCATCTGATGAGTTAAGCTTTTTTCAACTGATTTTCATAGTTCGTTCTTATGTTGTACTGTTATACCACTGTCCCAGGTTAGGAGAGGGTTGGGATCCCGCCAACATGTTTAACCCCGCCACATTATTTATGTATGTACCTGTCCCAAGTCAGGAGCCTGTAATTCAGTGGTTGTCATTTGTTTATGTGTTACATATTTGTTTTTCGATCATTTTTTCACATAAATAAGGCCGTTAGTTTTCTCGTTTGAATTGTTTTATATTGTCATATCGGGGCCTATTATAGCGGACTATGCGGTATTGGCTTTGCTCATTGTCGAAGGCCGTACGGTGAGCTATAGTTGTAAATGTCTGTGTCATTTTGGTCTCTTGTGGACAGGTGTGTCATTGGCAATCATACCACATCTTCTTTTTTATATTGTTGTCTATTTGACATATTCCCGATTTCCATTCTCAATTTTACTAAAAGTGACCGTCTTTTAGTGAGATGAGATTTGTTGTCGCTCCGTGTTGAAGGCCTCACTGTGATATTAATATGAGGAACTGCAACAAAAGCGCTGTTCCTTTGCTTATTGTGTGTTATTTTGTTGTGTATGTATTGATTTTGTGTCATGTATATATACACTATATTCTTTCTTTTAAGAATTGATATAATTATATCCCTTTAAGCAGCCTCCACTATATACAAGTACTGTTTCACAAAAATTAGAAAAAAACTCAGATGACTGCTTCGTGCAATTGGGTGCACTCAACACAATTATATAAGCTGATATGAGAAGTAAGAAGGTCAAGGTCAGAGTGAATGTCTTATACTGATCTAAAGGACCAGATAAAAAACAATCATACAATCGCATGTATCAACGACATTGTAGTCATGTTTGAACATCAATCGGCAATCCTCTGGTGAGTCCGCTACTAAATCGGCCGAGTTGTGACGAATGGTTTAAACGTATCAAGCATTGTATATGCTCCTGGGGACGTCAGGCCACACAAGGTATTAGAGGTGATGTAACATCATAATTATCAATGATTTAGAAGACATGTGACGTTATCATGGTTATGTATCGTCCCCTTGACGTTTATTATTTTTTAACTTCTCTGTAACCTTTGTACTTGCATGGTTTTATGATAATAAACTATATCTCTATCTAAGTATAATTATAGCGTAAGTTTTGAAAGCAGGCCATTAGTTTTCCTTGCTTGAATTGTAATATTTTTTGTTTTGTATGATCCCACAGATTTGGTTTTGCTTATTGTTGAAGGCTCATGGTGACCTACATAGGTTAATAGACCAGCGTTAGTTGGTCGCTTGTGGATTAATTCGCCGTTTCAGAATCTAATGCATCCTGGGTATTATTTTCAAAAGTGTACAACAAAACGTCCTGATTGGTTAAAAATGCAATATACAATAGAAATTTAACCAATGACGTGACGTTATTTTCATTTTGGGGTACGAACAATGAAATTACCCATGATGCTTTAGATTCTGAAACGGCCAATTATTTGTAGTCTCAATGGTTAGTATACCAATATTATATGCTATTCTTTATATGTTATTAGATACGCTCTCTGCATATTAAGAGCTAATGCAACAACTTTTCGGTTGGCCATTATGTGGCCTGTTGCATGAATTTATTTCTGTCCATTTTCAATAATATTTGCCAACGGCAGTCCTAATAATCGTAACCTGGACCCCCGAAGGCATTCATATATTGCAAGACCTACCTTTTGTATTTGTAAATTTTTATCGTCATGAAAATGTTTAAAATATTTGCCACTGGACGTTAAGCAAAACTGTTTGTTTACATAACAAGAGGCTCTCAAGAGCCTGAATCGCTCACCTTAATTTTTTTGGTTAAATCTCTCATCAATGATTATTTTGGCTTTTCAATTTATTTAAATGTTCTTTGAATCGTCCTATTTTCTTCAAAAGCAAAAAAAAAAAATCATTTTCTCCTATGTTCTATTTTAGCCATAGGAGCTATGTTTCTGACATACAAGGAAATGAAATATAAAATTTATACTAGATACTCTGAAACTCATTTAGCCTAAGTTTGGCTGAAATTGATACAGCAGTTTCAAAGGAGAAGATTTTTTAAAGTAAGTCAACATGATGAACAAATTGTGAAAAAAGTCTTTAAAGGGCAATAACTCCTTAAGGGGTCAATTGACAATTTTGGTCAAATTGACTTATTTGTAGATCTTACTTTGCTTAACATTTTTGCTATTAACAGTTTATCTGTATCTATAATAATATTCAAGATAATAACCAAAAACTGCAAAATTTCTTTAAAATCATCAATTCAGGGGCATTATACCTGAAAAACCAGTTATCCAATTCGGCTGAAAATTTCAGGACAGGTAGACCTTGACCTAATAAATACTTTAACTTCTTGTCTTATTTGCTCTAAATGCTGGAGTTTTTGAGATATAAGCCAAAAACTGCATTTTACCCTGTGTTCTATTTTTAGCCATGACGGCCATGTTTTTTGACGAAATAAAAAATAAAGCACAAACTTTATTTTATACACCCTACTGATCATTCAGTTGAAGTTTGGTTGAATTTGGTTTAGTAGTTTTAGAGGAGAAGATTTTTTAAAGTTAGCAAATATGATGAACAAATTGTGAAAAATTGTCATTAAAGGACAATAACCCCTTAAGGGGTCAATTGACAATTTTGGTCATATTAACTTATTTGTAGATCTTACTTTGCTGATCATTTTTGCTGTTTACAGTTTATCTTTATCTATAATACTATTCAAGATAATGACCAAAAACTGCAAAATTTCCTTAAAATTACCAATTAAGTGGCAGCAACCCAACAATGGTTTGTTTGATTCATCTGAAAATTTCAGGGCTGATAGATCTTGACCTAATGAACATTTTTACCCCATGTCAGATTTGCTCTAAATGCTTTCGTTTTTGAGATATAAGCCAAAAACTGCATTTGACCCCTATGTTCTATTTTAAGTAACGGCGGCCATGTTTTTTGACGGATCAAAAATCGAAGCACACACTTTGTGTAGGATAATCTAAGGAACAATCATGCTAAGTTTCATTCAAATCCATTCAGTAGTTTCAGAGGAGAAGATGTTTGAAAAATTGTTAACGACGACGACGACGACGGACGCCAAGTGATGAGAAAAGCTCACATGGCCTTTTAGGCCAGGTGAGCTAATAATAATAGATAAACATTTCTATTGAAGATAAGACATATTCTGTTCTGTTCTGTTTTGTTATAAAAAAAAATCCTTCCTTCAAAGGAGCACTTCGCACAGTGTAAAATCATGCTAATTTTTATTAAAAATGATTTTTTGGCAAACTAGGCGGTACTATGGAAAGCGGCATAACTCTTTGTTCTTATTTGGTAGAAACGCAAACACCAAGTTATTCCTTCCCCTGATCATGTTATATGATCTCAGAAGGCGCTTCAGTTGCAGTTAGAAGTGGCAGGAAAATTTTGGAACTAAAAATTATATTACATTCTGCGTAATTTGTGTTTTAAATAATATGATTATATTGTGACTTGAGAAGAAAAAGGATTATATTCTGTAGATAATTAGGTAACTTTAATATGTTATCTGACATTGGAATTTATAGGTCCGTAATTTGTCGTAATTTGCATCTACCTGCTTGAGAGTTTTAGAGTTTAAAGAACATGGTAGTCTAATTTTATTGAAAGGTTTTTTCTTGTATTACTTTTCACGGAACGGTTCCTATACAAGTACAAGAAAAAGTATCAAGAGAATATTGTATTAGATCCAGTGAGTGATTTTGGTCAGCTGAAGCGCCAGAAAATAAAATTATAGTTTAATTAGAGAGACAGTATAATTTTACGATGAAAATTGTCGTAGTTGGTAGTTCACACGTTCGTAGATTGGGAACTTTTATTTATAATAGACCTGCATTACATAATTTCAACTTGATGAACTGTGAGGTAAAATGTCTTGGGATCGGCGGCGGAAAAGTTTCAAATTCAGATCATGTGCAAACTATTTTGTCGTTCATAGAGAAAAATCGTCCCGAACATGTAATTGTTCACATTGGTGGTAACGATTTGGATATATTAGGAGCCTCTGAAGATACGGTAGAGGAATTGGGGTTACGGCTGATTTTATTATCCCAAACATTGACAACTCGATTTGAGATTAAGTCAGTAACAATATGCCAACTTCTACCAAGAGAATCGACACGAGTCATTGCATCAAATGTGTATAATGATTTAGTTATTAAGACTAACAGATTTTTGAAAGCACAAATAAAGGACCAACCACATTGTCGTTACTGGAAAATAACAGGAGTGAAAAATTCGGATCGCAATAACTATGTTGATGGTGTTCACTTTAACTATGATGTTCGGCATGCCAAAATATTTTCGAAATATAAGAGGGTCAATTATTCAAGCTATGAAATGAAGAAAGTTAACAGCAGTTAAGTATTGGACAGGTTTTTATTTATTTATTTATTTGTTAAAAGCTATATTAAGTTCAAGGGAAATTCCCCATAAACATGCTTGTACAGAACAATGCGATTTAATGTTCAATTTCTTTCAAAACTGGAGGTATAATTTGGGTATTATGTGCCAAGAATAGTTTTATGCAACTATGGTATATTTATACCAGGATGATTTGTTTCAATAATAATTATATTAAAATTAGGGTTTTAACCGGAGTGTCATATCATTATAACAGTTTTTATGATAACAACACGTTATATTCCTTGGATACTTTCTCGCGTGGTTGTATCGTATCGGGACCACACATAGGAGCAGAAGATAAATAAACAAACTCATAAACTATACGGCTTGTAATTAAAGTCATGATAGTAACAACACAGCTGCATCATCCATAACGGTCATCCAGACAGTCTGCTAAGGTTCATAAAAACAATTAAGATAAAATTATTTAACAACCTTATCCCTAACAAATTAAAACACAGCTGCATATTACATTAATTTTAACGGTCATTCAGACAGTCTGATAGAGTTCATGAAAACAACTAAGAGAAATTATTTATTTAACAATCCTTATCATAGCAAATTAGGTGGGCAATTAAATACGGGCAACAGAACTGCGTATATTTACAGAGCTTAAATCTTCTTCTTGCGTTTTGTTATAAGTGTAACATTATACATGTAGACTTTTTCACCAAGAATCATTGTAATTAGAATTCACATATTTATTAGTGAATAGTGCATATGACACATATATAGAATATCATTAATTCTTTATTTTATTTTTTTCTAAATTTTGTACTTGGATACATTGTGTACTTTAAACAGGTGTTATGGCACCTACATGAATTTATAAGGCTCTTTTGATGAGCCACTGAGATAAATAGTGTACTTGGATACATTTATGTACTTAACACAAGCGCATCTGAATCTATGAGGCTCTAGTACATATGCATGATATGGTGCTTTGATGAGCAATGCCCATATGGCATTTATATAGTTTCATTGTGCTTGAGTACATATTTGTATGCATGATGGGTGCCTATAACATTTAGATGAATTCTATGAGGCTCTAGTACCCATATGGTGCGTTGAGGAGCATGCCCATATGGCATATAGATAGATTTGTTGTGTTTGAGTACTTATTGTATCTAGTTTTGAGTGTATATAGCATTTAGATGAATCTCGTACAAATGGTGCTTTATATGTATAGAATATGATTTATATTTTATTTTATTTTTTCCTAAATTTTGTACTTGGATACATTGTGTACTTTAAACAGGTGTTATGGCACCTACATGAATTTATAAGGCTCTTTTGATGAGCCACTGAGATAAATAGTGTACTTGGATACATTTATGTACTTAACACAAGCGCATCTGAATCTATGAGGCTCTAGTACATATGCATGATATGGTGCTTTGATGAGCAATGCCCATATGGCATTTATATAGTTTCATTGTGCTTGAGTACATATTTGTATGCATGATGGGTGCCTATAACATTTAGATGAATTCTATGAGGCTCTAGTACCCATATGGTGCGTTGAGGAGCATGCCCATATGGCATATAGATAGATTTGTTGTGTTTGAGTACTTATTGTATCTAGTTTTGAGTGTATATAGCATTTAGATGAATCTCGTACAAATGGTGCTTTATATGTATAGAATATGATTTATATTTTATTTTATTTTTTCCTAAATTTTGTACTTGGATACATTGTGTACTTTAAACAGGTGTTATGGCACCTACATGAATTTATAAGGCTCTTTTGATGAGCCACTGAGATAAATAGTGTACTTGGATACATTTATGTACTTAACACAAGCGCATCTGAATCTATGAGGCTCTAGTACATATGCATGATATGGTGCTTTGATGAGCAATGCCCATATGGCATTTATATAGTTTTATTGTGCTTGAGTACATATTTGTATGCATGATGGGTGCATATAACATTTAGATGAATTCTATGAGGCTCTAGTACCCATATGGTGCGTTGAGGAGCATGCCCATGTGGCATATAGATAGATTTGTTGTGTTTGAGTACTCTTTGTATCTATTTTGGAGTGCAAATAGCATTTAGATGAATTTGTGACGCTCTAGTAAAAATGGTGCTTGATGGGCAGTGCTTAGGGTACTTAGGTCAATTCTGTTGTGGTTAATAAAATATAATATTAAGAATCGGTGCTCACGGCACTTAAATGAATTTAAGGGTATAGAGTATATATGGTATAAAAGAGAAGTGCAGATGGTATAAATATGTTCAAATGTTCTTATGGCACTTATTTTGATATGGTAGTTCTATATCATGCATTCAATATATCTTGTGTTCTTTTTCCAGCAACCGTTTTATCAGAAATGCCATCCAAAGAACAAAAAAGAAGTAATCGTAAACGGAAAAGCACACAGAGGCTTGGAGAAGTTATTGAAAACCTAGGCAGTTCAGATTTGGGACTGGGTGTATCTATAGACAATTCTGTACCAAGCTCTTCAAATCCAAATATTAATTCCGGCCAGGTCAGCTGATAATCCACCTGTACAGTCCAATCCAATTGATCCAAATACGTATACTGATGACCAAATTCTGAGAATATTGACGGTCGCAACTCCAATTATCACCCAAACAATAGTTACAATCAAAAACACTGGTGTTATTCAAGACAGGAATGTAAACTCACCAGATCCAACTTTGATACCAACACACCAAGGTGTTAATTCCATTTGTCCACCAAGGCAAGATACCACTACATGTAATACAACAGAGATGACGACACCATCCCAGTCCCACTCAACAAATATTATTGATAAACAATCATCTGAGAGCAGTCATCCGTCCTGCTCAAATGTGTTTAGCAGAAGCGGTCAACAGTGTTTCATGCCAACTGAAGGATCTCCGAGTCAACAGGTGGTGAACAATCTTCTACAGGGCACTCCAAACACAGGTACATGTTCAAACGAGTTAGAAGGCCAGGGTTTATCACGCCCACTGGCTTTGGTGTGGACCCAAAACTGAAAGCTGATTTTTTGTTTTAACAAATACATTAATCTGGAGGATCTTGAAATCCAAATCCAGAGTTGTAAAGTATGTTCCAATAGAGAAAGATGATTGTTTAACATTTGTTAAAAATAGTAGTAGTAAGGAAAAAATTGAGTCAATGGCACAGTGGCATGAAGCTTTTCGCATTTATGGGGCAATTTATTTTGAAAAATACCCTACTGAATCCCCGAAGCTGATGAAATATGCGACTATCATTGCAAACTTGGCAGAAAAAGCTGGAATTGAGGCTGCATATTTTTATGATCAAGCATATAGGCAGTGGAGGGAAGTAGACCCTTTGCACTTACCATGGGATGGTGTAAATGGGGAATTATTCAATGAGGCGTTAGCTATGGGGCTTATTGGGAAAACTAATGCCATGAAACAGCCCTTTCTTACACAAAGCCTCACGGCTCCAGCCCTTAAACAGAAAAGGTTTTGTTATGCTTTCAACAATGAATCAGGCTGCACGGCAAGAATTTGTAGATACGAGCACACCTGCCAGGTTTGCGTTGGAGACCATAGTAGGAGGGATTGCCAACAATCCAAACACGAGAACGCCGATTCTAACTCCACCAATAGAAGGGGGTCCTGATACCAGTCCTTAACATCTGAATCTGTTTTATGTGTTTTGATGTTGTATCATGGGGATATGGACCTCTGATACGACACAAGGCGGTTCTTTTCATGAAATACGTTGAAGGGTTCCTTGTTCTTGCCACTGTGCCATAAACGGGTAGTCATGTTTAGATCTAGAAGTGTATTTTCATTACATGTATAAGAGGGCCTTTTATAGCTGACTATGCGGTATGGGCTTTGCTCATTGTTAAAGCCAATCTACCACATCTTCTTTTTTATATATAAGAGTGTAATAACTTTGTTGACAGTATAGTTGATACTCATTTTTAATTGTATCTATGTTGGTAACTGTGATTACGAAATATAATGGGGACATGGGCCTCTTTATTTTCAATCCTTTTTACAGACACGGTAATATTTTGTATAGTGTATATGATTATTGTTTTGTTTATGTTTTTGTTGTTTTCGTTTTTGTATTTTCCTTTTTGTTTTTGTTTTTTTTTTTATTATTTTTTGGATTTGTTTTATTTTGTTCTTTGTATAATTAAGTTGAGATATTTATCAGAAATACAATCGTTTGCTACCATTATTTTCAAGGATAATTTAACACATAATAAAATGAAGTATTTAGGTTTGCAATCATGGTCATACAATTTTATGCCATATTTTCCAATTTCTCAGAGAAATTATAAAACTAACAGTAAGGAATCACCCCCTTCTGTCATTGCAGCTGACGATGGGGTGAACTCTGGTCGACCTGTGGTCATAAAATTTTAAGGAATCTCGTAAAGATGTTGATTAAATTTACGCACTGTAATAAACTATGCGGGTAATGATGTTATCTTTCAAGAAGTTAAACTAAGCAGTCAAAAATGTTTATCACAGATAAAAAAGATTTTTAACTGGATCAAAATAAAAAAAAAAAAAATAAAATAAAAATAAATAAAATAAAATAAAAAAAAAAAAAAAAAAAAAATAGATATACGAATAATAATAAAATTAAGTAAGATAAAATAAAATTAGAATTTTCAATGTAAATATATGTATAAATTTGGCTTTGGTTGCCATGGGGACAGGGGCCTCCGGCAGCCATTATCATTTTTTTTTTAGAATCTGTTAATACATTATAATCATGGGTTAGTTATCGTTTATTTTATAGAATGAATACTCTTAGATAGAAGTAGCTTTATTCAGATTTGTGATTACTTTTTTGATATTTTTTGTTTTTCCTATTTTTGGTAGTTTAGGATTTTATTTTTAGAATTTTTTATCACTGGCTTGGATGGGGGATATTGTTACAAGGAAGGCTTTGGGTAACAATATTGTGGCGAATGTAACCCCATCTTTGATGGGATGGGTCAATAAGGTTTTGTCATTATAACCATATAATATGTTGTTTATAAATAAGATTTATTGATTTCATTATACATGTTTTTCATTGTGTTGCTTCTTCGTCATTTTAATAATAAATGACAGTTTTCAATTCTTAAATATTTGTTTGTTTGTCATTCTTTCATCCCATCAAACAGAGCAAGCCTGTGTTGACAAAAATGCTAATTTTTTATTAAAAATGATTTTTTGGCAAACTAGGCGGTACTATGGAAAGCGGCATAACTCTTTGTTCTTATTTGGTAGAAACGCAAACACCAAGTTATTCCTTCCCCTGATCATGTTATATGATCTCAGAAGGCGCTTCAGTTGCAGTTAGAAGTGGCAGGAAAATTTTGGAACTAAAAATTATACCCACCATCCCTCCCTGGATAGCTAATTCGGATTTTGTCATGATGTTTGAACCAATTTAAATTGAAATATTTTAATTTTGTTTAATAATGAATATTGTGTATTTATGTTTTATTTGGTTTAACAATATGTCAGTGTTTATATTCGAATGTAACACCATCTCTGATGGGCGAATGTAACCCCATCTTTGATGGGATGGGTCAATAAGGTTTTGTCATTATAACCATATAATATGTTGTTTATAAATAAGATTTATTGATTTCATTATACATGTTTTTCATTGTGTTGCTTCTTCGTCATTTTAATAATAAATGACAGTTTTCAATTCTTAAATATTTGTTTGTTTGTCATTCTTTCATCCCATCAAACAGAGCAAGCCTGTGTTGACAAAAAATAATATACTATAGTGAAGCATACATATTTATTATGTAAATAAGGTTTGTGTACAAATAAACAAATATCATATTACATGTATTCATGTGAAAAATCATTCTCCAACCTTCCCCCAATCCTAACACACATTAAAGAATCATGGTTTATAGCATTTATTAACTTACACATCCTACCATCTTAACAATATCAGAAGACAATATCACTTTTATCCTGAGCCATTTATACATAAATGGAGATACGCATACAGAACGTTAAGACAAACACAAAAATATTTAAATATATACACACAGTTTAAATACAGCATTGCAAGTTCATTCGCTAAGTAAAAATCACAGATAACAAATTCGTTCTTTGTGCATCTCGTCACATCATTTATCAATTGACATTTACGTTGTGATATAACTGATTGTTAGGCAATATATGTATGCATGTGATTGCAAACACTGATTCACGTGACTAAAAGAAAAGGTAAATCACGTGACTAAAATAGAATAAATCACGTGCCAAAAAAAAGGATAAATCACTTGACTGAAAAAAGGATAAATCACGTGACAAAAAAAGAATAAATCACATGACAAAAAAAAAGGTTAAATCACGTGACAACCTTAAACCAGTTGCGATGAAAAGGAACTCACGATAAAAAGATCTTACTTCATATAATTCAAAACAAGAATCATATATGTCGTAAGATGATGAATTTCTTTTCATACTGCTTATAAAAAACAAAATAATAAATAGTCATAACAATAAATATCATTTAAAACACATGTTAAAGTAGATGCTTTTATGGCATTTGAAAACGAAAGCTTCGTGCTACTGTTTTAATCATTTATGCAAAGACTATCCAAAAGAAACAACTGCATAATGCATTGGACAAGCCAATAACTTTCAACACTTATGTCCGTATGAAGAGAACTTATTTGGAATATAGTTACTAAAATAACCATCACTAGAAGTTAAGCGTTCAAATTTTCACCTCTCTTTTTTACCCGCCTGCAGGTCATGATGAATTTGAAATTTGTTATTTAAGTACAATAAGAATATAAAAAAAGATATTGATGTGAAATTTGGACATAAAAAAATTAACTATATTTGTTACATGAATACTTGACAGTGCGGACCGAAGTCATGTCGGACGAAAGCTACTCGGACCAATTTGAAGACAACTTGAAACAATTAGGAAGACAATTTGGGCTGGTCTTAAAGACAACTCGGAACAGTTTTAAACACAACTCATACCAAATATGAAGGCAACACATAAATAATTGAGAGACTAGTGTGACAACTTGTTATTTTTCATGCAGTGATCTAGCTAGACAGGTTATTATATTTGCTTTTTTTTATATGCCCCACCTACGATAGTAGAGGGGCATTATGTTTTCTGGTCTGTGCGTCCGTCCGTCCTTCCGTCCGTTCGTTCAGGTTAAAGTTTTTGGTCAAACTTAGTACACATGTTCCCTATGATATGATCTTTCTAATTTAATTGCCAAATTATAGTTTTGACCCCAATTTCACGGTCTACTGAACATAGAAAATGATAATGCGAGTGGGGCATTCGTGTACTATGGACACATTCTTGTTAATTTTATGAATATATGGTATAGATAAATATACCCGAAAGTCGTTCAAATGATGTTTTTTTTTCAAAATGGTCCAAGTCGTCTTTGGTCCGACCGGAGTTGTCCTGATTCCATGATACAAACATGTAATTTAAGCTCGCCATGATTAAAAGCACAATGCAGCTGCATGTATCAAAAAAGCTAATCATAAACATTGTATAATTGATTTTACATTATAATATACAATAGTGTTACCTAATATCAACACATCATTCTTACATCATTTATATAAACAACCAATGAAAGACTATTAATAAACATTACGTAAACAAATGTTCAAACCATTTAAAATGTCAATACCCGGAATTGAATCAAATTAATTTAGAAAACATTTGTTTTTTTTTTAATTATGCACACCTTTGTCTTAAGTTAACTGTAATTTAAAGTATCATGGTTTCCTTTAACAATAACAACGCTAGAGTTATATATAGGAACTAGATTAGTGTACAAAGATGTTTTATTTCCGCGTTCTGTTAAAACTATAACTTAACCAAAAAACGACTTTCAATTCAAAACAATGGGAAAATAAGTTTGAAAGGAAACAATCTGATAAAAAATACTAAGCAAAGGTATGGCAAAATATCAGATAATTAGAACAACATTCCAGATTTTCAAAAAATGAATGGCGTAAACTTTCTATTACGGAAATAGTTGAGTACATACGATTACAACGGAAATAGTCGAGTACATACGATTACAACGGAAATAGTCGAGAACATACGATTGCAAAATTAGATTCTACGCATATAAAAAGCCATATTGATATACAAGTCTTAATATTATAATTGTGTATCACCTTTTTGAAGTTTACCAATGTCATTGTTTTCAGAAGAATTAAGTTCAATATCTTGTAATTGTATTGACATTTGGGGTTGAGAAGAGTCTGATTTAGAAGTTGAATCACTCTTCATTACAGAAATGTCAGAATCTGATTCACTGTCAGTATTCACTTCAGATGGAATAAAATCTGCCGTATCGTATATGTTCTCATTTTTCTGCTCAGTTTTAAGTTCGATTATCGCCCTTGTTTCATTTTTACTAGTTCCGGCAGATTTGGATGCTGGAATAGTTTTTGACGTAGCACCTATTTCCATATCATCCGGTTCTAATTCGTCACTAATTATATTTAAGATTGGTTCAGCATAGCTATTCCTATTCGACCATGACCCAAGGTCAGGTAAAGAAAAGTCGCTATTTGTCCTTCTCATTTTTTTCCCAATACTTTGGAACCATGAACTCCGTTTATCATCTTCCGATATTGTATTGAGACTCGTTCGGGACTGACCAATAACGGATCTGAGAAGAGATCCCCATTTGTCTCCTGAACCAGAACTTTCTGGTCGAGCTGATTTAGCAAATCTTTGCCATTTGTCTTTAATGGCTTCCGCTTTTGTTAAAATACTTTCTTTATTTTCTTTACTTTGTTCTAATAGTTCAATCGCTTTCAGTGCTTTTTTACTTCGCTTCCCGCTTCCCCTGCTTCCTTTGCGACCTTTTCCTTCCTTTACGGAAGCCTTTTTCTGACTGCTTTCTTTTTCCAGATCCTTGGCTAAATCAAGGAAATTTTTCAAGAACTTGCCACCTAGATTTCCAGTGTGAGGCGTGTCCCTGCGTTTGTTCCTCAGAAGTTTTTTAATGGTTTTCTTTCGTTTCACTTTCGGTGAATCGTCCATTGTCACACTGCTATCTTCTTCACCATCGCTACCTATCGTTGAAATGGAGCGGGCATCTTCGTCGTCCTCAAACCTTTGCATTTCCTTAACGAGTTGCACTTTGCTTGTTATGTCCATTGATGCAACCTCGTTCTGATTTGGCCTCATACAGTTGACTTCCGTCGACGCCATTATATGCAAGAATGTACCGAGTCGGTGAAATATCATCGATATAAACTGAATCAGCAGTGCAATCCCAAAAACAGCCATGAAAAACATAGAAATAGGTTCAAGTTTCAAGTAATTTCCCGCAGTATCTTTACAAGGAAGAGGAATGGTGAGGCCATGACCAGAGACAGCATTTGAATACTGCAAACTAAAGATGATGATTATAAATAAAGCATTTAACATAAAGAACATCAGGCTAGCTTTATTTCTTAATTGTATCAAATCTGTCTGCATTTTTTTCTGTTGTTGCGCATCGGATTGAAGAGGATATAAATACTGGCGAATCAGCTCCTTCCAAAAGTGTTTCTCTTCTTTGTTGATGTAACGATATTTTCCATGACCAATATCAGGATCGTGAATCCAATATGGCGTATCGGCTTCATGGGGAAGCGCTTTTGGTTGATATATTGGATTATCTGAAAAGACATAATGTATTTAATTCGTTTATTTATATAAACTTACTCAGAAAAAGATTGACTTTCTAGCATAAAATATAAAGGAATACACAGATACTGCAGTTCAGATCATACACATCAACTTTCATGTGTCAATTTTTACAGAGACAGCCCGGTGTACGCCATGATATTATTTGTTAAACTGTCAAAAATATAGAAAATAACAATTAATATAAATTTTTGTATTATATTATGAATTCAAAGAATGACTGTAAAATTGTTCTGTCTAGAAAGAAATACATGTAACATAAAAATACACTACACACTGATAAATCTGCGTTGCAGGTTATTTTAAATGCTGCACCATATTTTTGCTGTCATTTCAAAAAGATAAAAAAAATAATATAGTTGTTCCTCGAAACTATGAATTTCATTTTAAAAAGGAGTAAATCATAAAAAAACGTTGATGACGTCACGCACACAAGACAAAGTTATGTCTATGGGCTGTTAGAAAAAACATTGTCAGCCAATGAGAAGACGCGCTACATGAAAAATTAACTTTGTTTAATAATGACGAAAAAGTGGGGGTGGGGGTTTGGGTGATGATCTGTATTCGTCTATGGGCTGTTAGAAAAAACACTTTCAGCCAATGAGAAGACGCGTTACATCCAAAATTAACTTTGTTTAATAATGACGAAAAGGTGGGGGGTCTGGGTGATGATCTGTATTCTTTACGACAGGTGCTACACGTGGAGCAGGATCTTCCAATCCAAAAGTTTTTAAATAACACAACTATTAAAGCTATGTGGTTCCGTTTTTAAACAATATACTGTGCATTAAAAATCCAAAGGGTTGTATTTTTCCACGTATGGATAAATAGATATAATGTGTATTACATCCCTATCCTCAACCAATATCTCTGTCCAGTCTTTTTATTTTTATTTTTACTCGATCCTGCATGCCTTTGTTCTTTAGTCTATTCTGACTTATTTTGCAAAGTGTCTAATCCTGCTTTTTTTACTCAAAACTCCAGTCCTGCTTAATTTTTTTTTTATTTCACCCTAAAGCACCCCTTCCTCCCCAGGCCCCCATCTTCAAAATATCAAATGATAACTCTCTTAGGTGTACAGAAAATCAAAAATACACACAAGACATGAATCATACATGTACTTTTTTTTTTCTCTGTCACGAAATTATCTAGAAAAAGTCATGCTTGTTGCTTTGTAATTTAAATTCTTTCTGAGGTCAGTACCATTACGTCTTTTATCATGTCCGACGTTTAACTAACCCATTAGCATACATTTCTGTTTGCATTCCTTTATACACAGGATTTATAAAGATGGGTATACAAACACAGTAATTACAAATAAAAGAACTTCTTGAATTAGTTTATCTCCTTAAACAAATATTTAAACGTTGATTAGAAAGTTAGAAGATACATGTCTGAAGAGGTCACATGGTCCGGGAACACAGTTATCGTCCCTAGTTTGGACAGTGTTACTAGCCATATTCTTTTACACCTCCTCTAAATGAATTTCTTCATGTTTTATGTCTCAAATAGAAAGTAGGGGGAGGAAATTACACTGTAAAAAAAAATGGATGATGAATTTTAAAGTAAAGTAGTGATTTGGTCCAGCTGAAACAGGTTATTATACCAATTAGCACTTTAGAAGCTGTCAAAAGTTTTCAAGACCCCCTTGACATAAAATTGTCCATATTTTGAGTTATAGCTGATAAGGTTTTCTATAATTTTGATATAATTTTCTCCCAAAAGTAGTACAACACACTGTAAAAATATTATTGAGACAAGGTAGGTTTTTTTTTTAAATTTTATATAGCATGTATAGATCCTGACGTGGTTACGTATTTAAACATCCCTAGTCTTTATATTTGTCGGTATGTACGTTCCTAATGAAAGGGAAATAAAAAAGCTTTAAATTCAATCATAAACATGGTAATAGTAGAAAAATTATGGAACGCCAAAACTGTCTTGTTATGCAAATTCACTATATGACATGTGCATTTACACAAAGGTATACTAGTTGTAAGTAGACTATGTACAGCAATTTTAACGTGTAAGATCAAATCATTTGAACTCTAAAGGAGTATATGACGTATACTGTGGATACATTTATTTTCGTGGATATCAATTTTCGTGGATTGTTGAAAACTTGCATATTCGTGGATATTTGATTTCGTGGTGTTGACAATCTCTGTATACAAGGACTATTGGCAATATGTTGTTCGTTGAACATTTGAATTCGTGGTTCACCTGTAACAACGAAACCCACGAAAATTGGTATCCAACGAAAATAATGAATCCACAGTATATAAGGAGAGCTCAAGGTACGAGTTTTATTCAACATATATATATAAATTGTAGGTAATTAAGGTACTGATTCAAAGTGACGCATACATGTGTATATAAGTTTGATTAAGGGAGCTATCATTTGATTTTTAAAGGATTGATGGAGGAGAGATGGCTCGGATAAAATTTGAAAAAAATAGGCAGAACGGGTGTATTGAGTAAAAAAAAGGCAGGATGTCATTTATGTAGAATAAAGTCAGGATTGACTAGTAAAAAAGGAAGGACCGAAAAAGTGTGAAAAATAAAAAGGTAGGACAGCTAAAAATAAAGCATGACATTTGTGTCATCAGGAGTTAACAATAAATATAATAGGTAGATCTTGTAATAGAGGCAATCCGGAATGATGCTAGGTTAAATCTGTACAGCCACTGAAAAATGAGAGTATATTGGATAGAAACAGAAATTTTGCCTTGCAACAAGCCATCCACAGACACCACGGAGAGTTGTTGCAAGGGTTCATAACGTGCAAAGAAATTTGGCACTCTCTTCACACGAGGTATTGATTTAACCTCCCCGTTCTGACGGGACGCCGCTGCAACCTTTTGCATCTTGCACAGCAAAACAGACCCCCACTTTGGTGTGCGTTTTACTGCGGGTCGGAAGAAGACCAGGGCAGTGGCGGATGCAAGGGGGTCTGCGCCGATCAATGCATTTGAATGGGGACATACAGTTGGACCCCCCTTATCCTGTGTTGGGGAACCCACTTTTTATGATGGCTAGATCCGCCCCTGCAGGGGACCATATTTCTGTCCCATTGTCACCCTGGGGGGTTGATTTTAATTACAACGATACTTACATCTCACGCCTGCTTCTACTTCCTTCTTTTCACTAGCTTTCCGTTTTATCTCCTCGGCATCTATGTTATTTTCTGTTTCCGGTTTGTTGACATCATTATGTTCTTGTTGTTTACCAATTTTCTGCTCAAGATTATCTATTGATGCAAGAACTTCTGCAAATTTAGATTCTACTGTATTTACTGGTTCCTTTGGACAACACAAACACTTGAATAAATTACCAAAGGAAAAGGCATAACTACTGGTTTCCTCATTTTTGTTATCTGCAAATTTATTTAAAATCGATGCAATTTTACCTTCCTGCTTTTTGGTTTTTGGTTTATCCGGCTGAGCTGCTATTGCATTTTCCCTGGTACCCCACGATACGACATGCAAATTACATATAGAGTAAATCATCAACAGCATAGACATACTAGGAATCAGTAAGAAGTACAGTGCTCCATGAAGCAAACAGTAAAATTCTTGTGGATGTAATATTGCAGATATAATGAATATTCCGACTATAAATATCATAAAAATCGTGGTAGGTGAACAAATTCCTTCCAGTTTCATCTCCAAACCGAGGCCAACAACAACAACCATCATTACTAATGCATATATCAGGGACAGTATTCCAGCGAAAAGAAGCTGCAATAAAAATAAAAAATATCTAAATACTTAGAACTCAAATATTTGAAGATGATTAAAATTGAGAATGAAAATGGAGATCGTTTAGATAGCAATGACACCAAGTTTAATCCACCATTTTCTACGTAAGACAATGTATTTCAAGTAATCATGAGAAATAAGACTATAGAAGGAAATATTCGCCATAATTATACAATTAAGGAATGACTGTAACATTTTTTCTGTCTATGAAGAAATAACATAAAAAAATTTGGTGCACACTGAATAACGCGCGTAGTGGGTTATTTAACAGTGTGCATTACATTTTTTATGTTATTTCGAATAGACAGAACAAATATTACAGTCATTTCTTATAATTTAATTCTAAATTCCATTTTAAACCGTAAAAAACCATGAAAAAACGTTGATGACGTCACGGTCACATGACTAAATTATGTCTATGGGTTCATAACAAAATAACGTCAGCCAATCAGAAGACGCGTTACATCCAAAATTAAATTATTTTTCTCACACCGGTCAGGAAATGTGAAAATAGCACAAAAATTAGAGAATGTTATTTCTTAATTTGTTGCATGCACTTTTTCCATCCGTTACAAGAATTTTTACATTTCTTGATTTGTGAAATGTAATTTCTTTTTTTGATTCACGTTTTGAGAGAACACGTCAGTGAAATTGTTGTGCTGTCAGCCAATGAGAAGTTTCATTGTTAAAGAAAAACTCCAAGTTACAAATCAACATATTACAAATCAAGAAGTTTTACAAGTCTAGAATGAAATAGTTTCACAATATTCCACTAAACACAGCATAGTTTGGTTTCTGCTATTAATATTAAGATAGTTGATTTATCCCCGCTATTTATTGACTTTTGTCCTTTCCATATATATAATAAAAACACTGACTGACTTGATATTCGTTGGATAGTAAATTAATTGTCCCCTCGGATATACAAATATATGTTGCCCTCTCCTACGCAATCCTGATACTTTTGATAATTATCTACGCCTCATGGCAATAGTTGCACCTTTGGAGACAATAAACTTATTATTCCACTTATACACAGTCAATAAGTAACATTACTGTATAAAAAAAACTTGCCTGCTGTAAAAAAATCTTTTTTTATAAATGACCGTTTCAGAATCTTAAAGCACTCATGTTATTGCTCGTACCCCAAAATGAAAATAACGTCACATCACTGGTTGGATATCGATTGTTTAAAAAATGTTTAACCGATCATGACTATTTGGTGTACACTTTTGAAAAAAAATACCCAGAATGCATTAGATTCTAAAGCGGTAAATTAAATCGATCATTATTCTTACCTGCCATTTACTTTGGACTGTGAAACAAGAAATCAGAAACAAAAGCAATGGAACTAAGTTTAAACACAGTGATGTTATCAAATCAATTTCAAATGCTGAGTTGAGTGCACCAACAACCAATAGGAAAATAGTTGCAGGTGTAACCATTGACGACAGAAATAGCAGCAGTTGATAGGCTATATATAGACCAGAAATGTTTTCATTCAGCCTCATAACATTTTTCCAATCGCCCAAAAGATCCAGTATGTTAGCCATTGTAGATGGAGACCATCTTCTTCGTTGATTGTAAAATTCGTCAAATCCTTCCGGGGCATAGGTTAAAGCATCAGCAGCGGCGGAATATTCCACTCTATATCCTTGTTGTAACAGCAGAGTACACAACCAACGGTCTTCACCTTTAACGAAAACAAATGTTCGATGTTACAGTAAAACCTTTGTACATGTATGGAGGTCATCCTTTAGACGATAGAAAACTGAACTTACAAGAGAGATGACCTTTCATTTGAGGTTTAAAATGAATAGCTATTACTACAGCAGGAAAATCAGAAGGTTACCTGCCACATCAGGTTTTCACTTAAAAGATATGACTTTTATAACAGGTTTTACTGTATGATACTATAAAATCTTAATCCACATGTTTCGAGAAAAGGGATGATTTCAGCTTTCCAATTGTGAACTTTCCATTTCTAAGTAGCAACATTCCATCAGCACCTGCATACGGGGTATATATCTCCCAATTGATACGATATTCCCGTGCTTGTATTTCCTATCATGATTTTCTTGATAGAAGGTTGCTGCTCACAAGGAAGCTATTAAACCAAGAGTTCCAAATGGTGAAGTTGAAATCATCCCTTCGTAAATTTTACGGACGCCATAACGAGTTGGTTGACCGTTATGGAATAACCGTTTCACAAATGATATCGGATATGTTCCTTACGTCGTAACTACAATCCCCTTCCCTTTCATGAATGTGACCTACCGAATTATACTATTTACCGGATTTGTTATCATATAAGCAACACGACGGGTGCCACATGTGGAGCAGGAGCTGCTTACCCGTCCGGAGCACCTGAGATTACCCCTAGTTTTTTGGTGGGGTTCGTGTTGTTTATTCTTTAGTTTTCTATGTTGTGTCATGTGTGCTGTTGTTTGTTTTTGTTTTTCTTTTTTAGCCATGGCGTTGTCAGTTTAATTTAGATTTATGAGTTTGACTGTCCCTTTGGTATCTTTCGTCCCTCTTTTACTAGCATTAATGTTATAACATTAGCGCTACCAATTGTGATGCAACAGATGTTTAATACAAATGTTGAAGAGCAGATATATATAGTTAAACTCGGACAAGGAATATTTGCATGTGTTTTGCATGAGGTAGATATTCCTTAATTTAGATATATATAATGATGCATGTTACTCTTTAATTTTAATGCGGTTCAAACTTGTGAATAATTTATGCACTAAAGACACCATTAGTAAACCAGTGTTCAAAACACATGACTCGATTGAGATTAAATTCTTTCCAAAGATGAACTTTTATACCTTGATCAAACTGAACGTAATGCCTGGCTTCTGTTGAAACTGATGTGTATTTCCTCATGACGTTGTCATCCATTAAAGCGGAAGCTCTAAACAGGGAGAAACATCCGGGGCTGCACAACACACAGCCAATCATGTGTTCGGTAGACTTTTGTAGCCAATGGCTCACAGCATATTCAAATTTCTGGTACCATATCATTGGTCCTTAAATGAAAAAATATACTTTTGTTTAATTTATTCTTGATTAAGAATTCTATTATGATTAAAAAAAGCTACAATCAGTTGATATAAAAGATCCGGACTTGATATTTTGGACTCGAAAGTACTTCTAAATTATAAGTTGAAACAACCATTTACGAAAACCTTCAATACATTTGACATTTGCGAAAAACTAAATTATTATGGGTATTTAATCACGTGACTGCATTTCAACAACATGTCAACAAAAACCTATAGAGTTTCAAATTCTAAGGTTGTTAATTTAGTATCTACATATCATAATGTTTGGTATATCAACGAATACATTAAGCGTTTGAAATTCTAATAAACACAATTCTCAAAAAGAAAAACAACTATAGAGAATTGATGTGTGGCAGTATATGCGTTGTATTTTCACGAACACCTAAAATGAATAACAGTCTGGGTCCTCTTATATAAATAATCCATTGCATTAATTCTAAAAGTACATCTTTTGAAGACAAACACTGAATATGTAGCATAGCTGTTGTACACAAAATGAATATGTAGCATAGCTGTTTCACTAACACTTAATATATATGTAGCATACATTTTCTACATGTAGCTTACCTGTTCCAATCGGATGAATACGCCCGCAAGCCGCCCCCACTTTTTCGTTTTTCTTCATTCTGTCAACAAGTAATTGAACAGCAGACGGTTTGAAATCTACATCTCCATCTAAAGCTAGTATGTAGGTATTATCAGCAAGAGTTTGTTTACGTTTGGAATCTAGTGGTTCTGACAATAGCTTGAATCCAAGGAGATAGTACATGTACATGACCTGAAAAGAAATAACAAATTATCTTAGCAGTCTTCCAAACCTAAAAGTCAGAAACAGACAAACAGATTGAAAATCGTTACTTAACATAGCAAGGGCAAAAGGGTTTTAGCAAATTTTTAAAATCGAAAAAGGCAGAAACAGACAAAAAGATTGAAAAATCGTAAATAAACATAGGAAGGACAAAAGATTTTTTACAAATTTGTAGCAACAATTTCAGTCGTTCTTAAATACACTCATCATATATACCAGGATTGGACATTTGTATTTGCACAAGATGCGCCTTTCATCTACAAAAGACTCGTCAGTGATGCTTGAATAAAATTAGTTAAAAAGACCAGACCAAACAAAGTACGATGTTGACGGAGTTCTGAGGACTAAAACGTTCTAAAAGATTTCCAGATACTGCTAAGGATATATATCCCTGAGGAAGAAAATACTTTGCGTTTAAAATTTAAAAAAAGAGTTAATTCATAATTTTGACCATATCAATGATAATTGACGTCAACACAGAAGTGCTGACTACTGGGTTGGTGATACCTTCAGGAATTTATGTAGGTCACGTGACAATAGGAAACATACCTGGCTCCATCTTTTCTTATGTCGTACTTTGACTTTATCTTTGAGGTGAGCACTGAGTTTATTATTGCCAGGTAAAGTCCATTCCAATCTGCCGCCATAAGGTGTCGGGTATTTTGTAGGAGGCGGAAGTTTTATGTTTACATTGTGTACTTTGCTGATAAAGAAAAAAACAAAATCAAAATTATTTTTCGTTTAAATAATTCCGTTTTTAAAAATATAGTAGCAAATTGCAATAAACTCGTCATAAATAGCAGGATTGAATTTTTTCTATGTTGATATAGTAATTTGTTTTATAGTGATTAAGATTATAACACTGTTGACTGCAGTACCCCAATTGTTGACACTTTAACCTATTGTGTCTGTTGGTTTTGCTCACATATTTGTGTCAATATAATGGGATCAGATGCGATTGTCATACAATTGAGAGGTTTAGCTCTCTATAAATTCAGGGTAATCCACCATTATCTGCATGACGAAATGCATTAACTGAGTCCGGAAAATGACAGCTGTGATGTGTTTGAGCTATTGATTTTTTATTTGATGAAGTACTTTCCGTTTTAAATATTCATTGGAGTCCGGTAAGTTTGTTATTTTACTTTTTTGATTTAGTAACAATACATTCATTCTGAATATTACAAACGAGATATTTGTATTTCAGAGAAAAAAGTAGTATATGAATGAATACTAATTAATAGAATTCACAGGAGCTCAATTTACGTACGTCGTATGCATATTAGTTTGATGTGATTTATTTTTTGATTTTACGATTTGAAAAAAAAAATTTTAGTTTAAAATATTCCTTGGAGTTTGTATTTTTGCTGTTTATGCTTCTTTCATGCTTACCTTGCTGCAGTATCTAGTACCCGCATAAATTGTTTTACAAAGCTATTAACATGGTACTCATACTCATCATCGTCATGTGGCTCAAATGCGTCATCAAAGAAAATATGTGCTAGAAAGTAACAAATTTCAATGATAACATATTTCATTTTGCTTTGTCTATAAACGTTTTTGTTTTTCTTTGTTACACAATTTCTTGTTTTATAATGATTAATATTGAAACACATTGTTGACTGCTGTTCCCTTATTTTTGACAACTTTAACTTTTATGTTAGTTTATTTTGTTCACACATCGATGTCAATATAATGGAACTTTATGGGACTGTCATACAAGTGAGAGTTTTAATTGCCTACATAAGAAAATGCCTGATTCAAGTCAGGAATACGACATTTTTTATCAATTCGTTTGATGTGTTTGAGCTTTTGATTTTGCCTTTTGACTACGGACTTTCCGTTTTGATTTTTTTTTAGTTTGGTATTTTAATTATTTTACTTTTCATCGACACATACACACATTTGAAACATGTATAACTATACGATCGTCGGTAGATAGACCAACTATTTATGAATTAAGTTGATTAGCTTTATGTTAAATATTTTTTGAAGATCTATGAAAAATTTTGAATGTCATAGTATTAGGTATTAGTATTAGGCTAAGACAAGAATATATAAAAAGTATGCTGTAGGGTTCACTACATAAACAACA
This sequence comes from Mytilus galloprovincialis, assembly GCA_037788925.1. Lineage (NCBI taxonomy): Eukaryota > Metazoa > Mollusca > Bivalvia > Mytilida > Mytilidae > Mytilus > Mytilus galloprovincialis. Next base: position 69,825,261 of record CM075343.1, on the reverse strand, counting down.
AAATTCTGAGTGCCGTGTATTAAGTAATGTATATACATTAACAGGATAAGACAAGATAGATCAAAATGGTGAAACTCTGTGATACACCATGTATTATTTATCAAAATAAGGGATAAGGTTTGGACCATTAAAACGTGTAATCCCGCTGCAAATGTTTGCACCTATCCTAAGTCAGGAATCTGATTTACAGTAGTTGTCGTTTATGTAATTTATAAATGTTTCTCGTTTTTTATATATATTAGACCGTTGGAATGGTTTTACACTAGTAATTTTGGGGCCCTTTATAGCTTGTTGTTCGGTGTGAGCCAAGGCTCCGTGTTGAAGTCCGTACATTGACCTATAATGGAATACTTTTATATATTGTTATTTGGATGGAGAGTTCTCTCGTTGCCACTCACACCACTTCTTTCTATATATATTAATTATCTATCTAATAACTAGTTAATTTACGACTTATGAGTTTGAACATCATTGTATACTGCGCCTCTATTTATCAAAAATGATATAGGAGTTGTTATCCATTCGTTTAATGTGTTAGAGATGTGTTAGCCATTTGATTAGGGACTTTCGTTTTATAATTTTCCTTGGTGTTCTTTATTATTGTGATTTACTTACAATCCGCAACATAAAGTTCGATAGCTACATAGCTTACCTTCGAATTCGTAATAGTCAGGATCCACGACATCAAAAAATTTCTGTGCATTCTTTCTTGCACATTGATCATTGTCCAGTCTATAATGAAATTAAAACAAATTAAGATTATTTCAATTTTCCATAGTCTAGCAAAGTTAATATAAAATGTATTAATGTTTTCCTAGCTTGCACAACGGAGTATTTATAAATACACTCATGTCGGAAACACATCATAAAACAGTACACTGTACTATTAAATAAAACCACACCAAAGTAAAGACTACTTTATAAATGGTCCTAACGCACCTAGTCACTAAAAGTACTGACTCAGTGGTATATTCGGGTTCCACTATTATCAAGGGCTTTTATGCATAAAACTAATAAAGTTAAGATGTGTTCCGAACGGACGGATTTTCTATATGTCCTACGATAAATAAGAACTGCAATTGGATATATTAACTAAGTGGTTTTATGCATATCAAGTTTAATTGCAGATTTTGCAAAACACAAAGCTTAAACAGGCAAAACAGACTGGTGTTCCGGATTTGTCTTTTCCTTGTATTCAGTTATGTAAACATACAAAAAGGTATGCGATACTTTGATTTCTTAGATCTTAGTGAGAATGTTTTAATCGTTTCTGATCACGGTAGGACCTCCCCATTTTTGTTGGTGTATTCAGTCGTTGGATTTGTATGTAGTGATATGTACTGTTGTTTGTCTCTTTGTTTGTTTTACCAACTTTTCGATTATCATTCGACCGGTGAATTTTACTCTCTCCTGTGTATCTTTCGCATCTTTTTGACTTGTATTTATTTGACCTTCTTTAAAGTATATTCATCTTTTAGCGCTCTCGTCTGACCTAACGCCACAATTCTTACTGGACGTTGAAGTATATTTATATATCCTTTACAGACAATCGAACACACTACTGTGGCAATTATCATAGTTTACGCATGTTGAGCAGGATCTGCTTACCCTTCCTGAGCACCTGATATTACTCCCAGTTTTCGGTGGATTCGTGTTGCTTAGTCTTTAGATTTCTATTATGTGTTTTTTGTGTACTTTTATTTGTCTGTTTGTCTTTTTCTTTTTCAGCCATGGCGTTTTTTTTTCGATCTAAGAGTTTGACTGTCCCTCTGGTATCTTTCGTCACTCTTTTATACCTATTTACAATATATTCATCTTGTAGCGCTCTCATCCGATGTAACGTCCCTATTCTTACCACAGACAATTAGATACCATTCTGTACCACGTGTTTTAGTTTACTCACCTGAATAAAGACTGTAAAATCTGCTTCATTTCCCTTTCTGTCTCGTGCCACATTGTTGCACATACATATATCCTTGGTGTTGGATTTTTCCTTACAGAAGGTCTGTTATAGTCAAAGTATCCGGCCTCTGTTTTAGCCAAGGGACTGTCTGGCATAAACTTCAATTTTGTCTGATACAAAAGAAAAATTATTCTATATTTAGTAACACGATTGAACGTAATTCATCTCTTTATGCGTTTACGCTGAATCATTAAAATTAATTTCTATAAAGCCCTTGGATGGTGTAAACTTCCAAAAAAGCATGTATGGTGTAATGTTGTAAGGCATATGGTGCAATGGTAGAAGGTGTTTAGTTCTATGATTTATGGTGTAAGGAAATGGTGTACGACATTTAAAACTATGTAAAATATTGATTTTTAATTTTATACTTTAATTAACAATATTGTGATCAAAATTCGTATAAGTCTGGTCTTCAAAAATCGCGATAAATTTTTGTTCGATTAATAGTAAAATAACAAAAATACTAAACTAGCTTAAGGTGGTACCTACAGGGAGATAACTCTGTAAAATCAGCTAAACGTTTTAATTACGTTGTGTTGTAAAGGGAATAATAAGCTTCGGAAAGATCAAAATTAGAGTTTGTCAAACTGCTATATAACCAGTGTAATTTTTCTGACAAAACAGTTGGTTCAAAATTTTTGAAATTTTTATATTTTTGTTAAAGGGTCAAAGTAAATACTTTGTCAAAATTTTATCAAAATTATACGAGCCAAATTAATTTTAGTGAAAGTGTTAGGTACCACCTTAAATTGGTTCTTTCATGAGCAAGACAATGAATGCAATGTTGAGCAGGTTAATTTGTTCAATTTGATCTGTATCATATAACAACACAGTGATATTTCAAAAAGAAGATAAAAACGAATGAAAAAATGAAGTACCAAATAAAAGCAGAATAAGGAAGAAAATTATGTGTGTACCTTGCCAGATCCTCGAAAATCCCTGTCCCTGTCATCTCGTCTCCTATTCAACATCAACGACTGTTCCAAGAATACTCCACAATACAGAGGTTGTACAAACAGCCTGATGATAAAAACAACATTTGTTTTTGCTCAATAAATAAAGGCAACAGTAGTATGCCGCTGTTCGCAATTCATAAATTAATTGAAAAAAAAAACAAATCCGGTTAACAATTTAAAGACCCCCGTCATGATATAGAGGTTGTACGATTAGCCTGACGATAAAAACAACATTTATCATTCCTCACACTACAATACCAAGGATGGACGATCAGTTTGACGATAAAAACAACAATCATTATTTCTCAAAGAATACAAAGGTTAAACAAACATCATGATAAAACAACATTAATGAATGCACCAAGGATGTCACACAATACAATAGTCGAACGAAGAGCCTGATGATAAAACAACATTTAATTTGCAAATTATATTTGATATTTTTTATAGAACATAAGATATACGAACAAAGATGTGTAGTGTGTACGTTATTTGCATTATGAATGGTCTAGTTGTTAGTGTCTGTGTCATTTTGGTCTCTTGTGGACAGTTGTCACATTGGCAATCATACCACATCTTCTTTTTTATATTTTATAGCATTGCTACAGAAAAACCGAACCTTTTCACATGATCACATGATCATTGGGTACTGATTATGTATATCTAAATGTGTTAGTACATTTATTATGCTATTCTTGCTATGTATGTCCTATAACAGCAAGAAACACAAAAATCAATTTCATAGAAAAGGCATATCTTTACTCTTTCAGTTTTTCATAAATGAAATGAACAGAAAGGGCTAAAAATTGCAAACAATTTGAAAACAAAATACTAATGATAAATACGCGTACAGATAAATAAACGCAAGTTTTATTATAATCAGGTTATCAGAACGCCATCATTAAAGATACTTCTTCGGAACACATAAGATCAGAACGCCATCATTAAAGATACTTCTTCGGAACACAGAAGATCAGAACGCCATCATTAAAGATACTTCTTCGGAACACATAAGATCATCCCCGATTTTGGTTGTGTTCATGTCTTTTGCTTTCTATGTTGTGTTTTATGTACTGTGGTTTTTCTGTCCCCCCCTCCCCCCCCCCCCCCCCCCCCGACCCAATTTTTAGACATGGCGTTGACAGTTTATTTAAAACGTGTAAGTTAAAATGTTCCTTTCGCCTTTTTTTCTCATTCCTTATACTAAACGTCGCAACCATCTTTTGCACATTGAAAATCGTTTATCGGAAAACAAATAACGACACAAGAGTCACTACCGAAAGCACTTTTGACCAAACATACAGACGTTTTCCCTAATATGCAAATTATTTAAAACTCTTAAAGCCCTCTCGACTAATCATGTAGACGTATTCCCTAATATACAAATTATATAAAACTCTTAAAGCCCTTTCGACAAATCATATAGACGTATTCCCTAATATGCAAATTATATAAATCTTACCTTTCCGTCTGAACCAGCCTTTCAACTCTTGGAATCCAGATGTGAAATGTCACCCACATAAAGGATAACCACCATCCGATAACTACCGGAAGATAATAAACTGAAATCAACTTTTCCAGGAAATCATAAGAAATTCCATGTAGATCGCATGTCCACTGTAAATAATCTGGCATTATGGAATTCGTTTGACTGCCAGATTTCCAAGATTCACACTCACTCATAAAAACACCTGCCATTATTGGTGCAACCAGCATTAACGGTAACGAAAAGCTCGCAACTTGCAGCATTATTTTACACGCGGTCTTCGAAAGTGTGTAACACAAAAGGCATGCAAAAATCTGTAAAATGGCAGTCCAAAATGGATCGTTGTAATAACTCGTTCCTTGAACGTTAGAAACATATAATGGATATACCATATGTGGGCAGTCTGTTGCATTGTTATTTCCATGAAAAAATAAAACTGAAAGACACGACGATTTAAATGTACTCATAAGAGCAGTCATCAACAACAGTGTTAGAATAATTTTCCACGCGCTAACAACCGCGTAAATTTTTGTTCTCATTCTTCGAATATTTTTCTTCAGTTCCTTCAACTTGTCACCAAGCTTTCCAAGTTTTGTATATTTGTTGACGTAGTTCTCCCACCATCCGAGCGATATAAGAATCATAGACAATAGAATACCCCAACTCTCTGCTGTCTTCTCACCACGAAGTATGCTAATTACTGGCCACAGTGTCAAAACCGATATTTGAAATATAAGTGCGACTATGTCCGCCATTATGATATAGAACTTACGTCCTCTCTCCCCCTGGCAATCAAATAGTTTCAGTAACGATGGGACGACTGCCACACCGAAGCATAGAAAGAGACCTCGTATCGAATCAATTGTTGGTAGTACATAAAATGCAAAGATACAGATCCCTATTGAATGTAAGGTTTCAACAACTAGAACCTGAGGATGAAAAATAGATATTATAAGGTTACCATGTAAATATAATTTTGAAAATATTTATTTTTCTTAAATCCTGACAACTGGAACCTGCTTCATCATATTCATAATGTTAGAATGTATATAACTTTTTTATTATTATTTTTTTTTAATAAACATAATTAAATAAGCTGTTGATGTTCATTGTCACTTGTAGAGCCTGAGATTGCTTCATTGGCAATCAAACAACATATTCTTTTTCATATGGCAATCAATCATTAGAACCACATAAAACGGGAAAATTTAGAATTCAAATTGAATATAAAGGTTCCAACATTTGAAACATGAATATTTAAGAATTGATATTGTTATCCAATAACATAAATGGTGTAGAAAGTAAAATAACAAAACTTGTGTGTATGTTTTCAAAGAATCAAATGTGTAAAAAAAAAAGTAGTAAAAAAAAAAAAATCAAATGTGAATTGTTGCTACAACAATTTGTGACGTTATCAAATCAAAATGAACGTTACAAACGATGCTACATTAGAATAAATAACTTACTATTGCTAGAATTACAAGAGTTGGCTGTCTTGTCTTCTTGAAACATATCCTCCATAAAGTTTTACAAAATGTAAAAAGATATGGCGTCGTTATGACAACAAACAAAGCCCACAACCATCGTACTTCTACATTTTGTGAAAGTTGATATTTTTCTCTTTGCGGTAGGTCAGGCGGAACACGTCGACATTTTGTTACTATTTCGACGCCCTCTTTTGATCGAATGGTTTCACAATCTAATGTCACATTCTTATACACGTTTGAAGTTATAAGTAATAATGTACTTTTGCTGAGCATTGTCATGAGTATGATGAAAATTGAAAGAAACATGCTTGTGACGACTTTGACAATTTTTCTAAAGATACTAATGTAATCATCATCTATGCCTGAGTCTTGGTCTCTAGATGTAACCCGAAAAACATCCCACTTTGAATTATTGGTTGGAACTTTGACCTCGGGTCTGTCTATAATTGGATCTTTGTGTCTGAAAAATAAAATATGAACCAACATCGAAATCGATGACGTAATACGCCTACATTCCTTGGTGATTTCAAATCCAGACATACACGTACCTGCACACGTCTGCATGCTTACCTCCCTATTAACTTGAAGTCATTTGGAATTATGTGAACCAAAACTTGAATCAAATCTTTCATTGGATTGAGATAAATAAACATTCAGAAAGAAAAAGAACACAACAAATAATGAAAAAAAAATGTTTTATTGATAATATCCTCTATTTAGATCCTGACCGATGTCAATTTTTTATATTGTCACCATTTTCAGGAAGGTTGAAGCGATGATTTTGCTTTAACAAAAAAAAGGATACTAGATATACAGAACTCTACGGTAAATACTAAAAAGGGGATAAATAAAAATGAAAAATTAAACGTTATTAACAAACGAAACGAGCGGCAAACAGATGTCATATACCTGACCTGGTACGAACAATTTCCGAAGAAAATAAATGCAGCCCTAAAAAAAAATCATAAATTAAGGCAACAATAGTATACCGCTGTTCAATAGTCATATATCGATTAAAAAAACAACATCAGTTATAGGAGGATGATAACGGAAAAGCAAAATAGCATTTAAATTTGAAAAGGAGAAAACTGCTTTAAGGTAGTAAAATTATGAAAAAATATGATTGACACTTACTGTACATATTTAGGAGGATAAGTGTTATACTTATTTTCGGTCTGAGATTGCTGTTCTTCCTCAATGGCTGCTGCTTCTATATTTCTAGTAAGAGTTGATGCCCTTGAATCTCCTCCTATTTTCATGTTGTCACTACTGGTGTCGCTCCAGGAGGTATTTCCGTCGATGTTTACCGGATCCATTGAACCGTCAAACGCTGGGTTTATGACTCCATTTGGAATGGGCTAAACGAAAACATTCAATTGTCTAAATGTTTATACGGTTACTAACTTACTTTTCAACCAAATTTAACAAACAAAAAATAACTATATACCAAATAAATTCTTGAGATGGTAAAAACTAAATAATTTAAATGAACGAAGAAATAAAAGTATATAATGCAAAGAGAGACGGCTTAAGTCACCAACCATACGAAGAAGATTTACAGAACGATAGTTTGTATATTGATGATTTGGTTGATCGGGCTAGTCACAGATGTCTACTGATATTTCACGACTCTATTCTTCTTGTGTTTTTATATAAGATTATCAACATGACGGATTCGTCTATTGGAACTGGATATTCCTTTTCCATCCCAATTTTTCCTGAGTTTTGTGTTTCAAAGCTTGTTTTTCTTCTTGCTGATCTCGTTTTTGTTTGGTTGTTTATATGTTACTTGTGATTAACAAGTTACTTGGTATATCAATTAACAAATGAAAGAAAACAAAGTTAGAAGCTGAGTTGATTATGAATATAATAATAATTTTAGTACTATTAATATACAGATAAGCAGATGGGGTATCATTGCCAATCAGACCTCCAATATTTAAACATTCAAACCGTATAGGCGGGTATAAATGGCGCCTACATGAAAAATAGAAAACAGTTCAATTAAAAACAACTTACCCACAATGCAACATAAACATATTCAAATACTGTAGATTCATTTATTTTCGTGGGTACCAATTTTCGTGGTTTTAGAAAAACTTGCATATTCGTGTATATCTAATTTCGTGGTTTTGTCAAAGTTCGATTACATTCCTTAAGAAAAATTAAAAAATTCGTTGATCATTTAAATTCGTGGTTCCCTTGTTCTCACGAAATCCACGAAAATGGGTATCCAACGAATATTAATAAATCTACAGTATTACAGGAAGTAAAAAGGAACAGAATAGAAAAGCAAATTGTGGGCTGTGTTCGTTGATAAAGGTTGTACGGTGACCTATAGTTGTTAATTTCTGTGTCATTTCGTCTCTTGTTAAAGTTGTCTCATTGGCAATCATATCACGGCTTCTTTTTTTATATTTAACACCTGTACCTCTTTCTTGTCTTTCGTAAGAAGTGTTTGAGTGCTAGTATAGCGATCTTCCTGCATTTCTGGTAGTGTAATAGGTCTGTTGATTAGTGTACCATCAATATCTTTGACTGGGGCTGTCTCCTAAAATTAAATGAAAAAAATATATTCAACTTGTTAGATGGTTTACATAACATAAATCATTTTTGAAAAGAATAAAGTTAAAGCTAATGAGTTGATATAAGACAACAGTAGGATTAGGAACAAGGATGTAACAAATGCAATTTACGGCCTTAAATAAAATATGTACGTGCCGTCCTAAAATAAAAAGCCTTAAAATACACAATCTAGCAAATATAAATAAAAAATTATCAAATTCATATACTGCAATACAGTGTCCTGAATTAAGAACTGCACAGAATGAAAGCAGATGGCAAATAAAGACCACATTTGGAGCGACAATATTATTATTTTACACAAATTATGACCTGAAGTGGTAGATTTTTAGCAACAACTCAAATATCGGTATAGTCCAAGAACAACGCAAAAAAAACTATGCATTAATTTCATGTGTCCAAAACGCTTTTCCAGAATTACCTTTATCCAGAACGATGAAACCATATAGTTTGAAGGCCACTAGCAAGGATTTATTAGACTAAACACAAATGAATAGCAAAATGGACAAAAAGAACCTGTATCCATCTACATTTGCCAACAACAGACCAAACAGTGAATAAAATAATTGTATTATCCTTTATACTCAATATTTGAAAATTCCTTTCTGCTGTATCGCCATGAAATATTACAGAAGACGTTAATATTGTTAGTCTCAATCAAAATAAACTCCATACTCCCAGATTAACGATATTGCAGGGTTAAGCCATTGTTTCTCGTCAATAACGCGACGTGTCCATCTATTTCCTGCTAGTAAAAATGTCCATGCACGAGAAATAAATATACATAGTGTAAGGTATAAAACACAATGAATACCATCAAGTAATCAAAAACTTCTGTAAATACAAGTGTTGTAAAAGAAGTTTTTAAGAGCGAATGCCAAAAGTAAAATAAGGGAGCTACCATTTGATTTTTATGGGGGGGCTAGGATGAAATTTGAAAAAATAGGCAGGACAGGAGTTTTGAGTAAAAAAAAAAGTCAGGATGAGACACTTGCAAAAAAAAAAAGTCAGGACGACAATTTAGGTAAAAAAAAGTCTGGATAAACTAAAAAAAAAAGGCAGGACCGAACAGAGTGAAAAATAAAAAGGCAGGACAGAGATTACAGCTAAAAAAAAATGCAGGACAAAATTTTTCATCCTAGCCCCCCCCCATAAAAATCAAATGGTAGCTCCCTAACACACAAATACCGGACTCCATTGAATATTCAAAACGGAAAGTCTGTAGCCAAATTTTAAAATCCAAAGATCAAACACATTAAACAAACGCATAACATATTCCTGACTTGGTTCAGGCATTTTCTTATATTCAACTTTTCACTATCATTCAATCATCGTAGATCAAAATTTTCGAAATGTGAAGTGCTTTTCCAACTTACAAGACCGGCATAAATTTTCCTCAAACGTACTGGAGTCCAGACTTCAGCAGACGATACTGTTAATTCCATTACTAATTAACTCAACTACCATCGCATTCACACGAAACATATTTAATTTGATTGTTTGTACAAATTCATGAAGCAAGTGCGAGCTCATCAGCTACGAAGGCGTACAACAATCTATAATATTCCAAAATAACCAAATGAAACGGATGAAAGTTAATGATTTTTTATTTACCTTACTTACAAACAATCATGTAAACAGAATTAAATAAAGACAGTAACATCTACAGCCGGGCATTTAAGAATCTTTGAAGCTGATAAGAAGATTAAGCATCCTTGTTAGATGATAAACAAATATAGGTAATATGTCTTTAATGGTTTGGCAAAAGGGAAAGTCGGAAAGGCGTACCAAACGACTAAACAAACACGGTAGCTAGTGATAGGCATATTTGGACATTGCGGTATGTCAAAAGCGCTCGTAATTGTGACGTGTATGGGTGTTTCTATAAGTTTTGTAATGTGTGATGTCATAATTAATTATTTTAATTAGGTTGATTTTATATTTAGATGGTACGTCATGATGAATGTGTTGTAGTATGAAAATGCATTTTACTGCACGTAAATACTTTGAACCGGGAAGTCTCTCCTTTGTTTATGCTTGGTGAATAAAATCCTTTTACAAATTGTTTAATTAACTCGCTATTCCTTTAAATTAAGATCACGAGAATGTTACAGATTCAATGTAAAAGAGGGACGAAAGATACCAGAGGGACAGTCAAACTCATAAATCGAAGTAAACTGACAACGCCATGGCCAAAAAATGAAAATACAAACAGACAAACAATAATACACACGACACAACATAGAAAACAAAAGAATAAGCAACACGGACCCCACCAAAAACTAGGGGTGGTCTCAGGTGCTCCGAAAGGGTAAGCAGATCCTGCTACACATGTGGCACCCGTCGTGTTGCTTATGTCATAACAAATCCGGTAAATAGTCTTAATTCGGTAGGTCACATTCATGAAAGGGAAGGGGGTTGTAGTTACGACGTAAGGAACATATCCGATATCATTTGTGAAACGGTTATTCCATGTAACTGTTTCTGGAAAGGGTTCCGAATGCTTCTGGAATAAATTTTATTACAGGGTTCCGACTGCTTCTGGGATAACTTTTATTAGAGGATTCCGAATACTTCTGGAATCACTTTTTTTACAGAGTTCCGAATGCTTTTGGAATAATTTTATCAAACATTTTCGGATTTTTATGATAGCATTCATAAAAAGACCGTTAAATCAAAACCAAATAGGACACCAGGAAAAAAATCAGCTTTGAGCACTATTGTTTTTTTTCATTTAGATTAACATAATTCGTCAATCAAAACTTTAAAATCATAAAGTACCATTTGAATAGTGGTATTAATCACTGTTTTATTTGAGAAAATACATTTAAAAAAGCCTGTACAAAACCAGGAATATGACAGTTTGATGTGTTAAAGCTTTTGATGTTGTCATGATAAGGGACTTTCCTTTTTTAATTTCCCCCGGAGTTCAGTATTTTTGTGATTTTACTTTTTGTTAATCATTCGTTTGATGTGTGTGATCTTTTGATTTTGCCATTTGCTTAGGAACTTTCCTTGGAGTTATGTATTTTTGTGATTTTACATTTTGAATAGTGATGTTCAACACTCTTTACATCGGAAATTGTAAGAAGGCAAAAAAAATGTTTAGATCAAAAGATTTCTTTAATGACATATATAGAAATACCACAAGCCAGAAACAGTGACAATTTTGTCTTATCTTTAAGTGGTAGATTCCAATATTATCATAAGTGTTTGTGTTTATAAAAACACCGAGGGTACTCAAAGTATTTAATCTTGTATTTGCAAATAACTCTATACCAACAGACATTTCACCCACAATGCAACATAAAGTTCACCAACAATGCAACAGAAAGCTCTCCCACAATGCCCACTCTCGATCTTTGATAATTATCACTACTTATGATTAAAGTCTTTTTCGACAATGAAAAAAATATCATATATTTAAAAGTAGGAATTTGATTTATGGCATTTAGACAACAATCTATCAAAGCATGAATTAAAATCTGAAAGTGAACAAGTGGTCTGCAGTGATAGATAGAATAGTGGTCTCATAACCACCCGAGCTTAAAAAAGATAAATAAATAGAAATAGTAATTTTCATAATAAGAGGCAAAACTTCAAAATTTCCAAAATAATTTATAAATATATAATAAAAACTATAACACAATTTTCCATACGTTTCGGCCATTACTGTTAAATTTGTTATTATACAATCATTTAGAGACTTTATGCATGTATATTAAACAAATTATCACATTAAATGTAATTTGATTAAGAAATATTGATATGTGAACAAAAAAATAATATTAAAATTAATGTTGATTAAATTAAGAAATGTTACAATAGGGATAAAAACATATTATGGTTATTCGAGTGATGTATTCAAATGTGTACACAAAACATAACTAAACAATTGTATTTGAGGTCACGTCAGTGAACAAGTATGCACCCGAGAACTAACATAAAAAAAAGAAGATGTGGTATGATTGCCAATGAAACAACTCTCCACAAGAGACCAAAATGACACAGAAATTAATAACTATATGTCATCGTACGGCCTTCAACAATGAGCAAAGCCAATGTTCGTTTTACATATAAACAACTAAAATAATTAGTTTAATTTTCGGTGATATAGTTTTTAAAAAGAAAACAAATTGGGCTAAACATAACAATTCTAGAAAACTAATAGATCTAAAGGTACAACTATGCTTAATGATAATCAAGTTTAAACCTTTACACAGATGTTAAGAATATGATAATCTGGTTGTTTAACGAAACGAATTTGATATCTTTATTAATGAATCAAGTTAATATATACAAAAGTATTACTGGTACATTTAGATATAGGAATGGTTTAGTTAAAACTGTCCAACGCCTAACAATTTGTAATTCATACTAAAATTTATAAACAACACAGGTTATGGGGGACGAATATCGCCCTCTGTTTAGTGTGAATAAAACAAACAGCGACATCATTGAACTTTAGTATCACTTGTTTCAAATTTTAGTTTTATAAACTTGATTATCTAATTGTAAATTTAAATTTTCAAGCGTCTGATATTCCGAAAGTACCAATCATTTTGATATTTTAATCCAGTTTACACCAATGTGGAAATAAATGTAAATTAATATCCTGTATCTATATTGCTTTGATCACCATTAAAATAATTTAGAAATCTGGCAATTGGCATAAACCATGATATCAACCTTAAAATGAATGAACCCATTTAGAGTTAGGACTAGTAGTCTCAAAGGTATATACAGAAACACTTAATAATTATCAAAAGTACCAAGATTATAATTTTATACGCCAGACGCGCGTTTCGTCTACATAAGACTCATCAGTGACGCTCAGATCAAAATAGTTAAAAAGCCAAACAAATACAATGTTGAAGAGCATTGAGGACCCAAAATTCCCAAAAGTTGTGCCAAATACGGCTAAGGTAATCTACTCCTGGGGTAAGAAAATCCTTAGTTTTTCGAAAAATTCAAAAGTTTTGTAAGCAGAAAATTATAAAAATGACCATATAATTGATATTCATGTCAACACCGAAGTGCTGACTACTGGGCTGGTGATACCCTCTAAAACTGTAAGATAATCCAGACCATGGAAAAGGGAAATGAAATTAAATTAAAAAATAGATATTTGCATTGAATTAAAACCTATAGTCAAAATTAGTTTGTCAATTTTTTGGTGGCATGGCGGGCTATTATTTTGTGGCAAGTCAGGTATTATTTTGTGGCATTTTTTACATTAATTTTAGTAAAGTAAAACAGCTAAAATAATTTTAATCTGATGAAAATATATAGCATGTTTCCAGGCTTTGCTTACAAGGCCTTGTTGAAATATTGATTTTTTTTTAAATTTCCCATTATATGAGAAAAATATAATACGTTTCATTTCGATCTAGAAATTCTTATTTATTATGTAAATTCGTATATTTTTTTGTCCTAGATCAATTTGTAAATTACAAGTCTAAACTCTAAATTCAATGTTAATTTATTTGACCTTGTCTCTAGCACAACTTAACTTTTAACAAGTCGCATGTTTACTATTTAAACAATCTACATTCATAGTTATACCTTGTCTTACTTTTACAAGATAATGTTTTTAACAAACAATAACCCAAACCTCTCTAAACTACCAAATATTTTCTACATAGCATTTTATTAAATAAGAGTCGAATAGAGGGGAATATGGATGGGAGTTTCTTCATATCTGTAATTTTAAATTTTTATGTCGTTTTTCTCTTCTCTTTTTTTTTTTTGCTCATTTTTTAAATTTGTTTAAACACCCAATTATTTTCTATTCATATACTTTGCTTATTATTGAAATTTGTTTTAACAACCAATTATTCTCTATTCATAATATTTTTTGCTAATTATTCCACTTTGTTTAATCAGCACATTATTATCTACTTCCTTGTTTTTTGGCTTTTTTCCTTAAATTCTTAAATTTTCTGACTTTTTAAAATTAATTGTGGTATTTCCCCCTGTATACATGATATATCTATCAACCATGTAATATATCATGCTCTAAATGGCGGAGTGTAAAATTTTATTGATTGATTGATGGTTTCAAACGTCCAGTGGCAAATATTTCATGCATTTTCAATCCGATTGAGTCTAAGAGAAGATTAAAAATATTCTTAAAAGATATTAACAAAGATATAAACAAATCTAACACCAACTTATACAAATAACTAAAACAGTATGATTTCTTTTACTTGAACCTACTTGATGTGTTATATCATAACACTTTGACATTTGTCACCCCTTTTAAACAGGTACAATACAAGATGAATTATATTTGATATGCAGCTACTTCGACAGAAAATAGGTTATTGGGAATTGATATCTTGTACATGCAGTTACTAACTGTTATTATCTAAGTAATTTGATGTTGGCAACAGAATGTCTTTACTTTATATAGTAGAAGGTTAAAAAAAAATTAAAACAATCATAATCGATCTATTTTTCAATAATCTGAGATTTGGTCTAATACTTGAATTCTTACTGATTGGTTGTTTAAATATAAAAAAGAAGATGTGGTACAAAATGTATGATTGCCAATTAGACAACTCGCCACAAAGACCAAAATGACACAGAAATTAACAACTATAGGTCACCGTACGGCCTTCAACAATGAGCAAAGCCAACACCACATAGTCAGCTATAAAAGACCCCGAAATGACTACTTTGACTACATCTTCAATATGCATAATTACACAGTTGTAAATCACCGATCACATCTATGAGAGATCCCAAAAATAAACAAGTGCATGTATATAATTTAGAGAATATTATTTGTATGCCCCATTTATGGGCATTATGTTTTCTGGTCTGTGCGTCCGTTCGTTCGTTCGTCCGTCTGTCCCGCTTTAGGTTAAAGTTTTTCGTCGAGGTAGTTTTTGATGAAGTTGAAGTCCAATCAGCTTGAAACTGAGTACACATGTTCCCTGTGATATCATCTTTCTAATTTTAATGCCAAATTATAGTTCTTATCCCATTTTCACGGTCCACTGTACATAGAAAATGATAGTGCGGGGCATTCTTGTTTTGTTGAAAAAAATTAACAGTGCTTTCTCTAAAAAAAAATCTGAAGTAACATACAATAGATTTGATAGTAAAACAGTCTCAGATTTACTTAGAAAACTATATTGTGACTATAACTGTCTCAATAGCAATTATTTTTTACTTTTTCAACTTTAATCAAACAGTTTTTTGCTTCATCAATGAATTTCTTTCCATATTGCAGATTTATTACAAAATTCATTGTCTTGCACAAGAACAAAAATATAAAAATGATTCATATTGAAAATTGTATGGCAAGTTTAAAAAAAAAAGTTAAGAAAAAAAGATAATTTTTTATTTTCTTTTTCGAGACAAACGTTTTTTTTTTTTTTTAATTTTGATAAGATAAAATGCAACTATGTTTCTTAATAAAAAAACAAACAATTATTAGATTAAATGTTATTCTTAATTTTTAACTTATTCTCAATAGAAAACAACTAAATTCTTCTTATTTTTCTCTGACAAACAATTTTTCTTTCAGAATTTTGTTTTCTAATAATAGCACAGGCATTACATCATTAATGTAAAAACTTTGCACAGTGTAACGAACTGAATATATGAGGGTGTGGATTAGATTTACAGCATAGAGAGTAAATGGTAAAAAAAAAAAATGCAGAAAAATAAAGAATAAAAAATTAAAAGAATAAGAGAAAAACAGGTCAAATAAATAAGGAGCAGATAACATAATGGGTCTTAAATATAAAGAATAGAGAATAATTGCAAAAACTTATAAAGAAAAATGACCAAAAATATCATAAATAGAAAAAAAAATAAAAAAAATGAAGGACCCCACCCCTCCCCGATGTACAGTCCCAGATATTTTGTAACAACAAATTTCTTACCTGGACATTGTTGTATATTGCTGCCATGTTGGTTATTTGGTACTTCTGTTTGTATCCGAAAGTCCTAAAACACAAAATTGAATACAGAATAAAACATTTACAAATGCCGGAACCGCATACAGAGCAACATTAACTTACTCTTTCGGAGCACTATATTTTACTTCCGGTTTTTATGGGAGTATTGGTACTGCCCATGACATAGATTTTATAAGGTCTTTTTTTGGGATAAACGCACGTGAGTGTCATCAATTATGAAATAGCATTAATCCTCTCTAGTGTCCTGTAGCTTTTATGTTTATTAATCCTTGAAACACTGTCATTTTGCTCCTCAACTTCGTGCTTTATTTGGCCCTTTTTTGATTCGAAAGCCATGGATGGGTCTTTTGTAAACGAAACTAGCATCTGGCGTAAAGAATTGTATTCCTCTTACTGTGGATTCATTAATATTCGTTGGATACCAATTTTCGTGGATTTCGTTGGAACAGGGGAACCACGAATTTAAATGTTCAACGAAATACAAAATTTCAATAGGAATGTATGCAAACTTTTCTCAAACAACGAATCTAAATATCCACGAATATGCAAGTTTTCCGCAATCCACGAAAATTGGTACCCACGAAAATAAAAGAATTGTATTCCTATTATGTACATGTATGTTGTACTTTTTTACACATTTGTACAAATTAAATTCAGTTGCTGTCGTAACTAAAGGAAAAAAAATAATATAGTCCTTGTTGGAAATGCGGATCCGAATTACTTTGAAGCAGACGAACAACCATTGAAGGCAAATATCAATGAAACAGGGTCAAATTCTAAACAACAAAAACTGGAACCGAAAAATATATATAAGTCTACACTTATGTTTGAGATTGTTCGTATTTTTATAAACTTGAGTAACATATCAGCAATTACTTTTCGGTTATTTGAAATTTTTAAAAGTTCAAATAGATTTTTTTCTAATTCCTTCAACATGAACTTACTCGTTTACTGTCTCTTCCGTAAACATTTACAAATAAGTTATAAAATACAAAGTTTACAATTTATTCTTCTATTCGGAACAAACGAAATATTCATTTGATTAAATTCTAAAAAGTATTTCCTATTTATTTCAAAATCATTTCCGAAAAAAAAAATATGCGTACCAATGTTTATGATTATGACTAAATGTTGAATAATTTTACGCCTCACCATTTTAATGTCTTCTTGGCTGTCACCTCCGAAGGATGAATATTTATATTGTTAGGGTCCATTTTGGTATAAAATGGCGAAAGTTTGTTAGGGCGGAGAAATGTTTGTAAATAGAGCTTTAGTTACAAACGGAACTATTTTGAGGGCGGTATCTTTTACTCCATCACGATGTAAATATCTTTGTCATCAGGTGTACAGTATCATCAGCCTCGTTCTGGATCCAGTTAACGTTGACGGAGGCTACAATGAAATAATTAAATAGATATTTGTTTTAAACGTACCATATCTTGTTAATCTGTATTTCACGTGTCAAATGTGGTCTAACTTTAAAACAGTAGATTAATCCAATAAAAGGATTGCCGACGATTAATCTACCGGTAGATATGGACACTTTCTAATGGCGTTTGATGATACATGGTATTTATGATATGCAACTTACGATTAATAAAATGAGTTGGCGTATAATATTTGTATAAGTATGTCTTTAGTCTCTACAGTAGTGGAATAGTTGACAAAATACCACACTTTCTCTTCTGATGAAAGGCGTAACCTTTTAATAACTTATGACATCTGTATAACTGTAATATGTTTTTATAAGTACTCCTGCAGAAATACTTAACATTCATGAGTACAAAATGTAACGACGTATATGCATGGATTACTGTCAGCAGATGCGTTCGGGACTAATGATTTCAGAGGGCACATGCAGAATTATCTTACATACATGTAACAACATAATTTCACGGAACATTTAACTGCATAACTATCCCCAGGTGCCTTTGGGATTAATGATTTAAGGGTCACCTACAGAATTTTACATACATGTAACAACATCCTGAAATGCATGGAACACGTAACTACATTTAGACTATCAACAGGGGCGTTCGGGACCAATGATTTTAGAGGAGGAAACTCGTTTATCAGGACAGCGAAGTATGTCCACGGTATACTTTACCTTTAAAGGTTCTGATCTGAGGTTAAGAACGATTACTTAATTAATATACACAGCTATCTGCTTACTTTCTTATGGAGCTTCAAATATTGCTAAAGTTCAACTCCTAATTTTGAATTATTGATGCCCCCTTTTCCCAATCGGTATATAACATTTAAAATGTGTTACAGTAACTACCTAAATTGGGACCCTAAAAAGGACTTGACAATATCATATCTGAAAACCAATATTGACGATCTGAAATTTGCAAAAGAACAACAAACGTCTGTGTTCTGTTAAATGTGTTTTTCGTTCATTTTTTTACATAAATAAGGCCGTTAGTTTTCTCGTTTGAATTGTTTTACATTGTCTTATCGGGACCTTTTATAGCTGACTATGCGGTATGGGCTTTGCTCATTGTTGAAGGGCCGTACGGTGACCTAAAGTTGTTAATGTCTGTGTCATTTTGGTCTCTTGCGGATAGTTGTCTCATTGGCAATCATACCACATCTTCTTTTTTATATTTAACAATGCTGGTTTTTGCTAAAGTGAAGCAGTATTTCATAATATATGTTTTGGGGTTTAGTATGATGCCTATTTTCAATGAACTACATTTGTAGTACATTTGTAGTACACATTTATATTAATTAATCAGCTGAAGCCCGCCTCCGGGACCGGAATTTTCTAGCTGTGTTGAAGACTTCGGCTGTTTTCTGCTCTACGGCCGGGTTGTTGTCTCTTTAACACATTATCCATTTCAAATCTCAATTTTATTTGCCAAAGAAATATATAAATAGGAAAATTGTGTACTACACGAGAAATTGGATAATTATGCAAGTTAATATGTACACATATCTTTTATGTAGCTGATTAAAATTTGATCAAGAGTAACAACTTACTTATTCTTTAAAAAGGCATCAAACTTTTAATTTTTGTTCATTCTATTTTGTTTGGATATAGGAACTTGGTGTTCCCAAACTGTGTAGTGACTGTGTACAGGAAGAAAGCAGCTAGAATTTACTTGTTATTCCATTTTGTATTTTATTTTTATTTACAGTTTGGCACTTAGACATAAATTACATCATTATGTATAATTACCATTAACTTTAAAAAGAAATACATTCAATCGGAAAGTTTCACTGCAATTTCAACAAACAAATTACAAACAAACTAATTTAATCAAATATATTGCTGTGTTTTTAAATACTAAGCATTTGTAAATTGCAGTCGAAATTGCAAATTGGATTATTGACAGAATTTGATTCTTAAATGGTTTTAAATTCAGGTAGGGTGTAACCTTGGAATTATTTCATTCAAGTTGTAGATACAGTACTTGATCTTATCAAAGTGAACATACAAATATATAGGGGGCGAAGAATCGGTATACAGGGAAGTAACTCTATTCTATCAGTTTGCTTTGGTGTTTGTGATAGGCAGTTTAATCAATTTCTATCAGTTAATAACGACTCATTTTTGTTCTTCTTACGGTTCATAAACCATTGTTTATTCTCTTAAAAAGACGTGTATGTCATATTAGTGAGGGGCCTGATGGGTTATTTTTTGTTCTTCGTTATCGCTATCATTATCCGTATTTCTACAGATTTTTTTTTTATATTTTTGTGATCCGTGATAATGGAAATTTATTTTCTGTGAATCGTGGTTGACAAAACAATCAATTCATGAATCGTGATGAGACCCCCCATCAGGCCCCTCATTAGTAAATAAGGAGCTAATGCATGATTGCCAATGCGACAAATATCTACCAAAAACCAAATGGCATAGAATTTAGGAATTAAAGGTTGTTTTGTTTTGTCGGGTTTTTTTTCTTCTTCTTCAAAATAAGAATAGGATAATAGAAGGTGCGGAACATAGATAATTTATTGTCTACAGGATAATAACCGAACTATACATTTGTTTAATTCTAAACAAACATTTAACAGGAAATAATATTGTATTGGTGACTATATTCTTTATGATTAGTCCAAAAGATTTCATATAAAACGCAATAAACTGATATACACATATTTGCAAAGTCTTTTCCACTGATCTTAGATCTCGCTTGTTATTGCTTCGGTCAGGTCAGAAACATACCGCTGGTCAGGTTAAATAATCCTATAATGTTGACTGTCAAAACCTAAATTAATTTATCAATAAAATACGGGGAGAAAATAACAGAGATTATCACAAGATAATAACTTATGAGATGTTTCTAGATAAAGATAGTTGAAAACGATACGACAATAATTTAGCAAGGCAAAAACACATACAAATATATATTTTCAAAAAAAAAAACCATTTAAACACCTAAAATGTGGCTATCAATCTCTTGTTCCTGCATAAAACCGTACAGGACACGTTATGACGCATGTCATCTAAAACGCGTTGATTTATAAAATAATTTAAACATTATTATACTCAAGTTTGAGTTGGTAGCGTTCATACTTAACTAGATAGATATGGGAAGATGTGATGTGAGTGCCAATGAGACAACTCTCCATCCAAATAACAATTTATAAAAGTAAACCATTATAGGTCAATGTACAGCCTTCAACATGGAGCCTTGGAGCCTTGGATAATCTATTTCAAAATAGCTTGTATTGCTATACTTATTTCTGATGATCAACTGTTTTCGTTATTTTTCAAAAGCATTTGGTCACCAGACAAATTAGTATAACGCAAAAAATTACCAGAACGACAAAGACTTATTATATTTCATTTTCCTCTTTTTAACTAGTAAACTACTGAGGACTTTTAAGGGATTAACAAAAGATATTTATTTCATAATAGGTTGTGTATATAAAGGGTTGTGGACCATATGAAAATAAATCGGCAATGCAACAAGAATCAAAACACAGATTTAGATACAATACCTCGCGAGGCTCTCGCATCTGACAGATGTCAATGACATGTGTTACAATGCTCATACCCGGTATATACCAGAAAAGACCGTTATTGAATAAAATATTATTTGAAGCAAAATGTCAAAAGGACATACAGACTTGTTGAATATTAAATTTGTTTTGATATTAATCTGTTTGATATAACTAAATAACAGTCAACATACTTTATTAACATTAATAGTATTTATTTAGTAAAATACCTTCTAAGCTATAATCAAATATGACTGGCGACATGAAATAGCGTATTTTATCTACAGAAATATTGAATTAAAATAGGTGAGGGAAAATTATATTAGGTCAAATTTTAGAACGCGAGATTTAAGATTACGGATTAGACATTTAAAGGGACTATATATGCGTCAAACATGCCCATGTATCTCTGACGTACGTCTCCTTATGACGTGATCAGATATATATGCACATCGCTCGTTTGGTCATAGTATTTGCAATCCTCTTTTAGATTAATCTCATCATAGATATCATTTAAATGAAACGATACATACATGTACCAAATAAGGATTTGAAAAAAGAATACTTAATTCCTTGAATTTATGATCTAATTTGTCTTTAACTTTAGGAATTAAAAAATCGTCTACCGAAACAACACACAAAACAATTCACATATTGTTAATTTTCGATCTGAGTTTGACTGTCCCTGTGGTATTTTTCGCCCCTCTTTTGGTACTAAAACCAAGACATTACGATCAATTAAATATTCCCCTTTTTATTATGTTGATTCTTTTCTTAGTAAGTTTTTGATTTTGTACGCCTTATGTAAATATAAAAAAGGTGGTATGAATGCCAATGAGACAACTATCCACAAAAGACCAAAATGACACAGACATTAACAACTATAGTCACCGTACGGCCTTCAACAATGAGCAAAGCTCACATCCGTTCCGTACTTACTTCGTATCACTACACTAAATATGTATAGTGAACTAAGTATACGGAAATGAAACGAGCGCTGTACGGAGATTGTTTTTAACTGTGCTTGAAAATATCAAGCGGAAGTGAATGATTTGGACCGGAAGTGAATGATTTGGTACCGGAAGTGAATGATTTGGTACCATTAGTATGAATATACCAGTGAAAAACTAAAATATGAATGGTAAGCTTGGTTTACTTCTTTTAAGGTGATACCCAACACTTTAACTAAAATTAATTCGGCTCGTTTAATTTTCTTAAAATTTTACAAAGTATATACTTTGACCCTTTTACAAAAATAATATGAGGCAGGCATAACCTGTGAATGGGGACGAAGTCTGTATGTTTTTTTGTTTTTTTCTTTACCTCAAACATGTTTTAAAATAAAGGAAACGGAAATACCGTAACGTTCCCGATTTCGGTTCTGTGGTTAGGGATTTAGCTGTGACGTTGTTTAAGTTATGACGTCATATTCAATGTAAACAAAAGAAACGCTTCCATCAGGTAACTTTTTTTCAAATCAAACAATTATTAAAAATGAAATTGTATTGAGTTCCAATCTTATATTTTACTAGACTGATACATATAATTTTCTTTTCAAAGTCTCATGCAAACAAGATAGATTTCTGCGCAAATGCGGGGAAAACCGGAACAGGAACTAGATCTGAATAAAAAAGTTAACGATTTTGAGTTCATTAGTAGAATGAAAAATTCAGGAAATTTTCCCGATTTTTTTTTTTTTTTTTTTTTTTTTATTGATTTTTCTACCGTAATTGGGGACTTCGTCCCCATATAAAAATTTCAAAAAATTTGACCAACCGTTTTATCAGAAAAAATACACTGGTTATATAGGAGTTTGACAAACACTTATTTTGATCATTGAGAAGCTTGATATTCCCTTTACATCACAACGTAATTAAAACGTTAATCTGATTTTACAGAGTTATCTCCCTGTAGTGTTTGGTACACCCTTAATTGCTCTGACTTATACAGAGTAACAGAATGTTATACCTGTGGGTAGGTAAGGCCAATTAAAATTAATTGATAGATTTCCATCCCCGCCCGCCCCTCTGAAATCTTCCCGCCCCGATTTTTTTTTTTTTTTAAAAATTACGATTTCCGGATTTTGTTCATTTCCGTTACCGGTAACCGTCGATAATTTCGTTTCAATCAAACTTCCTGTTTCACAATTTCGGTTTTCGTATTTCTTAGAGTATTCTTACTAAATTATTCAGTCGATATATTCTGCTGATCTATGATGACAACATCATTTACCCAGAATAGAGATTGATTACGAGAAAGGCATGAAATATTCGGGTTACGAGTAATACGCTGTGTCCAAGAACGCAAATCGCCGTATGCCACAAATGTTTGTGATTTAATAGAACACCTTGGATTTTATTATATTTATACAATAACTTTGTGTCAAGAAATTTGGAATGTGAATGAAACCCAAAAGCGTAAGAATCGTGGAACACATTGGTACAACAAATCATGACTGGAATAAAGGAATTGACACAAACATGAACTTGTTAGATTGGTGACCGTATATTGAGTTCAGAAAGTCGACAAACATACGCATTTTTAATTTATCAATTTATCGCAAGCCCTTAGATTTAGATTTAGCCATGCCTTTCGATTTTTGTAGACAAACAGCAAACATCATCTGTCCCAATACCCACAATAGTCATTAAACAACTTTGTGTTCTACATTGTAATTATATTCGCATCTTGCATATTTAAAAGGACCAATCTTATTTTTCAACACTGTTTGAGTTTTCATTTTATTCTGTACTTATAATACTTGTGTTGCATACCAATGCATTTGCTTCATTTTATTAGGACAACAAACGATTGCTTAGAAAGCAAAATAAAGTTGGTGTAGGTCCAACTGAAGAGAGCATTTCTCCATGTTTCTGCTGTTTACTATAAAATAGGTTTCTAAAGCCGCAATTACATGTAGAACAGTGGTGGCCAATCAGAGATATGTATTTAAAGTATTTTGATGTTGGATGTGTACGGATTGATAGTTTAGTGTTAGATGCATGATTTTTTTTATTAGTTGTTAGTGGCTTTGAACTAGCTGTCAGATAACTGCGAGTACTCTCAGATCTGTTCCTAGTGTCTTTTTGTTATCGGGATCATAAATGAGACCGTTAGTTTTCTCTTTTGAATTGTTTTACATTGTCATATCGGGGCCCTTTAAAGCTGACTATGCGGTATGGGCTTTGCTCATTGTTGAAGGCCGTACAGTGACCTATAGTTGTTAATGTATGTGTCATTTTTGGTTTCTTGTGGACAGTTATCTCATTGGCAATCAATACACATCTTCTTTTTTATATTAAGCATTTAAAAAATCATACAAAATACCTTATGCATATATTTACATGATATAATGCTTATTATTACACTTGCATATATGAATAACACGTGACAAGAAGGTTTCATATGAAATAAAATTTAAAAAATAAAATCCTCCCACCCGCGCCATTTTAAAAAAAAATTTGGATGAAAATCTACTAATTAATTTTAGTTGGCCTAACCTGTAAAAAAAATCATTTACGTCGGAATCAAAAGTTGATAATATAGAAACAGTGATTCAAAATACTAGATAGTCTATTCAAACTAAAAGATACTTGTGTATAGTTCATGTACTGTCTGTTTTCAATACACATGTGTCTTATAAATTTCCTGTTTAAAAAACTTTGAAATTTTCGGAAGACCAAGGAATTTCTTATCCCACGCATAAATTACCTTAGCCTTACTTGACACAACTTTTTGAAATTTTGGATCCTCAATGCTCTTTTGGCTATTTTGATATAAGCGTCACTGTTGAGTCTTGTGTAGACGAAACGCGCGTCTGGCGTACCAAATTATAATCCTGGTTCCTTTGATAACTATTGAACAACTTTATATTATCCTTTTGAACACCCATTTAGGAGGGGGAGGACAGGGGTATACCCTTCTCCCTTCTCCCACCCCTCTTCTCCTTTCTCCCATCAGAATAAAACATCTCCTTTTGAGATATTTTTTCTTGAAATATTAGATCATTTTTTAAAAGGAGATTTTTGATTTTTTTCTCCTTTCTCCAACTTTTTCTCCTTTCTCCCAGCCTCCCTCTCCTTTCTCCTACCCCCTTTCTCCTTTCTCCCAACCCATTTCTCCTTTCTCCTACCCCCTTTCTCCATGTCTCCCTTACCCCTGTCCTCCCCCTCATTTAGAGATGGTTCATGCATATTCAAGACACAACTATATATTGATTTGCAATACCGTTTTCAAACGTGATGATCTTCAATATAGAAATAAGAAGATACGATCCTTTTACCTCAAAACATTTTCGCCTTATTTAAGTTTGCGCCCCAGGCTAACCTCAACTCCTGGGTCCGCCCTTAGATTATACTACTTGTATCTTTTTTAATTTCTAAAATCGCATGACCTACCTGACTAGAAAAATCGGATGCTTCATTTAAAATCAACAATGTTTCTTAAACGATAAAAGAAAGAAATACTAAATAAACATTTGATAAAGAAGCAAAGCATCTCTGAAACTTATATTGAGGGTGTGGTAGGGATCCTTCATTTCTGCATTCGTTTGTTTTTATGTCGTTCTTCTATATTTTTCATAATCTTCGCCCGTTATGCTCTATCTGTTTATTCAAGCATCACTATATTCTCTTTTCTTTATATCTATTTTTTGGCCTTTTGTATTCGATTCTGTACATTTCATTAACCCTCTATTTTGTACATTTTGATCATTATTCTCTATTCTGTTCACCCCCAATCCAGACCCTCTATCATTCTCGCGCAACCAACAAGTCATATACCATTTCCGGAAACAGAGTAAAAGGACGAGGAAGAAGGCCTATAGTTGACATAGATACAGAAATATTACCTTGTTTGAAAACTTAAAAATGAACATGCTATGTAGTTTTATATAAGAAGATGTGGTATGTTTGCATATAAGACAACTCTCCATCCAAGTCGCAATTGGTAAAAAGTAAACCATTATAGGTGGTTAAAGTAAGGCCTTCAACACGGAACTTTGGCTCACACCGAACAAGAAGCTAATAGGACCCCAACATTACTAATGTAAAACAATTAAAACAGTAAAACAAACGGTATAACGTAAAAACACATCAACAAGCGACAACCACAAAACGACATGATCCTGATTTAGGACAGATGCAAACATGTACATAAAGAATTTTATTTATCAGAAATCCTAGTATAACATTTGTAAAGTTTCATTTTTTTTTTTATTAAATTACAGAATTGTTTTTCCGGGGATTGTGTGTCTGGGGGATGGAAAGGTTGAAAGGGTGGTAGTTGGGTTGGTTGAGTGAGATTCACATTGGTTCGATCTGAGATTCCAGTGCATCAAATAAAATGGTATTTTATATATTTATTTTTTTGTCGAGCTAGATACACAAATACTTTATAAAAAGGTTATTTTCCAATGTTTTATGTATACCCTTTTGGGGTGAAAACGAAATCTAATAATTGAACAATCGTCGTGCGACAATTGCAAATATGACCACCATAAATAATAATAGGTACTAATAAAGTACCAAAAACCTTCTTTAGAAATTGAATGCTCATAGAAAAGTACCGAAACACGGAGACAGCTATATGACTAAAATGGGCACATTTCTGCCGAATAATCATAGTAAACAAAATCGTTACAACTTTTTGTCAAATCAGTTGATTGCTTGTTGTTAGCTTATTGTCCAGTGGCCAATATTTCATAGATATTCAAGACGTAACTTATTTACAGACGACGTGATGTCGGGTATGCTAATGTCAGTTTATGAAAGATGAAGTATATCAGAGAAAAAAAAAAACTTTTTGCGAAATAATTTGTGTAGGGTTTAGTAGGGTTAGTCATATATTACAATCTTTTTGAAAACTGGCATTTAATGATTTTTATTATATTTCTTCATCTATGATTGATTGATTGATTTATTAATTGATTGATTTTTTGATTTGATTTATTGGTTGATTTATAATTGAGAATGAAAATGGGGAATGTGTCAAAGAAACAACAACCGTACCTATAGCAAAAAAACAGCCCACCAATGTATTTACTTATTTATTTATTCATTCGTTTAGTTTTTGCTAAAAAAAAAAAAAAGAATACTTCAGCTAGAGTACTTAAAAAATGTATCAACTCCTTTAACCGGTTTATACCATTCTGATAAAATACAAACACTTTTGTTTGGTTATCTTTAAAGGGGGTCTCATTGGGGGGTTCTGATCCCGGATCCCGCTTACTGTTTTGACAGATTCCCGTATCCCGCTTACACTTTGTACTTAAGCAATTCTCTTTTTTTCTGTAATTTCCCGGGTCCCGCTAGACTCCATTTCCCGTTTTCACGGCACAATGATTCGACTTTCACGTGTCACGCTTACAAAAAATCGGCAATCCCGCGTCACGCTTAGACCCCAATGAGACCCACTTTAAAGTTTCACAACAAAACTAATAAAGAATTTTATCATTATGATGTTTTTATACATGTAACTAGCAAAATGTAGTCTGCTAATCAACTATTTCAAACGTAACTTCTTCTTATCAAGAAAATAATTAACTGGAGTTTCACTTTTATCTGTGTACATCAAACTCTCAAGTTTGTGTGAGGTTTGTAACAACTAAAACACTTCTGTATCCGCGCCTTAAAATCTTTCCCTTACTCAGCACCTGCGGAATGTTAATTTAAAAATTGTGTGATTCGGTTATCACGAACATACAACAAAAGACATTCTGATTGCGGATTAATAACTTTGATTATTGGCGACTGAAGACGGACAGTTATTAAATTACAATGTTTGGTGTCAAACTTTGATAAACAAAGATGGAATTTCGTAGTACAGTTGTCCAGACGGATATTTAAATGGTAGCCTTTAATGAACCTTTAGTGTTTCTTTTTCGTGCAGAAAACAAGCGCAGACTAATAAATCTGTCTCATTGAATATTCTGCAGGAAAAGACCTAGTTAAAATATCGTTCCGTAAAAAAAATTATAGGAGTAAGAAAACAATAAATTATACAAAACCCCGCCACACGTCCAAATTAAGGAAGTATTTTGTCATATCAAATTTAGTTTGCAACCGCAGACTGATAAATTTGGCTCGTTGAATGTGGATCAGGGGACAATACTCTTCAATCTACACACAAGTGTTTCCTGCATAATTAAAAATCGTTCCGTTAAATAATACAGGATTTGGGATGTTATAAAATATGTATACAAAAACCAGCAAAATGTCCAAATTATCATGTCATGAAGTCTTTTGTTATTTCAAAATAATATCAAAGTGTTTTTTAATCATTTACAAGTTTTGTTATTGTTTGGAAAGTTGTGGACAGTCTCATTTGCTAGTCTGGTTGGATAACAGATTTCAAGTCTAGACTCGCAACAATTTAATAGTAAATTGTATATCTATACAGTTAATTTATATAAACAGTAGCGCAAAAGTAAAGCACCACCTATTTTTATTGCATTGATTTATTTTTCAAATTTAAAAAATCAATTATTTCTCGAAAAAAAGAAAACAATCATATAGCAATTTTGCTAATGTATACCATACAGAAACCACAAATATAATTTTGGTCACTTATGAAGGTTCTATGCATGTAGGTTTTTTCGTTCAAAGAAATAGTGTAAATTACAAAATTCAGAAACGGAATTTAAGTTTCACTGTGATTTTATTTTTTTACAACAATTGATCACCCTATATCATTAAAATTTTCTACACATAATCTTTGGTATGTTCGGCAAAATTAATGTCAATATTTGAGTAAATAGCATGTGTAACAAGCTCTCTTCCGGTACAGTTTCATAACACGACGTATCATTCTCGGTACAAGCCTTTAAAACTTTAGTTGAGGAAATCTGTTGCATTAAACAACAAATGCCACTTTTAAATCAAGAAAATATTGTGAAGGTGGATATCTGCGATTGAGATTTCCACCAATGGCATCTCAGACATGTTTGATAGGGTTTATGTTTGGAGACATGGAAGGCCAAAAAATAGTGTAAATGGCTTGTTGCTCTTTGAACTCGGTTAAAGCCCTTTCCCTGTGTAGTCTAGAGTTGTCGTCCATGTAAAAGGGTCTTGGCAATGTTGACGCAAGTGGGACATTATTAAAATGAGGGACTACAATGTTTTAAGGCACCAAATCGGTGTATGTCTGTCCGTTTATGTTACCCTGCAGAATATGCATACCCAGCTTATAACGGTATAAGAAGCAACCTTGTATTGGAACACCACCAGCACTGAGTGCAGTCCTTGTGCAAACATTGTTTTGGTCATAGGCCTTTTTGTTTCCCCGCGAAATTCGTATTATGGCGTCTACTGACAGTAAAAGAAACTGACTCCCATCTGACCAATGAGTATTTTATCAGCTTCTTATGTTCAAGCATAGATAGTCATTATCCCATTGAAACCTGACGGTAGAGTGCCTGCTCGTAAGTACAGGTCTCTATATATACACCACGACTTGCTCTTCGGTTACCTCTATGAAGTCGACGGACCAATATACGAACACTAGTTAACACGACCACCTGGAGAAACAGTGTGTTTGTAAACGTGCAGATGACCTTTGTTAAGAGGTTGCTTGACTGCTTTATCGGAGTTCAATCTTTTTGGTCGTAATGAATTTTCTAAGTGTATGTTAAAGGTATAATTCATAACACCAACAATTAATATTTTTTTCGCAATAGTTAAAAAAAATTGCCAGTTATAGTTCGGTGGTGCTTAACTTTTGGCGGACTGTATAGATCGTATTTGGACCTTTATAAATATTTTATGTTCAGTTTGGATTATTATTCATTGGGCTGATGCACAATTTACGAAAACCCGCATCGGAATTGATTGTATTCCTACTTAATAGTAAATCCCCTATATTCCCGATATGTGATTTGTTTAATGCAACAAAAAAATACAATGCCGGAAATAATTACATGTAAATATAGATTAATGATATTAATCCTGATTATACAAATTAGCAACCACTTTTACAGCTAAACAACTCTTAAATTCTGAATCTTAGCTTTTGACAAAAGTTGGTGACTTTATAAAGCAATCGTTAGAATTGCGAAAATGGGGTCCATGTCCATCATTGCCATTTATAACTATTTTCTATGATTATATTTGTAGTTCTTCAATATCTGTATTAGATATGTTTGTCTGACACATGATATAGGGTGTATTTTGCAAATGAAAATTATTATAACATACTAAAAATGATGTATACTTAGACTAAATAACATATGATTTTTACTGTATGATAATAGCATTAAATTAACGTAAATTCCATATTTTTCGAATTGGTGCTTAGCGGGCTGATATGAAAAGTTTATCACATGCTTCGACTGTTATCAAATGCCTTTCCGTAACGTTATCACATGGCGTTCTGGTGATACTTGGAAAATTCCGGAAATACACATCAATTATTCGTTTTCAGTGAAAAACATTACAAAGTAGTGTAAAAAACAATTATTTGGATATTTGAAGTATACGGTGTAAATTATTCGGCGTTTTACGTTTCCGCAAATTGGCACTACGTTTCCGCAAGGATTTGTATAGGTCTTACTATACAAATCCTTGGTTTCCGCATTAAAAATCCTACGTTTCCGCATTTTGTAGTACTCTTTTCCGCATTTTTTTAACATTGATTTTGATAAAGGGTGTTTACGTTTCCGCATTTTTTTTTAAATGTATTCCTCTTCCGTTTGCCAGGTTAACCTGGGGCGTGTTTTTTGTTATTCGGTAGTGTTTGGTATTTAACCCTTCTAAAAACACTATAATTGTGTTATTCTGGCATTAATATTCGTCTTAATATGTCTCTAATGCATATTTTTTCGTTTTTAATTGTAAATTAATTGATTGTTTGTTTGTTGCTATTTTTTACGCCCAGTGAAAAATATTTCACCGGAATTCAAATCAGTGTGAAGTGGATGTAAGCAATCATAGGCAACCTTTAGGCTTTCAACAATGACAAAACCCATACTGTAAAGTCGTCTAAAAAAGGCCCGACATTAAAAGTGTGAAATAATTCAAACGAAAATTATACATAAAAACATTTTACAAAATATCAAATATAAAAAGAAACATGAACCATCAACAACCACTAAACTACTAGAGACTAAATCACACAGAAATTAACAGCTATAGGTCACCGTTCGGCCTTTAACAATAAGCAAAGCTCAGACCACAAAGTCAGCTATAAAATCACCAAAAGCACAAACGAAAACATGGTAAAACAAAACAAACGAGAAAACGATCAAATATCTTCGCTTTATACCAAAGAAATCCAGTTTTGTTACGTTAAATTTGGATGAACAAGATGTCCATTTTGATAATATTCAAGACAACATTGGAAAATTCTTGTGCAGTTTCAGATTTTTCTATAAAGAAAACGGTTGATTGGGATTATATATCTATTAATTTAGCAACATTAAAAGTCATACATGGTCATATTAAAAGTCAATTTTCACTCAGCACTAAAAGTTCATGTATACAGATAAAACAGTAAACGTCAGTAAACTATTATACAGCACATGTTTAAATGCATATTTGTCAAAGCAGAAAACTTGTAGTCAACTGACTTTATGAAGTCTAACCTCGTAATCTCTTCTCTACTATACTAGACATACTGTTCGGATACGAACTTATTTCGTTCGCGGAAATTGTTACGGACTGGTGCTACCGCTAATAAAAACCGAATCTTCTGCAAAACGTTCATAAAAATAAATATGCTTGGATGACATGCATAGAACTGGGAGTTAAAATGGGAACGATTCCGGCCCATTTGTGGATCTTTAATATCATTATTTCCATTTTTACAGGTGAAATATACGTAAAAATGCGGTAATGTAATATCTAATTTTTTTTTCGGAAGAGTAATGCACGAAAATGCGCGGAAACGTAAAACTGAATTTTTGCTAAAATTGCGGGAACGTAATATAATAATAATACAAAAACAATCAAACAAACAAAATTATTAAATAAATGCATTTGTAAACCGTTTCAAACATAATTTAAGCTACTTTAAAAAAAAAGTTGATTTTTCCAAACAGTGTTCATTATGTATATTGTTGAATTATTTTTAATTATTTTTTCAACTTGTCCGTATTAAAATGTTATTCTTCTCTGTTGAGGCATATGATAGAAAGATTTCATATCGAAGTGACTAAATTTGGAATCCAACGTCCGTGAACTTTAACTCTTTGAACTTCTATATTTGGGAACCACGTAAAAGGATTAATATATGAATC
This sequence comes from Mytilus galloprovincialis, assembly GCA_037788925.1. Classification (NCBI taxonomy): domain Eukaryota; kingdom Metazoa; phylum Mollusca; class Bivalvia; order Mytilida; family Mytilidae; genus Mytilus; species Mytilus galloprovincialis. Next base: position 69,792,669 of record CM075343.1, on the reverse strand, counting down.
AGTTATTTTCTCCATTGTTGAAGTATATGATAAATGATAATGTCATTTTTCATATCGCATGTATTATAAGCCCTCGATCAACATCAGCCCTCGAGCCATGCGGCTCTTGGGCTGATGTTGAACCTAGAGCTGATGAAAAATGCCATGATAATACACAACACGAGTTTCCCGTTATATGTCCCAAGTTAACTTTTTGCATCAGAATACATTTCTATAGTCCTTCAAACCATGAATTCTTTCTTTCTTTATTTAATATTATTTAACACAGATTACACATTTTTTGCAAATGCATATATCTTTATATAATCAATTCTTGTATAAGTATTTATTATTACATTTTAGAAGAACATGGTTAAGCTATCATTGAAAACTAGCTTTAGAACTTCTAGCCGTACGATAACCAGCCTACAATTGATTCAAATGTCTCCATTGGGAAACAGAATTTCTGTTTTTTATAGTTGTCTGATTTTCTCATATTTTATAATGAATTTATTATTTAAAATATTAATAAAGGAGAGATAACTGGATTATACAATACGTAACTTTTAGAACAAGCATTTATGAATACCCAAGATGGACTTAAACAAGACCCCCGAAATTACTAGTGTAAAACCATTCCATCGGAAAAACCAACGGTCTTATCTATATAAAAAAGAAATTCCATGATCTCCATCTCCAAAAAGAAACTAATACTTGTTCCTCAGAAACATAGTTTATATTTCAAACCTAGGTATCTTAGTGACATTGAAATCCATGGAATACATGTATTAATATGCTATTATTGGACAACCAGAAATGACACAAAATGTCCGCGATTACGTAAAAGTGATGTAAATAAGATAAACCACAAATGAAAATAGCATTTATAACCATCTGAACTTTACGTTCTTGTTAGAGAATTCTTTATTAGGACGAAAACAAGGAGAAAGGTGTTAAAATGTCAAAACATTACAAAAACAAGAAATGTATTCCAATTAAAAAACAAAATATACAAATTATAGTTGCCGAGAACGGAGGTGTTTAAGGTACAGAGAAATTAAAAATAGCATTGAACTATACACCATGTAAATTTGTAACATGATACCTTCATTTTAAAAATGACAGTCAAAATTGTCATCGCCCTGATATCATTGATAGAGCCTTCAATTTCAGATATTTAGTTATTTTTTTCTCGTCCCGAAATATTTGACACTGGGTCATGGATAAACGTTCCCAACCAGTTTATCAAATTAAAAGGACAAACGATACATAATGAGTAAAGAAGTATGAAATACTTGCCACTGGGTCAAAGATAAACGTCTCTCAACCAGTTAATCAAATTAAAAGGAAAAACGCATTTAATGAATATCAATGTTTGTATAACTTCATATCTCAAATAAACAACTGCTAAACATATTTTTTTAAATACAATTTTGTGGATTTTTTTTCTCTCTTTTTCTTTTATAATTCACGTAGGTACAGAAGAGTACATAAAGATGTAACAAAATAAAGTGCTTTGTTTTTTGTTGTCTTTAACTCTTACTTTTTCATGTATTTAGGTTTTATAAATTTGATATATGTTTGATTTGATTTTCTTTTGTTCCTTTTTCGTTTTCTCTTTTCTTACTTTCTTTTTTGCTTATCTTTTTTTTATTTATATTTTTATTTATTTTTTCTGATCTATTTTTATTTATATATCTTTAATTTTCTTGCAATTTCTCACATGTCTCGATATCTAGATACAAGTTTAGTCTCAACAGGCAAATGATTGGCCGTAATTCAAATATGACGTCTAGTTTTCTTCATTTCTTCTGATTTTCCTTTTCTAACGTCCTTAAAAAAGGCGAATTTTTTTACGTGATTACGTCACAAACAAGCCTCGTGATTTAAATTTTAAAAAATACATTTTTATATACATATTATTCAATTTATTTATTTATTCAGAGGGAAGAGAAAGAGGATTTTTTTCACCTTTTTCAGTAGCTATTTAGTGGCTGTTTATGTACTTCATTCTATGGGAGGTGTTGTGTAACATTTGTACTTCTTTAACTTTGTTCAAATATGAAAAATTAAATCAGAAAAAAACGTGACAATATGACTTGGGCATCATCGAGGCGGATAGTTTAAAGTTCCAAAGTTTAGCTATTCCCTGACGTTATAGTTCTCCACATACGGGTTACAATGGTATTTCTCCACATACGGGTTACAATGGTATTTCTCTACATACGGGTTACAGTGGCATTTCTTAACAAAACTCCCACACCATATGGCATAAAGCAGGTAAAAGTTATCCTTAAATAAATTGTATAATTTGTCAAAACAAACAGATAAATAGACTCCAATAAAGTGGGTCATTATTTTTACCACTTAATATATACCACATAAAGAGAAAAGAAAGAATTTTAAATTGAATATACAAAGGATTAAAGGAATTTGATAAAAAGAGAAATATGAGGGACAGTTTTAACAAGATGGTCAGCCGCTAATGCTTAGATAAAAGGTTCCAGGTGAGAAATATATGTAAATAAACGATTTGGTGACCTGGATACAGAATTGTTCACATACCAGATGATGGTGATGATGTCGTTAATGGTAATGGTGAGATGGAGATGGTGTGATGCCTATAGGGGCGGACTCAGGACCTTATTATAGAAGGGGACGTGGGACTCTAAAAGAGCGGATTCTTAAAAAAAAAAAAACTTTGAATCTAACATTTCTCTGAAGTTTAATTCTTTAATAACTCACTAGGTGCAGCACTCCCCCTCCCAATACACACCCTCTTCCGTTTTTCTTCCTCTCTTTTTTCCTCTATTACTCCTAGCTTAAATCCACCAGTGGTAGCTTTTCGTGTTTCAAGTGAAATCAAGAAATCTTCTTCGAACGCATTATGATTAAAACAAAACTAACAGCAACGCAGCTGTGATTTATAAAATCAAGAAGATGGGGTGTGATTGTCATGGATCTGTATCATTTTTGATTCAATTTTTTTCTTGCCAGTGGCAAATAGTTCATGCCTATAATTTGTTTTATAGAATGAATACCAGCGGCAAATATTGCATGCCTATAATTCGTTTAATAGATTTTTGACAGCGGCAAATATTGCATGCCTATAATTCGTTTAATAGATTTTTGACAGCGGCAAATATTGCATGCCTATAATTCGTTTAATAGATTTTTGACAGCGGCAAATATTTTATGCATATAATTTGTTTTATAAAATTTAGAATATAAATGGGGAATGTGTCAAAGAAAAAACATTCCGACCAAAGAGCAGATATAAGCCGAAGGCCTAAAAAGAACTAAAATTAAAAATAATACACGATTAATAAAGGCCAGAGGCTGTTGACTTGGGACAGGTGCAAAAATGCGGCGAGTTTTGACATGTTTTTTTAAATCTCTACCCTCTCCATATACATTTGTACCTCTTAGTCTAGCCAATGTAGAAAAAAAACACACAACAATACGCACAGTAAAATTCAGTTCAAAAGAAATCAGTGATACATAAATTAACAAAGAACTACATTGTACTAGCAGTTACTGACATGCATGAATGTCAGCGGTAAATATTTCATGCCTATAATTTTTGATAGCATGAATGCCAGCGGCAAATATTTCATGTCTATTATTTGTTTTATAACATGAATGCCAGCGGTAAATATTTCATGCCTATAATTAGTTTTATAGCATGACCAATTTGATGTTTATTGTATAAAAAAAAAGTAAAATTGAACATTTACATTAATCATGAAAATCCTTTAATTCTGACACGTGTTGTTCGGTGCTTTGCTTTTGCGCCAATTGGTATTTCATATGCGCCAAAATATCTTTCATTTCAGCCACAAACCATATTTAATTTGCGCCAAAAAAGTAATCTTTCATTTGAGTCAATATTACAGGAAAATACAGATCATATTTGAAATAGTATTAAACATAGACTTTTTTTTTTAAAGACTTTTGATAATAACGTCGATTTTAGTTCGCTTAATTGAACATTAGAAATTTAACGATATGAGCAATTGCATGCATTTTATAACACTTTTGTTCGAGTTGAGTATATTTTTTGGTAATTTTTCATAACAGAAAATTCGTCGGAATAGATTTCGCAACGATAAAAACTCGCAATTTTGGTTACAACTGCCTTATGCAATGTTGACCTAATATGCGAGGCTGTTCAGTTGAGGCCCTTAAAGCACTATGCTCTCAAACGGTCTTTTTTATTTTGGATTTTTTTTTTATGTTTTACATATTTCAAACTGTGTCTCGTTCTTACTTGTTGAAGTTGTTCACATCTTTGTTTGATTGTTTGATTGGCACTTTATACCAAATAATCTAAATTTTAAGTCGAAAGTTTAAACTTTATCGCCAGCATGTCAATACCGAGGTTGTGAGTTCGAAGCTCGAACATGACGTGTACGTTCTATTACGATCTGAACTGAATAGGATTTCGATGCTACAGAAATTCGATGGTTCTCTACTGGAACCCGGGCTTCCTCCATCAAAAAAATCGAGACACGGAAATTACTACATTTTACGCAACAACTCGTACCGTCAATTTTGATCTTATTTCTGCTACTTAAAATAATTTTAAACATCTTTTCTATATATGCATATTAATAATCAGTTAAAAAAATAAGGTATTAGTTCCAGTAAAAGCCCTTGTACATGTAAATCGACTTTATTTTCGCTCGATGAATTAAACTTATGAAAAGGTTGCTTGACCGTTAAATACCATTCACAAAACCACAACCCCGTCCCATTGTGTTTCAGCCTTGTAAGAATATGGTCTCGGGACGTCTCCTATTCGACAGTAAAATCCACGCTTAAAGAAAGTGGCTTTGCAGGATGTATTATAGATCCCCAGGAACATATCTTCTTCTGGTCAAATTTAAGTTAATCCGATTGAATCTATTGTTTTTCTCGTCCCGTTAAGCATGATTTATTTGCCACTGGACATAAAGTAAACATCAACCAATTGTATGTCTTTAAAACTTTAGAAAAAAATGATAATGCTACAAAGAATGATATTACTTCTGTGATATACTAACTAATCAACCAAGGTAACGAAACAATAATTTGAAGTCCAACTTTTCATAGAATATAATAATCAAAGTACTGAAGTATTGAACATCGGATGAACGCAAGTTCTTGTCTTAGAAAAAAAAAATCTACATCCATATACCTGAAAGTGAGGTTAATGTACAGATATATAATTTTTTTCTGGCAAAATTTCGTGCGTGGGTCATAAATTAATGACTGGGAATTCATCCTCACCGTAATGACTATTATATTGTAGTGATACAAATCAGTATAATCTCAGACTGGTTTATATTGTTATATATTATGTCAATACTTGTACATTACAGTTACATGTATATGTAATTTTCATGCATTTGTATATCATTCTATTCTACTATATTATTAATGGTGCAGTGCAAGTGCATGGTGGACACGTCACTCTTCTGTAATAATTCGATTTTTCGAAAAGAATTGATTTAAGTATTTTTCCGCAAAAAATGTTTAATCATCCATGCAGAGTTATCGTTCCTTGAGATTGCAAACCGTGTTCTTGGGATATTCTTCCGCATGCGTGTGCATAGATATTAATATTTTTCACCTATATGTATATACATATAACAAAACATTTTAATATTATTAATTTATCTTTTTTTTTTTTTTTTAAAGTATTGTCAAATTATCAAATGAAAAAACATTCATGCATATGACCAAAGATTTCGACTAAATTGGAAAGTGAAAAAGTACCATGTTACTGCACATAGGGGTCAACATTATTTTGCGGCAAATGATGACAAAAGTCGGCACTTAATTTCGAAGATGAGACTTAAGTGTTCAAATATCTGATTAAGTTTTAAAAAAAAATAATGTCGATTTTTGAATTTTGGGGTTGAAATAACTAAACTTGCAAAAAAAATCTCGTGTTTGCCGTAAATCGATGAAAATAACACTCTGTAAATATCAGACCAACTGGGCACATTGTTACAGTGTATCGAATTTCATTATACATGTATATATGGAACATACATTGCCTTGTATCGTTTCTTTTGTTGACTAGTATACTTTCTGACTGACTGGAGGTTCTTGATTAATTTAAAAATTGCTATCCCTTCATTGTATGACTCAATTATTAATTAAATTACTTATTTTTATCAATTAGTGCATATTTCTAAATCTCATACTAAATCTTACTAAATGTCATATACTATATAGAAATTACAAGTATGCGTGTTTGTCAATAATTTTTACTTTGCTTGGTAGTTTAAATAAATATTTTGTTGCATGTTGTTAAGTTTGTCTATTTGTTGTTTTGTTTAAATTGATTGAAGTCATTTGGCATTTCCATTTAAATTTACCGCAAATTGAAAAAAAGTAAGAAAAAGAATAACATCTCTAGTTTAATGTTCCTTTTAAGTCGAAAAATGAAAAAAGAAAATGTTCACAACGGAGGAAACGCGCAAGTGCTTTATGCTTGGACCCTTTTTTTCTTTCGGAAAATAAGAATAGATTGAGGAACCTATATAAACTTTATAAATTGTAATATTGTATGCATAAGACAAAGAACACACTAAATAAATGAAAGTATAAATAGAAATTTCATAAAAAATTATTACAATATAAGAAAAAACACCCGAAGAAGAAGAAAACAAAACAAAAGTTTTAAATTAGTACCAAGAACATGTATGTACCAGCGTTGTTACAAAAACTAAGTGTGAGTTCTATATAGTTTTCTTTACTGTAAATTGCAATTACTATGCACCGGCTTATAGTTATGAACAAGAAAACCGCTTTTTCACGTAAAGAGAAAAATATACTTTTTTTTTACTTACATTCGGTAATAGTATTAGTTCTTTTCCAATAATTTTTTTTCAAGCTTCTGCAAATAATCCGAACATATACCCTCAGTTTCCGTATTGAAGACTGGGTGAGGCCAGACTTGTATCAAGTTTTACTTTTTGCGGTCCAAATCGATTGTTTATCCGCATCTGTGCTATTAATTGTCATAGATACTTTCCCCTCTGTCCAGCCGATCTATGTCATGCCGGTATCACTAATAACCGAAAGACGTTGTTTGTCCTTAAAGGTAGATAACGGCCTAAAGATACTTTTGTCGAAATGTAAACATTGTTTCAGGATGCAATTGGTCTTGTAATAACTCTCTGTATCAAACGTTGTATAGATAAAACATGTACATGTACGTTAATCTTATAAAATCCAAAGTTGACTGGATGGGTTGGTTATTTTCGGTACTTTTAACGTAGTCTTCCGAACCTACTTTATCATAATCCTTTTGTTTTAAAGAATTTGCTGCAAATGTTTTAATAAGGTGGCAACGCAGAAGACATCTATACAATGATAATGATGTTTACTTTTTACAGATGCAATAAACATTTAACATGAAAAGAACGCGAAATACGGATGATGCACAAACAAAAAAATACTAACAAAGCAGTTTTACTTTTTTTTATTTTGATGAAATGATGAAATTCACTTTTAACTTTTCAAACTTTTCAAAATTTATGAAAGTTATATTTATTCAAATAAACAAAAAATATGTCTTCTTATATCTATTCAACGCTTAAATTTGCACGCATTTTTTAGAAGTTTTTTTTTTTCAATTCAAATCATTTTTCTCTGTTCATCCATACAGTCGATCAAAATACCAAATGCATCTAGAAAAATAAAATCTCGCCAAACCACACGTGAACGTTATCAACACCTCTTCAATAATCCTGTACGAAATGTGTTTTTACTGCTGCTTCACATATTTGGTCGTCTGCGAATAAAATCATATCTGTAAATATCTGTATCATTTATAAAAATGGTCACTGGAGACTTTTTTTTATTGAAATACACCCCTACTCATAAGTTACTGTATGAAACAAATATTTGAATAAATTGATAATATTAATACTTTAATAATTTGTTTAATATTTTATTTGATAAATGATTGATCCCCGATTTAATCACTTTCTGAGCGAGAATTATACTGAGAAATATCCGAACAACACAAAAATTTGGCTGGAGCAGAAACGTGTTGATTTTTTATACAGATTAACCTATGAGTAGCACACATATATATATATATATATATATATATATATATATATATATATATATATATATATATATATATATATATATATATATATATATATATATATATATATATATATACTTATGCTAATTATTCCATTGTTTGATTAAATTCCTATTTCAATCTTGCATTAAAAAACTAATTATAAGAGCATAAAAAAAAATCTATGTAAAACAACTGCGAGCATAAAACACTAATGCAAGGGTTAGTACGGATCATGTAAGCGCTTTTACTTTGTAGTTTTGTAGTCAAACTACGAAACTGTATTTAGCATAATTGTACGTAACATTTCTGGGGGAAAAAGATCATAAAAAAATGATTATGGATTGGATAAGAAATACTGGCTACTACGAAATAAGAAATAGCGCAGTGAAACTGATGTTAAACATACATCAATGTATCTGATAATTTTGAGAGTAGTATGTACCCTTAAACACTCAAAAAGAATATAATGTTGTCTATGAAAGTATTGAGAATGGAAAAGGGGATTACATGTATGTCAGACAACGGATAACATTTTTGCTGATAAGAAGTATATGTTACATGTTTGATTTCTTTGCCAAATTGCTTTGTTCTTTAATTCACAGTTGTTGCATGATCGTCAGTTTGTAAAGTATTCCGCTCAAACCAGTGCTAGGGACAATCATTAACTAGTAGTGAGGTGAAAGGTTTTGCTTCTTGTTGAAGGCCATCCTTTAACGTTTAGAAGAAGAACAACAATAAAAGCGTTGTTTCTTAGATTTTTTTGTGTATTTTGCTGCGCATGTAATGATTGTGTGTCATGAATGGATATGCCCCATGATCTTTCTTTTTTTATTTAAAAAAAAATGTGGCATGATTGCCAACGAGAACACATTAACAAATGACACAAGAAATTAACAATATATATATATATAAGTCACCATACGACCTTTAACAATAAACAAAGCCCATACCGCATAGTCTGATATAAATGGCCCCGAAATTACAAATGTAAAATAATTCAAATGAGAAAACGAGAAAACGAGAAAAACTAAAAATAGTTTATGCACAAAATAATAAACGAAAAACAAATATGTAACACAGCAACAAATTAAACGACAACAACTGAATTACAGACTTCTTACTTGAGACAGGCACATATAGAATGGTGTTGGATTAAACAAGTTTTAGGGCACCAAACCACTCTCCATAACCATGGATAGCGGCGTAACAGTACAACATAAGAACAAACTATAAAACTCTGTTGGAACAGAAAGGCTCAAATCACCAGATAGATTCAATCAGAAAACAATATCTAACACAAAACACAGTGGACGTGGACGGGTTCTTTTACATCTCAACAGAAGAAAATTAGCTTTATCAATACTATAGTAGTAAAATCAAGAAATTGGAAAGAAAGATGATGATTAAGGTGAACTAAAAAGGGCCACAAAAAAATTACTAGTGCATAAACACTTATTAACCATATAAACAAACGACAACCTCTGAACATAAGCTGTTTTGAAAAACCTTATATACCCATTGTGAAACATAGTAAAATGTCAAAAATAATAATGCAAAATAAGTGTGAACGTACTGTAGCTATCTGAGTATATATCTTTTTATCGGATCAACCTGGTCAGAGATGTCAATTGGTTTGTATAACAAACATACAACTACAAAACAATTAAGGAATCTAACGCAATTTATTTGTACATTTGTATTTCTAAATTCACCTTACAAATAAGGTCGTCTTGGTTTGAAGACTACGCCTTAATGAGTTCATATTTTTTCTAAATAAAAATGTCTAAAGAGTGAAAGCAATTTTTGTTTTGGGTGGTTATAATTAGGGGTAACCCTTAAGGTGGTACCCAACACCTTCACTAAAATTAATTTGGCTCGTTTAATTTTCATAAAATTTTGACAAAGTATTCACTTTGACTCTTTGACAAAAATATAAAAATTTAAAAAAAATTGAACCAACCGTTTTATCAGAAAAATTACACTGGTTATATAGCAGTTTGACAAACACTTATTTTGATCATTGAGAAGCTTAATATCCCCTTAAAAACACAACGTAATTAAAACGTTTAGGTGATTTAACAGAGTTATCTCCCTGTAGTGTTAGGTACCACCTTAAATGAACGGGGGACTGGAGGGTTGTTATTGTACAATAAAATTGATATGATTTGAATAATAATGAAAAAAATGTATTAAAACAAAACAAAACAAAATCAATTTTCAAACTTCACCTCACTAATAAAGTCATCTAAGTTAGAAGACTATGCCTAAATGTGTTATTATGTTTTTTTTAAATAAAGATGGCTTAAGAATGAAAGTTACAAAATCAATGTAATGATTTTAATGGTCACAATTTAGAGGTATCATTAATTGAATTAGTGTTTTTTTTTTTTAAAGGGAAAAGTTGACAGCAACGTAGCAATAATGATACATCAATGTCATCATACAACAAAAAACGTATAATGTTGTGACTACTTCATATAATGTTGTGAGCACTTCATACATTGTATAATGTTTTGACCACTTCATATAATGTTGTGACCACTGCATATAATGTTTGGACCACTGCGTATAATGTTGTGAGCACTAAATATAATGTTGTGAGCACTTAATATAATGTTGTGAGCACTGCATATACTGGTGTGAGCACTGCATATAATGCTGATCATTAACATAAGGCAGTCATGGCGTTCCATAGTTTATTCCGAAAGCAACCCAGCTTATACACATTATTGTACATGCACCAATATAAGAATTTTTACAAGAGATATATAATATATATAAATATAGAGTTGTGCATGAAAGAAAATATAATCAAACAAATCAAATCAAATATTTTATTGTCTATAAACTTTACAGTTTGTGACGAACATATATTAACACTTGTGGCCTTATGTCCCACTTGGGATGAAGAGGATAAGGATATATTAACACAATGAACACAATAAACATATATACATACATATCAAACATACACAATATAAACAGCATATAATGCATAATGCAATTACAAAATACAAAATACGAGCGGAGAATGATATAATACTTAATAAAGTAAGAACAAAATTGATATACTATATAATGCAATTAAATTCTAAGTTTCTCTGCTGATTTAAAAATTATACCAAAGTTATTCAAATCTTTAATATTTCTGATAGACATATAACAACTCCGGGATAAGTTTGTATATAGAAGGATTTCTCCAATAATACCTTTTATATACTTTTTGAATTTGCCTACTATAAAAAAAAAAGAAGATATGGTATGATTGTCAATGAGACAACTGTCCACAGGAGACCAAAAAGACACAGACATTAACATCTATAGTTCACCGTACGGCCTTCAACAACGAGCAAAGCCCATACCGCATAGTCAGATATAAAAGGCCCCGATATGACAACGTAAAACAATTCAAACGAGAAAACTAACGGCCTTATTTATATAAAAAAAATGAACGCAACACAAATATGAAACACATAAACAACGACAACCACTGAATTACAGGCTACTTGACTAAAATATAATATTTTTTTATTACTTTAAAAGTGTTGATTAAAAAAAAGAGAAATACATGGGGAAGAGTGTCAAGTACAAAGTCAAATTGAGGATATGTTGCCCTACGAAGATTTGTTGCTCGAGGATATGTTGCCTGAGGATATATAACGTTAATGTTAAAAAGGGCGCCAATCTTTACAAAATCCAATCTTTCGTTGAAAAAAATAAAAACCACATTTGCGCCATTTAACAGGTAACATATAAAGTACAATGTAACAGTTTTAAATATTCGTTTTTTGGATATTGTTTATTCTGAGACAAACATGCAGTTAGTTTTCTCAATTGGATTGAAACTTTAAAAGTTTGCTATCTTCCGTCTTTCGCACAGGATGCGAAAGATTAAGTATGAGTTTTAGGACCAAATCATAGACATCTATAATTTGACAAATTTAATGTATGAGGGTTTGGATGGGGTTAAATGATTAAAGGATGATGCCTTTAAAAAATAATTAGAGAATAACGGGCAAAACAAATGAAGATTAGAGAAATGCGTGGTCTATTTATTTGAAGATTAGAGAAACAAGGAGTTAATTTTTTGAAGATTAGAGAAAAAAGGGGTGAAAATTAAATGTTTACAGAATAACAGACCCCCCCCCCCCCAAATCCAGACCCTCATGTATTTTACATTTCTCTAAAAAGTTCTAATTTTTAAATGAAATTTTTGAGACAGCTTATAATTGCTGTGTTGTGAATTCCGTCTCTATAAATACAGACTATATTCTGAAGGAAAATGTTGTATAATATTATTTTTTCGAGTTGAGGGGGTGGGTTGAGGGGGGTGACGAGATGATAATGACATATTTTGACTGTGTTTTTACTCATTTATTTACTGAGGTTCTTTAAAAACCATCATCAAATTGTACACGATTTTCGACAAAATTGTAGGATTTGGCTTTTTTTTGTTGTTTTTTTTACAGCAGATGACCGCGAGGGCATTCCGGTGTATTGCTATCGTCCATGCACGAACACTTTTCCCAGAAAAATTTGTATCTGTACACTAACCTCACTTTCACGTATAGAGTTGTGATTTATTCTGAGACAAGCGCTTGTCGGACCATCCACAAGAACTTGCGGTCATCCGATGTTTAGTTCTTCAGTACTCTGATTTCATTTAGTTTAGATTGCTACAAAACCCAGTGGCAAATATTTCATGTATACATAAACAGAACGACAACAAAGGAACACAAAATATATTAGGCAGGTTTTGCATATTTTAAAGTATCGTGGTCGGAATATAAAGCTGAAAAATTCTATATGTTGTGTCTTGTGTACTATTATTTGTCTGTTTGTCTTTTCTAATTTGGCCATGGCATTGTCACTTTTTTTTTAATTTATGAGTTGGACTGTCCCTCTTGTATCTTTCGCGATTACATTTCCTGTATTATTTATGACGTAATCAGTAATCTATCAGCATAGTACTAAATACAGATTAAACACATGCCTTACAGTCAGCCTGCAATATTTATCAATAAGGCTTCAACATGTTCAATAACCAATAGGCGATACAGAGTCGTGTATATATATCTGTACTAGCTGTCAAAGCTACAGAGCAGTTGGACAGCAGTGCAAAAGTATATAGTCATAAATTACCACTGTCATACTATTTCAATTGTGTATTCCAATAATGGACTAGGTCCAGTGTTTCGATTTCGTCGTTGATGTAGAGGAAATTTTTAAGTCAGAATAATTCAGTGGAAGACATACATTTAAACAATCATATTACAGTGAAACCTGTTTGAACCGAACCTCTTCGGGACTTAGGATTTTGTTCGGTATTGGCCGATGTTCGGTTTTACCAGCTTCACAACGTTCACAATTTGATATGACGGTGCTTACGAACATGTTTGGATTAGACAGGTTTTCTGTTCATGCAGGTTTCACTGTATTATAAACTGTACAGACGAACACTTATCGGTTTAGATTTTATCGCTTTTGGGAATATGCGACACTTGAACAATTGACACCAATCATTATTTTGTGGCGTTAAACTTGTTATATATTGTTACGTCACAATTTTACGCAAACCTTTCTGATGTCTAGTAATGGTGGAATTGTAATGTAAAACACTCACCTACAAATACAAAGGATTATATAGGTGTAATGATGTAAATATGCGTAGTGAAAGACGCAGTGGAGGTTAAATTAGACTTTTTCGTGAAATATATTAGCCTGTAAATTACAAACATTGCGTAAGATCAAGGAGCAACTATAACTACGACTAAATCATCAGTCTCCGAAATAATTTATAAGTTTCAGAAGCAAATATGACTATGAACATTTCGTCATTGTCAGAAGCAAATTTGAATATTTCGTCATTGTCAGAAGCAAATTTGAATATTTCGTCATTGTCAGAAGCAAATAATTTGAATATTTCGTCATTGTCAGAGGCAAATGTGAATATTTCGTCATCCTCCGAAGAATATCACGTTATTAATCCATTGGATGTCTTCATACTTAGTATCTCAGTTACTCCTGATGTGTGGATCACTCACACTGGGGCTGTTATCACTTATATTGTTATTGCTTTAAATGCTGTCGTTATATCAGCCTTTCTACGAAGAGATTTCATTTCGCCATCAACAATAATTCTTGCAGCATTAGCGTTTTCAGATACCATTGGCGCCATTTGTCTTTTCCTTCCAAAACATTTCGGATTTTTATTCCATCAGTTAGAGTATGGAGACGAGTACAATGTGACCGTCAGGGTTGTTTCCAGATATCCATATTGTAAATTCGTTTTCTGGTTGGACACTGTTCTTATCGGTGCATTTCATTCTATATCACTGACTCTTACAACATTGCTTGTCTTACAGAAAACATTTGTTATAGCATTCCCAATCATGAGCAGGTTATTTGTTTCAAGAAAGACATCAACAATAAGTGTTCTCTTAACTTTTACGATACTGTTAATTAATTATCTCCCTTTCGGATTGATGTTTCATTTCCGGGAAAAAGGAGAGTTCTGTGAAATCAGTTATGAAAACTGGGTTATCGAGTATTATTCAGAATATATTTTCATTCTAGGGTCCCTAATTTATATCTCTACAACTGTTTTGCTAACAATATGTTCAATTTACATCAGCGTAAAATTAACTTGCCGTAGCACGACTATTCAAAGAACAGAAACCGAACGTACACGAAATTTACATAGAAGATCTGCAGTCATGGTGGTCCTAATTGTAATTATTTTCATCATATCAGAATTATTATCAATTATGTGTATGGTTCAAGTCACTTTAACTACGTCGGATTTTCTATGTAACAATGCATTTTACGATTTCAGTGATCTATCGCTGGTTGTAGGTTTTGCAGCAAACTATTTTGTGTACCTATCAATAAGCAAACAACTCCGCTCTAACTTAACAAGACATTTGCAGTGTTGCTGTCCTCTCATCAAGAAGCAATATATGCATAATTTAAGGTCTTCGAACATATCACATGCAATGGGGGATAGATATTAAAACAGCATATGTGGTCGAGTGGTCTAAAGCGCTGGACATGAGGCTAAGCGATTCAGTGGTGATGTAGTGTATCAAAGGTGTTAGTTTGAATCCAGCTGAGGGACGGACACAAATTTGTCAGCATAAAAAACTAACTAAAACACAATTGGGTTCATTTTTCAGACTTATATATATAACACATATTAACTTTATCATGGTTATTGTATTAATGTTCTTAATTTCCTGTTTACAAAACTTTGAATTTTTCGAAACACTAAGGATTTTGTTATCCCAGGCATTGATTACCTTAGCCGTATTTGGCACAACTTTTTGGAATTTTGGATCCTCAATGCTCTTCAACATTTTACCTGTTTGGCTTTATAAATATTTTGATATGAGCGTCACTGATGAGTCTTATGTAGACGAAACGCGCGTCTGGCGTACTAAATTATAATCCTGGTACCTTTGATAACTATTCGTCGTAGCTGATTGTGAATGTCATTTTTGTTCATGAACAAGCAAAACAAAAATCCAGGGAAAGCTGAAACTGTGGAATTATATATTGATTTTCACCTTGTTCTGTTTAATGGTGAATCTGAACATGTTATCACTCGTTTATATACTACATTTGTATATATATTGTATGTGTTATCCATCATTTTATACATTTGAAAATGCCTGTATCAAGTCAGGAATATGACAGTTCTTGTCCATTCGTTTTTGATGCGTTTTGTTATTTGATTTTGCCATGTGATTATGGACTTTTCGAATTGATTTTCCTCTAAGTTCAGTATTTTTGTGATCTTACTTTTTGCTCACATGTATAATTATATTGCATTTGTATATGTGTTGTACACATGTATAATTATACTACATTTGTATATGTGTTGTACACATGTATAATGTGTTGTTGTTGGATTGTATTAATATAAAATTTAAAATAAATTGTAATAATTCATCATACATAATCTTTATTGCAAAATTACACCCATAAGGGTCAAGCAATACAACCAAACAATTTTATACAATACAATGAAACTACAATACAATGTAATCCAATACAATATATAGAATAATAGATATATTTTAAGAGTTCATTTATAAATTTATGTAAAAAACACCACCATAAGCTTGTCTGACATGGGTCAGACCCCCTCAGTTCTAAAGATTGCTTAATGAAGACTTCAATATGACAAACAAGTTCAGGGATGGGGTTTAGAATGTGTTTTAGTTTACTAATTGCATCAAGACGTTTTTACATAACTCGAAGTGTTTATTAGATATAAAAGTCTGAATGGGGTATGCAGAATAGAGAATAAAAGGCAAATCGTGCAGAATAACGGGCCAAAATTTAATAAACTTGAGACAAATGGACCAATGAAATAAATAATACATGGTGTACTAAAACATGAAAATAGACAATTAATGGTATAAAAAGTTAAACAAATCAGAAACCAAGGAGCCTCATCCGTACCCTCAGTTATTTACACGTTCAAACTGCATACACATATTCACGACAAATTTTTCTTTTCCTATTGTTGATTTTTCTTTTTTTGGACTTGGTTCCTTTGTCAACGTCTTACGGTGTTTATATATTCAAATGTGCTCGCTATGCCGGTATCTGTATTGGCGTGTTTAGATTTCAATGAGCGTAATCTATGTATAAATGGTAAATTATTCAATCAGGGATTTCGTTACCGCAAATTACTGAAGACCAAATTCTTATATATATATATAGGTACACAAATGTGGGTTGTAAGTTTGGCTGTACCTGTGAAAAACTTATTTCGAACGGAATAGCATGTGGCAAAATCAAAGGTACTTTATTCAAATGA
This sequence comes from Mytilus galloprovincialis, assembly GCA_037788925.1. Lineage (NCBI taxonomy): Eukaryota > Metazoa > Mollusca > Bivalvia > Mytilida > Mytilidae > Mytilus > Mytilus galloprovincialis. The sequence goes on along the minus strand of CM075343.1, from coordinate 69,775,768 downwards.
TTTTCACCCACGTGAATTTGTCCCTTTTGGTCAAATTACTTCCTAAAGCTTAAGATTGAAAATATAATTCATTTTAGTCTTTTGCCGTTATGTATCTAAAACTAATGTATCTTTAAAAACTTCCTTTGGCGAATATTTACAAAAATGTGGTGAAATTCTAAGGGAAAATGATTAAAATTTGACTTTATACGGAACGCCTTACGGGAAGGTTGAAATCATCATGTTTTTAAAAGAATTTGGTCGAAAACTTGAGAAAGCAGGTAAGTTTAAGGTTATTTAACTTTAAAATTCAACCTACAAGGTGTTTCCCTATATGCGAACAAATCATGAACAATACCTTCTAGCATATGTATTTCTGTTTTGAATCTTGCTATTTTACGATTTTCCGTCATTTTTTATGATCTTACATAGCAATTATGCTTTTACTACGCTTCTGATTTTTAAACTAAAATGGCCGAAAGATTTCAGAGTAGACAATGTCCATTTGTACACGGACAGAAGCCTAATAGCATGTATATTTCACCTATATGCGAAAAAAAATGTTCATTCGAGATAGGTATTGGCATATTGGCATTCTTATTCAAGGGGCTTATATAATCCTATTGTAATGACTGCCATCATGATAAGGCAAAATGGCCGCTATGCAAATTAGCAAATTACCCGAATGGTACATCCTAAATTATACGATTATGTTGTTTACCGAACTCGGAATTTTATATATGATGCGGGTAAACTCATCAATCCTTAAATTAAGCCTATTCTGAAACTTTAGCAATTCAACACTGCATAACATTTTGTATGTTTTTTTTAATTGGTATACATATTGATTTTGTTATCAGTAAATTAAAACCATACTAAGTAGTACACACATGTACTGTTACATTCGTCTCAACTCGGCCGATTCCGTACCCTCATCTAAAAGAGGATAGAAGGAGAGTAGCGGATTCTACCGAGGGTTGCCGAATGGTACTGTTACTGTTCTACAATCTGTATAATCATGGTCTTGATGTATAGATTCTGTGTACTGACGTTGTTTATCATCTTAACAACGTGTTCCGTATTGTTCTTTTATTTATCTTTGTTCTATTATTAATATTACTTATACTGTTGGATTGTTTTATGTGATATCCATTTAACGTGGATCGGTACTTAAACATCCCGTCAATGTGTTTGTATTATCTTTCATTTTTTGCTAGTGTGTTTTATATATGCGACTTTTTGTGTTTCTTTGGTTCTTATAACGTGACTCTGTACTTTAAAAGATCCGGTCAGTATGGGATTGTTCTATTATATGTCATTATGTTATATTTCTATTATGAATTTGAAAATACGTTGAACCACAAACGTCAATATTATTCAATCGCGTAGTGGAATGAACTATTTGTGGATTCTTATAAATTCTATAGAACTTTTGGACTATTTTAAATCTCGGTCTATTGCTGAAATTTATTCTTTAAGTTACATACTTTTGATTTTTTAACCCTGTATGCTAACATTGCCCATGTGAAATTTAAAATTGTTTGTATACACATTGTGACGTATAAAATATTCTGACGTCAGACACGCGAATGAATGAATGTGTTTGTAGCTAGATATTTTTGTGTTCTGTTCAATGTGTTTCTTTTAAAATTGTTACACGATGATGACTGCTGTACCCATATTTTGACTATTTTTATTTATTATTTTTGTTTAGGTCACGCATCATTGTAAATATAACGGAAATTGATGAGACCGCAACAAAGTGAGAGGTTAAGCACTATAAAACCAGGTTTAATCCAACATTTTCTACATTTGAAAATGCCTGTACCAAGTCAGGAATATGACAGTTCTTGTCCATAAGTTTTTGATGTGTTTTATAATTTGAGTTTGCCATGTGATTATGGACTTTCCGATTTGATTTTCCTCTGACTTCAGTATTTTGTGATTTTACATTTTTTGTTACCTATATTGTGGTATTGCACAAGATCATGTTTTCTCTGTCCTTCGTCTTTACACTAAATCCATAGTATATTGGATGTGTACTGATTGATATTTTAGTCTAAGATGCATGATTTGTTATTACTTGTTATGGCTTTGAACTTGCTTTTAAAAATTGCATGTACGCTCAGATCTGTACTTTGTGTCATATTTGATGAAAGGGGTGTCTAAATACCGTTCAACTTCTGGTCTGTGTTTTTGTTATATTTTTTTCTTCTTTGTACTAATCTGATGAGTTAAGCCCTTTTTACCTGATTTTTAAATTTTTATTTATGTTGTACTGTAAATTTCCTGTCCAAGGTTTGAGGAGGGTTGAACGCTCACAAAAAGGCGTTTTATAGCTGACTATGCGGTATGGGCTTTGCTTATTGTTGAAGGCCATGCGGTGACCTATAGGTGTTAATTTCTGTGTCATTTGGTCTCTTGTGGGTGGATAGTTGTCTCATTGGCAATCATACCACATCTTCTTTTTTATATGTCTATATCCCCGCCACATTCTTTATTTAGTTAAATTGTTGTTGCTGGTTCATTTCTGTCATATTTGTTTTCGTAAATTGTATTGTTATAAATTAGGCCGTTATTTTTCTGAATTGAAATGTTTCATATATTTCTTATCAGGGTTAGACATGTTTATGAGTTCTCAACCCTACCCTAACCTGGGACAGGGGTGTTACAGTACAACATACGAACAAACTGTAAAAATCAGTTGAAAAGACCTAACTCATCAGATGGATACAAATCATAGATTGGACTTGGACGGGTACGTATACATACAAAAACCAAAGGACACTAAGAACAGATCTTAGAGTACACGAAGTTACTGACAGCTAGTTTCGTTTTATGCCTTTGAGCTTTTGATTTTGCCATTTGATTTGTGACTTTCCTTTTTGATTTTTTTTTCTAGCTCAAAGCCAATAACAACTAATGTGTTTACTTTTCTACATTGGCTAGAGGTATAGGGGGAGGGTTGAGATCTCACAAACATGTTTAACCCGGCCGCATTTTTGCGCCTGTCCCAAGTCAGGAGCCTCTGGCCTTTGTTAGTCTTGTATTATTTTAATTTTAGTTTCTTGTGTACAATTTGGAAATTAGTATGGCGTTCATTATCACTGAACTAGTATATATTTGTTTAGGGGCCAGCTGAAGGACGCCTCTGGGTGCGGGAATTTCTCGCTACATTGAAGACCTGTTGGTGACCTTCTGCTGTTGTTTTTTTCAATGGTCGGGTTGTTGTCTCTTTGGCACATTCCCCATTTCCATTCTCAATTTTAATGAAAAAAAAAAACATGTATCTAAGTCTAAACTATCATTCAGTACACTTCCAAAATCCAATGAATTCAGTGTAAAGACGTCAGAGAAAAACGTGATCTTATGCAATGCCATACTAAAGATACAGACAGATTGTAGTACGGTTAAAGTATATGTGTGTTTTATTCAGTATGGGTTTACTATAATGATAATAAAGTCAATAACTGTACCAATAAAACAATTTAAAAGATTCAATTACAATTAGAAATTTAAAATAAGTTAATAAATAAAGGCAACAGTAGTATACCGCTGTTCGAAAGTTCATAAATCGATAGAAAAACCAAATCCGGGTTACAAACTAAAGGCTTCATAAGTTTAGTGACAGCCAGATCGTATCTCAGTTTGCGGGTCCAGTTTACAACATCACCGTCAAATTTTGGATGCGCTATTTCGTTAGAAATAAGTTTACTACATGTAAGCCAAACTCGCAAACTAAATCTTTATATCTATGAAATAATTTAGAAAATGCTTTTAGTAATTTGTGGTAACGAATCCCTGACGTAATTCACTAGTTATTATAAAAAAAGAAGATTTGGTATGATTTGCCAATGAGACAACTCTGCACAAGTAACCAAATGGCACAGAACATTACAACTATATGTCACTGTACGGCCTTGAACAATGAGCAAAGCCTATACCGCATAGTAAGCTATAAAAGGTCCCTAAAGACAAATGTAAAATAATTCAAACGAAAACACTAACGGCTTAATTTAGGTACAAAAAATGAACGAAAAACAAATATATAACACATCAACAAACGACAACAACCGAATCACAAGCTCCTGACATCGGATTTTGTCAAATGTCTTAACGTTTGTACTTATAAATCTTATTTTATCTGTTGTATTCGTGGTACAGAAATAATAATCATCCAGTTCATTTATTAGATTTTAGTTTGGATCAACGAAATTTATACGATATATTTGGTTTACAGTTTGATTCAAAAGAATCACGGCCGACATAGCTAGATAATACAATTAATTATCTAATTACTACCACAATTTCATATTAATTAGTATAGTAATTTGCATGTTATTAATAAATGTTATACCAGTCTTACAAATCTAATCTTGAATTCTATCCTATTTCTATCTTATGTTTGGGAAATCTTTTAAGAAATTCAAATGTGACGTCACTTTGTGCGTTGATGGCTTTGACTAACTGTGCTGTGTATTTTTAAGTGCTGGTTAATGTTGTTTTATGTTATATATACTTTTTATTCTGTAGTTAGTCGCCACCTCTGTTTTATCATGTATATCTATTATAAACTTAAGTCATTTTATAAAATTTACTATTTGCAGGGGTATGAATTATTCTAAATAATAAGGATATACTCATCCTAGGCAGAAAACCCTAGCCGTATTTGGCACAATTTTTTTTAACTTTTGTTCTTTAGTGCTCTTCATATTTGTACTTGTTTTGGCTTTCGAACTTTTTCCATCTGGTTAGTCTTGTGTGGACGAAACGCACGTTTGGAGTATTAAATTTTAAACCTGACACCTTTTGTTAGCTATTATTCGTGTGTTTCTCTGTCATATATATGTTCTCCCATTTATTTGTATTGTAGTCTTGTTGTAATGTTGTCATTTTAATTTTATATTTAACATTGTCATAAAAGCCGGAGATTTGGCATGCCTCAAAACCAGGTTCAACCCGCCATTTTTTTCTTAAAATGTCCTGTACCAAGTCAGGAAAATGGCCAATGTTATATGATACTAGTTCGTTTCTGTTTGTGTTACATTTTAATGTTGTGTTTCTGTTGTGTTGTAGTTCTTTTATATTTGATGCGTTTCCCTCAGTTTTAGTTTGTAACCCGGATTTGTTTTTCTCAATCGATTTATGAATTTCGAACAGCGGTATACAACTGTTGCCTTTATTTGGGACAAGCACATATATACAGATTGTGGCGGAGTTAAAAATGTTAGCGGGATCCCAACCATCCGCTTATAACCTAGGATAGTGGTGTAACAGTACAACATAACAACGAACTATAAAAATCAGTTGAAAAAAGCTTTACTCATCAGATGGATGCTTATAGAAATATAAATAACAAAAACACAGAGTGGACGTGTCCGGGTACTTGCATATTAAAAAAAAATAAGTACTTATCTGAGAGTACTCGCAGTTACTGATGGACAGCTAGTTCAAAGCCAATAACAACTAATAAAAACAATCATGTATCTCAGACTAAATCATCAATCAGTACACATCCAACATCCAATGGATATAGTGTAAAAACAGTCATACTCATAACAGTACCAAAACAGGTATTATTGAAGGGATGCAATTAGTACCCACTTGAATACCTACAACTTGCCGAAAACTTTGTTTACGAAACGTACATAAATATTATACATAGATTACATAGTTAAGTATTATACATTGATAGATAAAAATTATACATAGATTACTCACTAAAATCTGAAACGTCTCTTCAGATGCGACCAAGCGAAGGACTAAGGATAAACAAATACCTTTGACAAAGGACCACCAACGTCTAAAAAGGGAAAATAAATAATAGGGAAAGCAAAACCATACCTTTTGTCGTAATTTTGGGTGAAGAGCTTCTATTGTAATACTGAAATATTTTATATCTAAATCTAGTATTTGCGGATCCAGGGGGGGGGGGGGGGTCTGGGGGTGGAAACCCCCCTTTTTTGGGCGATCAATGCATTTGAATGTGGAATAGTTGGAACCCCTTTCCCTTTGTCTTATCCGTATTTTTTGCGCCTGTCTCAAGTCTGGAAGAATAGAGAAAACGGTTTCAGAGAGGAAGCCTAATTGATTAAATTAAGTTAAAAATTCCCTTGGGTTTTATATTGATCAGTTTGAGAATTATATACATTTGTATAATTATTAATTGGTTTTGCTGATTACAGTGTCTGGTCACCGGTCGCTTACCAGAAAAAAATCCACCTTGAGGCTTATATTCCCATTATATGGAAACACGTTTTCATCTTGATAGCAATCTACTAATTTATAAACAGGGCTGCGTTCAATATCGTAGCAGTTACGCAGTGCTACGTAGATTTTGACTACTGAACGTGTAGCTATAAAATTGAGAATGGAAATGGGGAATGTGTCTAAGAGACAACAACCCGACCATAGAAAAAACAACAGCAGAAGGTCACCAACAGGTCACCCGGAGGCGTCCCTCAGCTGGCCCCTAAACAAATATATACTAGTTCAGTGATAATGAACGCAATATTAATTTCCAAATTGTACACAAGAAACTAGAATTAAAATAATACAAGACTAACAAAAGGCAGAGGCTCCTGACTTGGGACAGGCGCAAAAATGCGGCAGGGTTAAACATGTTTATGAGATCTCAACCCTCCCCCTATACCTCTAGCCAATGTTGAAAAGTAAACGCATAACAATACGCACATTTAAAATTCAGTTCAAGAGAAGTCCAAGTCTGATGTCAGAAGATGTAACCAAAGAAAATAAACAAAATGACAATAATACATAAATAACGACAGACTACTAGCAGTTAACTGACATGCCAGCTCCAGACTTCAATTAAACTGATTGAAAGATTATGATTTCATCATATGAATATCAGGCACAATCCTTCCCGTTAGGGGTTTAGTATCATACCATCATAACATATATTAGAAGAACATAACCCGTGTCATAGACTATTTGTTACAAAGATATTGAACTCAACCCTGTTGTTAATAAATTATTATTATTAATGTCAATCTGAGGTTACGTTCAATATCGTAGCAGCTACATAGATCTAAATAGGCCTGGAGCTACATAGATATTTGACTACTAAACGTGTAGCTAGCCTAGAATAGTGATCATGTTCAGTAGAAAAAATCGAGTTGCCCTATATATGTAGCTGCTACGATATTGAACGTAACCCATACAATTACACACGCAGCTAGGTACACGTAGTATAAGATTGTGAGAAATTTTTATACATTTTGTTTTAATAAATCAAAATACCAAATAGGCTCGTAATTTTGTACTTAAGATGCGAGTTGCGTTTACATAAGATTCATCAGTGGTGCTCAAAGTAAACCGATTAAAATGCCAAATTTAGGACGAAGTTGTACAAAGCATCGAGGACCGAAAGTCCCGTAGGCCTAGTATGCCAAATCCAGGGTTGCGTTCAACATCCTAGCAGCTAAATAATGCTACGTAGTGCTCCGTATGGCAAGCCGTTCTCGTCAAAACTATGTTTAAACTCTTTTTTCGAAAAAAAAAAAAATACACACTGAGATTTTAAAACCTAAAATAACACACTGAGAAATCGAAATTACACACGGAGATTTAAAAAAATAAAAAACACACACTGAGAATTCAAAATTACACACTGAGATTTTAAAAAGACACACTGAGATGAAATAAATTGAAAAACACACATTGTGAATTGTTAATTACACACTGAGATTTCAAAAATACACACTGAGATTAATATGCAAATTATTAATGAATATTCATGAGATGAATAATTCAACAGATTAATAGCTTGATCTCAAGAACTCTCGTCATTATAATGAAATGCGATTCCTTCAAACAACATTCGTAATAAATTTCAAGACTTAACATCGTTCATATTCATAAGTTTGTTGCCTACAATTAAAATTATTACTACCTGTGTATCGGTTTTTTTTTTTAACTTAAAACCGTTTAAGCATAGGTCCCTTTTCAAACGTCTTCCAACTTATACCCTGATTTCGCAAGGTAATCTATTATGTTTTTGTTGCGTTTATATGCTATAATAGACACTTGAGTAAAAATTTCACTGCATTCTTTGGTTTTTTGGAGATTGTTCCAATGTTTTCATATAATTTTAATAAAGTTTTTCACCATTTGGTTATATTTTGTAATAAGAGTAAGTGGGTATTTTTCTTTTTCTTGTATTTCTAAAGTTTTTTTTTTATAAATAATTCGGAACCAAATCGAAGGACTAGTTGTATAACGAGTTCTGTCCCCTAGTTGTTTCAAGCTTGTAATAGATTCAGATTAAGTATGCTAATTAGATATGTGCGCATAAAAAGTGCGCACAAATCTCAGTGTGTACATACATTCGGCAATCCTCGGTAGAATCCGCTACTCTCCTTCTATGAGGGTACGGAATCGGCCGAAGTGAGACGAATGTGTGTACATACCCAACTATATCAGTCCTATTTAGGACCGATAACTCTGTCGATAGACATTATAGGGTATAGAATATTGTTGAAATCAGAGCAATCGTATTGTACGTCTCTGTTTAAATGTAAACAATAAACTATTTTTTACAAATGTTAAAGATTGATTGAATGCCTGGATTTAGCTTAAAATATTGATTCAGAATTAAAAAAATAAATCATATGCAATGAAATCTCGTTGAATTTCCTATAAAAAAAAATCCATTTGAATTAAAATTTGAATCATAATATTTCTTTATAATAATTATGGAAAAATGAAAATATTTGAATATCGTTGAAGCAAAAATTATTTTTTTAAAGACATTTTCATAATATTCATATTTTCTTAAAGTTTATTATGATAGATACTTAAAATCTTGTAGACAGATTTTCTCTATTCTTAAACCTTTTACACAGATTTTCTCTATTCTTAAATCTTATGGACAGATTTTCTCTATTCTTAAAATCTTTTAGAAAGATTTTCTCTGTTCTTATACCTTTTACACAAATTTTCTCTATTCTTATATCTTTTAGACAGAAATATATAAGAATAGAGAAAATCTGTCTAAAAGATATAAGAATAGAAAAAATCTGCCTAAAAGATTTAAGAATAGAGAAATGAGGAACCTCATCCAGACCGTCGAATATCCTTAATATTTTGAACAATATATACTATTATATCGTACATTTCATTTCATTTCATTTCGCTTCCTGTCATATTGAAATTGAACCTAACAAAATAAAAAGATGTGGAATGGTTGCCAAGAGACAACTATCCACCAGAGTTCAAACTATGTTGAAGTAATACATCAAAGGTCACCGTACGACCTTCCACAATGAGAAAAACGACTACTATCGGAATAATTCGTGATAAAGAGCACTGAACAAAATTAACAATCAATTCAATCTAACAGACACGAACCAACGACAATCACTGGATTAGAGGCTTCTGATTTCAGACAGGTACATAAAGCGGAATGTGCCGGGGTTTTAAACATGTTTGTGATCGCTTGACATTACATTATTCATTTCAGTTGTTTGATGGTTGTCAAAGCGCTACAATTTAGGGACCGGTCAATATATATATATATATCCAGAGGGCGACAAAAAGCTTCTTTTTTGGGGGGAGGGAATATGGCAAAACGGGGTCAGAAGTGTTTTTCTGAAAAAAGAAAAGGGGATCATGAATTTTTCAAAAAGATAAATATAATAAGAGAAAAAAAAAGAGAGCGAGCACCAACTAAAAAACAACTGAATTTCTCTTCAATCTGAGGTAGCTTCCTTAACAAGACCTTTGTCATTTACTCATCTTCTATAGTTAATATACCTTTTATACCATAAAAAAAATAATGCCGTATCTGTATCAAACTCCGAAACAGTGGTGACATCTAGCTACGCTTCTTTACAGAGAAAGGGAAGTATGACCCGACCGATAACGCTGTATGGATTTGGTCAATGATCTGTATATGTGGTTCCAGTCTTGTAGACTATGTATACACTTGTGTCTTCTAATATATTACAATGCATTGGAAACTTGATTTTACTCCAATATCAGATCACTGTCCCATCAGTTGCTCTTAACTTACTTGCTTTCAAAAATGTAAAAATATAGGGACAAAATTAGATCCTTTCCCTGGTAAATGTTTTTGGGATAACAAAGCAATTGATTGCTATACTACAAACATTCAAAGTTCACATGTAAAACAAAGACTAGGTGAACTCGTAAGTAATAGACAGATCGATTCTAATTCAGCTATTGAAAAATTTAACGCTATTTTGTGCATGTGATACAGCACTTTTATCCACTAAATTTGTCCAAAAGAAAATCATGAATAGGCCTATTAAGAAAAATAAAAAAAAAAAACATGGTTCTCAGACTCTTGTCATGACCTCTATACTACAGTTAAAAAATACTGTTTACTTGTAAATAAGTTTCCAGACAATGGATCCTATAGAAAATCATTTTACTCATTCAAATCTAAATTAAGAAGAAGGTGTAAACAAGAAGAAAGAAGTTACAAAAGTCAAATTTGTGACCAAATTTCACTAAATATGAAAAAAGACCCCAAAACAATTTGGAATTTACTTAACAAATTAAGTTCTCTATCAGAAATAAAAGAGGATAACCATTTCGATCAAGAATTATTTATAAACTACTTTAAAAAATGAACAGTACTTCTAATATCCAAAACAATAAATTCCATGACATAATTATTGAAAAATTAACAACCTTAAAAAAGACACTAAATACATGCAACTCTGACAACGAATTTAATAAGCAAATTCAGCCAGTTGAAATTTTAAATGCAGTTAAAACACTTAAAAATGGTAAAACATCAGCTGAGGACTTAATTTCTAATGAAATGATTAAATGCGGTATGCCAGTATTGTTATAACCCCTATCAAAACTTTTCAACTTAATATTTATGAAAGGCAGCTTCCCAAAATTATGGAACAAAAGTCTGATCACTTTAATTCATAAAAGGGGAACAAATCTGACCCCTCTAATTATAGAGGTATCTCATTGACTTCAAATTTGGGGAAAATATTCAATAAAATTATACACACTAGACTTATGAAGTTTATTAACACTAATAATTTGATAAGTGAAAATCAGATTGGCTTCAAAGAAAAAGCTAGAACACCAGATCATATCTTCTCATTAAAGTCAATTGTAGACAAATGTAAGACTAAAAAAAAAAGAAAGTTTTTGCAGCATTTATAGATCTGCGAAAAGCCTTTGATACTGTCTGGAGGGAGGGTTTATTCTACATCCTACTCCAAAACAGACTTCCAGGCAAGCTTTTTAATGTCATCCAATCAATGTATAATGAAAACAAATCCAGAATTAAATTTATGGATTTATATCAAATTGTGGAGTAAAACAAGGGGATGTACTTAGCCCCACTTTGTTTAATATTTATATAAATGGCCTTGTAAATGACCTTGATCATGCAAACACTCAAACAATTATTATAGGAGATGTCAAACTAACATCATTATTATATATATGCAGATGACATTATTCTATTGTCTGGAACCCAAGAAGGGCTACAAAATGCACTTAATGAGTTAACTAAATGTTGTTCCCTATGGAAACTTGATGTAAACAAACAAAAATCAAAAGTTATAATATTCAATTCTAATGGAAAATCTCATTGTTATTATTTTAAAGTAGAAAACGAACATCTGAGACTGTTAAATCTTATTGTTACCTTGGAATAACTATTAATTGTTCAGTCAGGAAGTTTAAGTCATTCAAAAAAAAAAAGTCTTATGGAAAAAGGAAGAAAAGCTTGGTTTAAAATTAAGAAAAAACAGTCTCCTTAGATAATCCCTGTGATATGCTTGAAAAGTTATTTGATACTTTAGTTGTTCCAATAACTCTTTATGGAAGTGAAGTTTGGGGTGTAAGCCAAGTGTTCAAAGATTCAGATCCATTTGAACATTTACATATTAAATTTATTAAAGAAATTTTAGGAGTACAGTGCAAAACAACAAATGTAGCCTGTTTAACTGAGACAAACAGAACCCCTTTGTACTTTAAAATTCAGCTTTTAGCTATAGAATTTCTAAACCACATTGTGAACTCGCCTAACACTTTAGTCCATAAAATATATAATAATGTAGAGAAAACAAGTAAATGGGTTAACATTGTAAAAGATTGGTTAAATAAATTAGGTTTTGGTCATCTCACTTTTGATACTATTAAGTTATAGTTATTGACCAAGCAAGTTGGTATATGTCATTTAATCTGCACAGCACGAAATGACACAATAATCCGAACGACGTAGGAGTTCGGGTTATTTGGTCATCTCGTGCTGTGCAGATTAAATTACATATACCGATTTGATTGGCCAATAACTGTTTTAACACATGACGCAATCAATTTACGTGAACGTTTAAGAAATGTGGACGTTATTCCGCAATCCACGGATCCTAGGAAAGTTTCTTGTAGGATAACGAAAGGGGGAAATACGACTTTGGTAAGTTTTAAATTAATATTATTTTTTATATTTAGACTCATTCTAAAATTGCGATTTAATAGTCTATTTTTTTTTTTTTTTTATCGTTTCCGTTAAATTTATTCCATATTTTTATTTAATTGGTGACGATTAAGACTTTGACAAATTGTGTACTTTCAAATCGGTGTATGAAAAAAAAACATAACTGCAAGGGTTATTGAGTTTAAATTAGATTAATTGTTTTTGAATTTCTTTCCGTCAATGATATGCTTAGAGGAAAAAAGAACCGAGGAAGATGTTAAATTACCTAAATTTAAATGTTAAATAAATAGAAAATACGTTTCTCTTTCAAAACCTTTTACCTTTTACTCCCCGCACCTCCCCCCCACCCCCCCCCCCCCCCCCCAAAAAAAATAATCTTTTTATCAACTGTATTACTTTTTAACACACGTCCGTCTAAATGAAGTCTGCTTGATCCAGCTAATTCCCCTGTTTTAACACAAACTTAAGTATGGTCCTCATTAAATTCGATCCAAAAATAGTCCCTTTAGTTTATAGGAATAGATATCCGAAAAGTCGTTATAAATTCCATTGAGTCTGAAACTAATCCAAATCAGATTTCTTTTATTTGGATATTCTTAGATATACATTTCTTCTTTGGCAGAAATTACCAAAAAATGTTTTAACTATCTTTCTAACTTTAAAACACTGATTTAGATTTACGTTGTAAACAAAATATAATAAAATAGTTTATGTCCCAGCTTAGATAAAACAAAATAAAGGAATGAGAAACCTTTCTTTTTCCTATTTTGAAACTACGATGTTTGTACGAAGTTCAACTTTGTCGTAATTTCAAGGCAGATGGCGGATTCGGGGGTGGGGGCGAACAGGTCGTTAACCCTTTGATTGGACAAAGTATCGTGTTTTAGCTTAAAATCGTTAATATTGTCTTTAGTCGCGCTACACTCGCTGATATTTTTTTTTAATTTGATAGAATAACGCCCCTTTCAAAATCCAGGAACCGCCCCTTAAGGTAAAAATAGATTTGAACTGTGCAGTATATCTGAGGTAGTTAATGCACACCTTTGCTGTGCATTATCCAGATTATAGCACAGTAAGAACAAAGAGATTTTACTCTTGCCATGTGTTAATTTAAAATATCGCATAAATACTATCCAACAAAGAATCTATGACCAGGCTTATCAAATTATATATGAATTGCTCTACAAATAAATGTGAAAAATTAAATTTCTTTTGTCTAAATACTAAAAGAATTAGAAATTAGATATTGATATGTAAACTCAAAACTGACCGATCAGTTTTCAGTAAATTTAAACTAAGTGCCCATTCCCTAGCAATTGAAAGAGGGCGTACGTTATACCAACATTGAAAGAAGTAAACGCATTTGCTTATCCTGTAACAGACAAGAAATTGAGGATGAATACCATTTCTTCTCAATCTGTCCATGCTATAAATCATTGAGGGATACCTATATACAAAATATTGATAAAAATCTTAATTTCAATTTTATTAAATTGAAGTCCGCTATAAACACTGAAGCATTTGACTGCACTTTTTAATAGCAGTCTACCAGTCATTATAAAAATCACCATAAAGTATATTAATGATTGTTTTTATTGAGAACATCTGTATAACTTGTATTTCTTTTAATATGCAACATAATTTTTGTTTGTGTTCTTTTTTGAATTGTTCATGAACATTAATAATGTGTTAACTGTTGATATTTATAGTCTTTTTCTTCTTCGCTGTGACTGTCACTCTAATATAATTATAATCAATTTAACTATAGTCAATTTATTGTCTTAATTTTGTATGCCATAACCATTTAATGTAAATGTGTTTGTGCTAATAAATATTGTCTATTGTCTATGTATCTGTACTTTGATTGATACATGTATAATCATGTAAAGGCTTTTATACACGGTGGAGAAGAGCGCCGTTGTTATGGGTGGTCCTCTTGTTAGTTGAAGGTCGGTCTTAAATGCCTCTACAGAGCCTACAGAACCCGCATGCACAATTTTATCGGGTAGTTCAGTATCAGTAAACAAAATTGCTAGATTATTAAACTCAAGTCGTTGAAAAAAATCTGTTTCATGAATATTTGGATGAAGAAATTAGTTGAAATTCTTTTTGATGGAAAATTTTATAAATAGTATGAAGCAATAAGTAAAAAAATACTGAAAAGCGAAAGAATTTTGTTTAAACTAAAACTGTATTGAATTTTCCCGCTAAAATACTTCCGTTAATTTTGTCCAATCAAAACGCATTATAAATTAACTGCATTACTGTTGTCTGGACCACTTCCGACATTTCCGTCGTTGTGATGTTGAACAAATGAAGGATAATAATATAATATATCTGAGCTAAATTGGGTTCAAATAGCATAAACACTGTACCTGAAACCACACAAATTCAATAGTTCAACATTATTTTCCCACAAAGTAAACTGCTTTTTAATTCATATTGATGATTCACACAGAATACCGACCCGGCACGAGCATCTTTTTGGGTGCGCTGGTTTAGAAAAATCAGCTGATACCAAAGAACTGACTATATATTGCTAACCATGATACATGGTCGCTATGCAGTAACTTTTAAAGTATAGTAATGGGGAATAAGCAATCATGCTGTTCATTTGGAGGGTCCAAGCCGAGACGACCTGAGGATGCATACAGGACTTCAACCACACCTCAGTCTGCTAATCACAGACAAGATGATGTACGTGTGACGTTAACACACAATAACCTGAGTACACCTTCTTTGTCAGCGGTACCACACATAAGTGACAGGGAAATCTTACCTGAAGGTATTGAACATATGTCACACCATATAATTGGTTTTTAAAACCTGACACCTTTACTTGAAAATATCCAGCTCTGTTCGTCCAAAACAACATTCACTCCCTTTGCACCATTTTTTAAATCTTTCTACTTGTGTACCTGCTATTATAAAAAAGGAAAATGTTAAATGTTAGTTAAACAGACAAAACATACATGTAAACAGTCAGGGGACTTCCTAAAATAAGTGATTTTTAAATCACTTATTTGAGTAGCAAATTCAAGGTTTTGTCACAAATTGGGATCTTGTATTTTTTTCAAAATTTTAAACACATAGGTTTAAATAATATCTTTTAATTAGTAAAATAAAAAAAAAAATGAACTTTTTGCTTCTTTCAAGTACCAAGGTTTATGCCTTTGATGCTATCATTTAGCTGAAAATTCTATTTTAGTTGAAAAAATGATATAATAATGGCTTTACATAATGAACTGATACTTTGTTAAAAGATTTTTCCCAGCAGTGGGAGTATTTTTCCTGTGAAGTTCAAGGTTTCATCTTTCAGATTATGTAATAAAATTCTACTGTTCGCGATAAAAATTTCACTGTTCAGGGGTGTTGAAATTAGTAGGGGTTATTAAAAGAATGATACTTAAAGAAGTGATTATTGGGAAGGAAATTGAGGTCTGATACTTAAACAAGTGATTTTTATGTCATTATCCTAGATTCAGTACAAGGTCATCACCTGAAATGACCTGGTCATCCTAGACAACACAGATAATGGTTCTGATAAGTTCAGAAACATAATTAGTCCCTGGATCATTTGTATTCTATATTTAAAGCTACAATAAAATTAAATCACTTCTTCTAGTGATTAATTTGTACTACTTAAATAGGTGATTATTAAAGAAAGACAACTCTAACTTCCAACCGTTATGGAAATAATGTTACTTGAATCAGTGATTAAGAAAATCACTTATTTAAGTAAGTCCCCTGACTGGTAAACAATGATAAAGGCAATCAATCAAAAGATAAGAAACCAGTATTAAAGCAGAATGGGTTTTTCATCACTGAGGCTACAACCAAAAGGGGATTTTAACACTGTTGCTGCCAGTTATTTTTCAAGGTTGCATTTTATGTGCCAGAAAATATGACAACTCTATGTCTAAGTTAACGTTAGATGTCCAACAATGACATCATTCGATGTATGACGTAACGCCATGATGACAGTTACATTCTGGACACATTGTTATTGATTTTTTATTTGAAAAAGATACAGCAAAAAAGCTCATAAATTAAAATATTGACCTATGTGTCCCTCCCACACAGTCAGTGTGGAGTTTGTGCACACATGTGTCCATCTGGCAGCAAGAGGGTTAAAGTTTTTTTTCAATATTAATTTTCATATGAATTTTACATACATGTATCCTTTAACCATTCTCAAAACCTAAAATAGGTATATGGCTCATCCCACTATAATCTTTGGACTAAAATTGATTGTAAAAGAACTTCACAAATTTCAAAAAATTTTCTCCTATCAGGGGTGTGGAAATGCAAGTCTGACTCGCCTGACTCGTACATTTGAACAATTGGACAAGTAATTATTTTTGTCTCGGTTGCCGGCGGACAATTAAAAATAAATTCAAGACAAAGTTCAAATCCAACTAAAATATAGAATTATTTCCAAAACGTATAAAAATGTTTTAATTTATGTGAAAGAAACTTATGGTCAGCGAGTAAAAACATCAATGTTCATGACGATAAATATCACATAATAACGGAAATAGATTGATTTATACCAAAATAGATAAAAATAAGTATGCCAACCCCAGTCACGTAACATTGCCATGGCTTTGTCCAGTGACTCGGGATTGCCGATAAGGTTTTATCCATTATTCACTGGAGTATCATTTCTGTAGATTTTGTATCGAGATTCAGATTGATTAATATTTAATAAAACAACGGTCAAGCAAGACAAAAAGAGTTATGAGTCGAGTAGAAAACCTAAAACGCAAATTGAGACTCAGAAAAACACTATGTACATGATGTATATTAAAAAAGATACGGAAGTGAGAAGTTCAGACATCGTGGATATCGGATTGCCCCTGGCTATCTGGGATGGAAATTCGGAAAATAAATTATTTTTTGTCTTATCTATAGAAGAAAGGTCAACATTATTATTGTCAAAGTGGTAAATAGAAGGGAAAAAAACAAGTGTGTCAGTTGAGAGAAACACCAAAAATAAATAGTTAATCTATTAATTTAGTTTCCATTGCTTTGCTCACTGTCCTCTTAATTTAGTATATGTACCTACTGGCTACAATTTTTATACAAAAACTGCTGTAAAATCGTCCTCTGCATGTTATCTCATTGGTTGGTTTGCTGTCAGGTTTCTGTCCCATTGATGTTAACCCATTTCCTACTTTCCTAAATTTTCACACAATATAAACAATTGAATTTCATTTGTGTGTGATGCAAAAAAAGTGCTAAGAATCATATATTACATGTATTAGCTAACAATGAAATACTTCAATATTTATTGGGACCATCAGGGCAAGTAACTTTTTTTCCGGACAAGTAAAATTTAAAGTTTTACTTGCCCAGGGACAAGTGCTCACAACAAATATTTCCACACCCCTGCCTATTAATTGTTGTGAAATGAGCATGATGAGTCCTGAATATTGCCATAGAATTAAGATAATAATAGAAATGATTAGTTTTGATTTAAAATAAAGTGACATTTTAAAAACGTAAACTAGGTTCCTTAAGCATGTTAAGTGTTTTGTGAATTATTTTATAAAGAAAGAAATGAATAATATTATTTATATATTGTCATGATGAACAAAGTTCAAGTTTACTCATTTAACATGTCTAAGATTTATAAAATAAAGGGGGAAGCTTACATGTAGATAACAAGAATGCTAAATTAGCTACATAACACCAATTAACATGATTAACACAATGATTAACAGTAAATTATATATAACTTACTTTAAATAAAGCTAATGATAACAATGACCACTGCCCTTTTCTCGATCTTGATATCTATATCACTAATGGAAAGCTGAATACTAAAATTTATGATAAAAGGGATGATTTTTCATTTCCTATCGTTAATTATCCGTTTTTAGATGGTGACGTTCCCTTGTCACCATCCTACGGTGTTTATATATCTCAACTTGTACGATTCGCTCGTGTATGTAACAATGTTTTAGATTTTAACGAGAGAAATTTATGTATTACTGAAAAATTATTACACCAGGGTTTTCGATATCACAAACTAGTCAAAACATTTACTAAATTTTATCATCGGTATAAAGACATCATTCGTAAATATAGCTCAACATGCAGACTTCTAATACGTTCAGGTATTTCACATCCAATTTTTTATGGTAATATTCTTTATAAAGCACAAAGGTGTCAGTATTCACCTCAGAAACTTACAAAACCTTTGAATAGACTTATTAAGAAGGGATATAATTACGATACTGTTGTCAAGTCATTAAAGATTGCATATTTTGGCGTTAATATTGAGTCACTGATAAGGTCTTTGCATCGGAACTAAACACATTTTTTTTTTTTTTTTTTTTTTTAAAAACAGTTGTTGGCATGACACGGGTTATGTTCTTCTCATATATGTTATGATGGTATGATACTAAACCCCTAACGGGAAGGATTGTGCCTGATGTTCATATGATGAAATCATAATCTTTCAGTCAGTTTAATTGAAGTCTGGAGCTGGCATGTCAGTTAACTGCTAGTAGTCTGTTGTTATTTATGTATTTTTGTCATTTTGTTTATTTTCTTTGGTTACATCTTCTGACATCAGACTCGGATTTCTCTTGAACTGAATTTTAATGTGCGTATTGTTATGCGTTTACTTTACTACATTGGTTAGAGGTATAGGGGGAGGGTTGAGATCTCACAAACATGTTTAACCCCGCCGCATTTTTGCGCCTGTCCCAAGTCAGGAGCCTCTGGCCTTTGTTAGTCTTGTATTATTTTAATTTTAGTTTCTTGTGTACAATTTGGAAATTAGTATGGCGTTCATTATCACTGGACTAGTATATATTTGTTTAGGGGCCAGCTGAAGGACGCCTCCGGGTGCGGGAATTTCTCGCTACATTGAAGACCTGTTGGTGACCCTCTGCTGTTGTTTTTTATTTGGTCGGGTTGTTGTCTCTTTGACACATTCCCCATTTCCATTCTCAATTTTATGTATATCTGTATAGTTAACATTTAAATCATTTAATTGCAAAAAACAATTTGTCATTTAGAAAATTCACAAAATTTTATTCATGACAATATAAACATGATAAAAAGTAGGATACACATATCTTAACAACAAGGTTGGGCGGTAAATACCACCCCCGGTATTTACCAGTGGTATTTACCGGTATTTACCGCCCCGGACAATACTCCCCAAGTGGTCAATACTGGCAAATACTGGTCAATTGAAATTTTCATGGTTGTTTCTACTATTAATTGAAGTAAAATCTTGATAAAAAGTCAAATATAATGTGTCAGCTTATAAAATTAATGAATTTGATATGTTTTATTCATTTATATAACACTTATTCTTACTGATTTAAAATTTAGTTTTTATGAATTATGACATTGCATACTTCATTGTACTTAAGATATATATATATACAAATTTATATTTGATTTCAACATGTTTAAATCAATATATTTTTATTCAAAATTATGATTTTACAGGTAATTAAAATTAAAGGTAAATAAAACTACAGGTAAATGAAGTTACATGGGTCTTTTTACCTATCACCTGGCATTGCTATGTGTGAAAATTTAATTACTAAAACAACAGCCTCCAATAAAAGTTGACAGTACATGGGTTGAAAGTAATAAAATTGATATATGAAGACTCCCTTAAACAATAAATTATTTCCTGTTTATAGCTATTTAACTGTGAGATAAAAATCTTCTTCATGCTGGAAATGGAAATTTGAAGCAGGGACAAAAAGTTTTTATCTTTTACTATAATTTTATGTACACATTAATCAATGAAAGCATTAAAAATGATTTGAACACTTTCTATATAAATTAATTATTAATTGTAATTATAATTGATCAAGTAGATAGTGGTTTTTATAGTAATGACCACTAAAAATTTCCATTGACCAGTATTTGCCGGTATTTCCCAGTATTTGCCAGTATTTCCCGGTAAATACCGGTATTTACCACTGGCATGGTCAATACTAGTATTGACCGCTTTTTTGCCAACCTTGCTTAACAATAATGAATAGTTAAAGCCAGCATTAAGAATAAAAATAGGGTGTGATACAGGGAAGGAACGGAAGTGGTGAAGTATGGGGTGGAAATGTGTTTTCAGATCTAGAGCTAATTGAACCCCACTAAACAGAAGCTAAAGGATATCCCTTTAATATGTTAATTTGAGATTAGAATTCTAGTCATGAAGTGAGCACCATTATTAAAACTATTTTGTACCTTAAAGAGGACAGTTTCTTTATTTCTTCAATACTGATGACTTGTATATATACATTGTCAGGGCTCACACTACTTCAGAATCAAAGGGAGAAGTGACTTCTCTTTTTAAAACTGATAGGGAGAAGTGGTGAAATTTGAAAGAGAAATGCTCCTTCCCGCGCTGCGCTACAATGTTTGCATTTTACTATAGTACATTTAGTATAGAGGGTCATATGTAACTAATGTTCTTTTTATATTGTTCAATTCATATCTAAGTATATACAATTAAAGTAACAGTTCAAATTCAAAGTTATTTAAGTTAAGCATGTTAAGGTTCTTGCGAGAAACTACCAACTAAATATCTAGCACTAAAAGATTTTTTTTATCTCAAAAAGGTAAAGAAATTATAATACACCAAATACAATTTAATTAAAAACTATCTTGTGTATAAAATTCAGTGTTTTTCATCAAAAGATATATATATACGAATTTAGCTGGGCCATAATATATTGAATTTTTTTTTATAATTACAGAAAATGAAGCTGACCCTTCAATTCATCCTACAGCTACAACCTTGTTTTCTTCAAAGTCCCAAAGTGAGATAGCAAAAAGTAAGTTTATCATGTTATACTGATGATTCAAAAAATTATTGTGTGCATTTATTATTAGAATTTTGTCATTTTAGACTAAAATGCGATTTTGATATTTTGCGATATTGAGAAACAACAGTATGTGCAAAACAAAACATAGAAAGCAAAAGACAGAACAAAACAAACCCTACAAAACAAAACTGTGTGTGGTCTCAAGAGCATTAGAAGATTATTTTCTAATGCTTTTTTTTTGTAAATTTATTGGCGTATAAAAGTTCTAATCTAAATATTTGCTCTCAGTCAACGCTTATACCAATCTAATTAAAAACCGATCTCTCATCGCTCCCGTTTTCTGATATGTCGTGTGGGAGATCTAACGAAACCCGCTTTGAGGTCACATGTGAGTGAACTAGAAGTTATGAATTTATAATGATATGCAAATGAGTTGACGACCTATCAATAAGCCAATCAAAAAAGTTTATGAATGCTTTTGACTGACGATTTCTTCGTAAATAAAATGAGTTACATCCCTTTACCTCACGATAAACTTCCAAAATCGTGGAAGACTCATTTTCATTGGTCGAAAAAGACACACCTACGAGGTCACTCACATGTGACCTCAAAGCCGGTTTTGTTAGATCTCCCACGCGACATATCAGAAAACGGGAGCCATGAGAGATTGGTTTTTAATTAGATTGCGCTTATACAACCTTAATAAATTACATTTTTGTTAGGATTATGAATTGATGAAAACTCGTTTTCCATCCAGTGTCATTTTATTTACTTTTACTGTTTATTGTGGATTGAAGTGTCATCAGGAATGTTACATTCCTTTTTGAATTTTTGAACTTTAATTTTAGAACAATATGAGATTGCTATTGGCCAATCAAAATAATGTATTATAATGAGCATGATGAAAGATACATGTAATGTAATTATTTGATTGTAGATTATAAGAAAAGAAGGATCAGTCAGTATGAACCTAGAAGTTATCAAACAGAACACCTTCACAATGTATGTAAATATTTAGTCAAGTAACATATGTACTTTTAGGTCGAATTTATGTCCAATATTTGGACACTATCTGAATTTGCAAAAACTCAGCTTGTGGGTTTTTTCACCTCAAATGCTGTTAAATTTTGAGAGTTCAATTTCAATCATTTTGCTGTATGCTGGAAGTCAGAGAAATTTTTTTGGGTTCATTTTCATTGAGATTGTTGAAAAATTGACAAATTTACAATCAAAATTTAAATGTGTTTTTATTTTTCCTAAACCAAAATTTTTATCACAATTTTCACAAAAAAAATTTGCATCAGTTGCTGAAATGATCATGTTGACAGTTAATGATAGACATATATACACAAAGGGGTAGTTAAAACATCTATAATACTAAAATTACAAGGTCCAATTTGTCAGCCGTCATCACTTAAAAACGACGAATCAAAGAATTCAACTTTATATACAACTAATATAGTACTAAGGTGTAGATTAAAAATTACACCACTCCAGACCCTTTTGTTTTCCACGTAATTAATATCGCCAATAATTAGGAAGTGCATTTTTTTCTACTTTTTTAGATTCTTTGTTTACATACTATCAATTCATAGTAGTCTTATAAAAAGCTTGTTATTTTCTGACAGAGTAGCAAACATCCTTACTGGAACAGGTAAATAATTTTGTTAGTAGAGTTATCTCCCTTTGTCTAGATTTTATTTACTTGTTCGAAAGTTATATTGTTTCTCTAGATCTCCTTGTGAAATTTTCTTTACCAAAATACTGCAATTGAGTATTAAAGGGTCTCTCTTTACAATATGAAATAGTTTGTTATTGACCATGAAATCACGTTTCTTTTTCGAAAAAGTACCAGACAACAATTTTGTAAGACTTTATCATGTTTATAGCACTTTTGTTTTAGATAACATGAATGAGTTGTAGAATTCTTTGTAAGCATCTTGAGATCAAAGATTTTGTTAAAAAATATGAATCTGACCAGGAGTTGCAATTGAAGACAGTAATAAATATTGTTATTGTTTATTTCAGAATATTACTAATGATTCTGTATTCTTTACAAGATTCAACTACTGCAGGTCTAGAGTTCAATTTGTCTTTGAAAAAGAAATTGCTTTTCAATGGACACAATTTAACGAGTTTCAAACTGGGATTTTTCAAATCAGAAAATCAATGTCATTCAAAATGAACTACATACATATAAAATATGTCTGACAGGGTTAAGAGAAATATAAACAACATGAACAAGGAATTATCTGCATAGCTAACCCTATTTAGCTGGGTTAGTTATCTTCATACATACAGTTCTAATCAATTTTCCAGAATTCAAAATTATTCCAGATTCAAATCATTCCTTGTTCATATGATATACTATTTCACTTAAAGTTTTTGATATGCCATATTTGCTGTCGAGTTTAGATTTCAAACTGAAAAAAGAATTGAATTGAAAACATACTTTTACCTATAATTGTTTACTTTTACAAATTGTGACTTGGATGGAGAGGCATCTCATTGGCACTCATATCACATCTTTGTATATCTATTAATGGATATTTCTGAACAACACTACTTCAGCTTTAGATTTAATGGTTGTTACATTTTAAAGTAGAAGTTTTGGAGAAGCATATAAGGGGAGATAATTCAAAGATTGAAAAGAAAATTGAGATTTGATAAATTTACTTTTGCAAGTAAAAATAACTTATCTCAAGTATGCTAAAATTATATGAATAATTTGTACAACAGATTCTATAATTGTATATAAATATACTTATATCTTTGTAAATCTTCCAGTTTTTATATCCAGTCAGAAAGTCTTATTTTTGTTTCTATTTCAGAATGCTTTAAGAAAGTGTAGTTCGTGTTCTACGATATTTATAGATGATTCCACCGTCAGTCAACCAAACCTTAAAAACACAATCAAGGCCGTAGCTTATGCTGTATACTTCCACATCAGAAATAGAGAAAGTAACCGAACTCTGGAGATATTTGATGAGAAGGCACATCCGCTATCTGTATGTATTCTGAAATTTTAATGTGTAAATTATATTAAGTTTTGAAAGTACAGCAACATTGTTCACTTCATATTATAACATTATTAGTGTGGTTTTCTCATATTCTTACTTCTTACTCGTCCAGAGCACCTCAACTGGACCCTGGTTTTTGATGGGGTTTGTGTTGCTCAGTTCTTAGTTTTTTTGAATGAAATACAAAATCACTTATTTTTTTTATTTTTTTATTAAAATTTATGACTAAAATAACAGTATAAAAGTTACTTGAACAAATTATTATCTTTAAAGGGGCACTAGCTACGAGATATATAAAAAATCTAAAGTTTGATTTTTTTCTGTTCAATCAATAATGAAAGTGAAATAGTGAAATAACAATTCGCTTTTTGCAGCCAAAAAGGTTCAATTTTGTCAAATTACGCTAGTTATATTCACTTGCAAGTGAATGAGTCGACCTCTTTAAATCTGTATTCATGTGAACTTCAATTTAACCCCTTGCTGGAGATTGACAACGCATGCAGTGAACTGGTTATTTAAAGAAAAAGAACCATGAAAGTGAAACTATGGTTAATCATTTGATTACTAATTCGATGCACATAAAATCATTCTTATACGGTTAAAAACAATGAGAAACATCTATTTTTAATCTATAAAATAAAATCAAACAGACCTATAAAAATCCAATTGCACGTGTTGGTTTAATCTATTCATATCTTTATTTATGTTTTACATCGCTTATATGGTCATCTGAGGTCAAATCGATAGTTAATTAGATGGCGTCTGGACTAAAATACACACGAAACGAACCTATATATATTATCTACCCCATGCTTTGCAAACTGTTTATTTTAGACTTTTGATAGTTTGGATAAATGTTTTACATTGTTATAAATCAAATATGAGAATTTGAGTCAAATAGGTGACCATGAATTTGACAGCTAGTGCCCCTTTAAGGAAGTACATAACACTACAGGTAGATAACTCTGTAAAAATCAGCTGAAAATTTTAATAATTTTCTATTTTTTTATTGGAAATATTAAGTGAAAAATAATAGTGCCATTTAAAATTATAGGCTTTATATTTTTTATGCTTTTTATAAGAAAATATAACAAAAACTACTAAATCAATTATTTTCAATCCACAATAGATCTATGGACTATATATAGTATTTAACAACTTTTAAATAATGGAATGACACAAAGTTAAGAATTGATTATAACAGGCTATTATTTGAACTTGGAATTATTTTTAATTATGGAATTTGCATAATTTCTTGTGCTGGAAATTAAAAAAAATTTCATGTTTATTTGGTAAAAAAATGTATTATAATGTTTTGAGCGGATCATAGCACTTTCCATACAATGTATTTTGTATAGATAGTGTTGTGTGCGACACAGTATATTCTATTAAAATGTACTATCTTCTTGTAATAGAAAGTGTTGTGTGCAGCACAGAACATTTGAGTACAGAATAAACATGGAATTTATTAAAAATTTCCAGCACAAGAAATTATGTAAATTCCATAATTAAAAATAATTCCAAGTTCAAATAATAGCCTGTTATATACAGATAAATAGTAACCTTTGAACTTATGACAGAAACAAAAACATATATATATAGGTCTGTAGAACATCAAAGAGCATACTATGTAACTTTATGCTAGAAATTATGATTGAGGTCTAGTCTCAATAAAATTAAATGTTTCCAATCAATTGTATCTATTTTTCTACTCACAGAAGGAATTAGTTCCTGAAGATTACAGCACACGTGACCCTGAACATAAACATATATACAGATTTGTACGGAATTTGTTTAGTGCTGCTCAACTTACTGCAGAATGTGCAATAGTAACATTGGTAGGTATATCCACATGTAAAGTGTTCATTTGGACTGTTCCAAAATCTATTATAAACCATTAAAGTCTGAAATGGCCTATATCTGTACTCGACTGTACTGATTTTTACTCGACCAGTCTGAATTGGTCTGACTTTTACTTGACATTACTCGACCCCAGTCTGAACCATACTTGACTGTACTGAATCGTACTTGACCCTTATCTTTGCCGTTGAAAATAGTCTGAACTATTACTCGACCAGTCTGAAAAAGTCTTAACCCATTCTCGACTTGTACTCGACCTATTTTTCCAGTCTGAACCATACTTAACCAAAGGTCTGAACAGTACTCGACCAGTCTGAACCATACTAGACCAAAAAACTCTACTTTTTTAACTGTTAAAATAAATTTCTATTTAATGACATATATAACAACAGCCAACAAAATTTATAAAAAAAATTAACCTCATATTAGAAATATATCTATGATTATATTTAGGATGAAACAAAATATATTATATAAAACTTATATCAAAAAGGGATAACATTAAATAAATAAATAAAATTGTTTTTCTGATTAGTGGTGAAATATAAAGAATAACCTCTGCTTGTGGCAAACTCATAAATAAGATCACACCTGGTCAGAGGTATTAAATTCTAAATAACATTGATTCAAAATTGCAACATCCTGTTTAAGTTAAATAACAAGGCCTTTCAAATATACATGTATGTACTAGATAAGTAATACACGAATTTAAGAAAATAGGGCTTTCTTTTTACCTGTAAAACACACATGTATTGAGGTAATTAGAACATATTAAAAGTGCTTTCTGTTTGCCATGTTAATTGACAAAAAAAAATTACTTAAATTAATTGAAATAAATTTTTACTGTTACTTTGGAATACATTTTTTTTTAAAAAAGTTATCAAGGATTGCTATGGAAATTCTATTATCATGAATACATTAAATTCTTGGTTTAATAAAACAAAACAATTAAGCTCTTATTTTTTTAAATTTATTAAGTTGTTTTATATACTATTTTATATATATATATATATATATATATTAATAAAAAAAACATTCACTGCATTATTAATTCAACTCAACTAAATCTTTACTAGGTTTAAGTTAATGGTGAAAATAGTCCAGTTACCATAAAATACTTCCGAAGTATTCATAAAATTTTGAATAAATATTGAAAATATTAGTCATTTGTTAGTCACAATTCATTTTTTTAAGATTATGTGATCAGCTTGTTTTATTTATATTTTAAAAGTTGATATATATTTTTACGTAAGTGTTAATTAATATTGTGTTGATGTTATATTATGATTGATTATTGTGAAATTTTAATTTCAATACTGTATTGAAAACATTTTTAATTTCAATTTGTTGTTCAAATTTCATTTTTATTTAAAAAAAATCCTAAATTGATAAAATTCAGTTGATAGATACAAAGAATAGGTCTAGGTTGGTTAAGACTTGGTCGAGTACGGTTCAGACTAGGTCGAGTATGGTTCAGACTAGGTCCAGTACGGTTCAGACTAGGTCGAGAACGGTTCAGACTAGGTCGAGTACGGTTCAGACTAGTATAAAATGGTTAAGTACTAGTCAAGTACACATTCAGACTGTTAAGTATGGTTCAGACTACAGTCGAGTATTATCAAGTAAATCTCAGACGAATTCAGACTGGTCGAGTAAAAATCAGTACAGTCGAGTACAGATATAGGCCATTTCAGACTTTTAATGGTTTGTAGTGAATTAGAGGGTATGGTCCATATGGGCAGTATTCATTGGGACTGTTCCAAAATCAATATATTGTAGGGGTAAACAAAGGCACTGAAATAAATTTTTAGTGAGTGGTTAGATTAAACATTTCTTGTAGCTCAAAATAACAATTGGATCAGTGGGTATAAAAAAGAAGATATGGTATCACTATGAGACAACTCTCAACAAGAGACCAAAATGACAGAAATTAGCAACTATAGGTCAACATTTTTTAAAAAAAATATATGTACAACAAAAAGTATGTGTGGAATTAGTCTAAAAAAAGCCATACTCAAAATTTTGAAAGAGCCCCTGCCATAAATATTTCAATGAATTAAGAAATAGATAATCATATAAGAATTTAATACTTTATTGCAAATTATGAATCAGTAATTTCCCATAATGTGTGTCACAATAGACCAATTTTTATGCCCCACCTACGATAATAGGTCCGAGACCACCATTGTCGTCCCTTGATTTTCGTTGTTCACAAATATAGTCCCTAGTGTTGACAGTGGGTTACTTGCCATTAATTTTTATACCCCTTCCAAATTTATTTCTCCATGTTTTATGCCTCAAATTGCAAGTAGGGGGGTGAAATTACACTGTTAAAAAGTTTGGGTCCAGAATTTTAAAGGAAAGTAGTGATTTGGTCCAGGTAAAAAAGATTGAAAAATAGCACTTCGGAAGCTGTCAAAAGATTTCAAGACGCCCTAAAGATAAAATTGTCCATATTTTGAGTTTGAGGCGATGAAGTTTTCTATAATTTTAATATAATTTGTCCCAAAAGTAGTACAACACACTGTAAAAGTTTCTTTGAGAAAGCGCAGGTGGGATTTTTTTTATTTTCATTTATGTTCTAAAAGAAATGCACTACGAAATAATTGTGGTCTTGGACCAATAGAGGGGCATTGTGTTTTCTGGTCTGTCCGTTTGTCTATCTGTCCCGCTTCAGGTTAAAGTTTTTGGTGAAGGTAGTTTTTGATGAAGCTGAAGTCCAATCAACTTTAAACGTAGTACACATGTACCTTATGATATGATCTTTCTAAATTTAAAACCAAACTAGACTTTTGACTCCAATGTCAAGGTCCACTGAACATGGGAAATGAAAGTGCGAGTTTCAGGTTAAAGTTTTTGGTCAAGGTAGTTTTTGATGAAGTTGAAGTCAAATAAACTTGAAACTTAGTACACATGTTCCCTAAGGTATGATCTTTCTAATTTTGATGCCAAATTAGATTTTTTACCCAATTTCAATTGGTCCATTGAACATAGAAAATGATAGTGCTAGTGGGGCATCCGTGTACTTTGAACACACTCTTGTAATTATCTGGTTTGTCTCTAAGCCAATGATCCTCTGAAGTATTATATAACAATAAATAGTATGTCATGTCATTTTTAAGTTCACATAGTAATTGCTTTAGTTAATGTAGCTTAATTAATTAAACCCCAAGCAAAGTTAGTAGCTGGTTCATTTCAACTTTGGAAAAAAAGAAGAGAAATGAAACAAACTTGAAGTAATGTGTTCAGGGTTTCCCCTGGGTCAATTATTTTTTTCGCCACCTCTTTCGCCAAAACAATATATTTTTCGCCACTTTATTATTTTTTTCGCCAAGTAACACAAATATATTTTTCTTTTTAAATTTGTCTTTTTTTCAGCCCCCCCCCCCTTTTTAATAAGAAACCGGTTTTTACAACAAAACAAAACATTTTATCACTTGAAATTGATCACTCGTGTAAGGTTTATCATTACATTGAAGGGTTACTATCATGCCAACCTTTTGAATAGATTTCTTCATAATGACAGCTTTCTTTTCTAGCCTAGACCATCGTAAATAAGTAAAACTATGATAATGCTTGAAACACGTGTGTCAATGAAACGACTTTAAAGTACCCACTCAAATCAATTATCCATATATATCAAAGTTAAATGATAAAGTTTTAAATCAGAGACCTTTCTTGCTTTTCAACATGTTTCGTCATAACAGCAGTTTTCTTGTCTGGGCTATCATTAAAAGAAGGAGAGAAGAAGGATCGATAGGAAGCGTCAAAATTTTTCTTCAAACACGTGAGTCGCAAAGTGGTTAATAAAGCCCTTTTGTGACATGTCACGGACGCCAATTATCCATATGATTTTGTCATATAATACAATTCAATCAACACCTTTATTAATTAGTCCTTTGATGTCGATACCTATTCAATCAGCTGATTATTGATTTTCTGTCAAAATCTAAACGAGTTCAAAGTGAATTCGGAGTATTGTCTGATCGGATAAAGTCCGAGAAACCTGAAAAAAGTAAATAAACAAGATGGCTGAAAATAAAGCGTTATATATTTCTTTCGCCAAATTCTTTCGCCAATGACGAATTTTAATCGCCACAATTATTATTTTTTCGCAAATTGCGAAAATGGCGACCGCCAGCGGAAACCCTGAATGTGTTTAAATATTAGATTGTTATCTTCTTCTCTTAGAGCGCATTTGTTTCTAACCTAAACGATGTAAACGATTACGCGCGTAGTCGTTTAATCCATTTGTTTCTTACAGTTTTTGGTCAACGTTGACATCGTTCACATAAACGATGTACGCGTAAAATAGTCGCGTAGTCATTGATCGTTTATCGTTGAGACGTGTAAACGATGAATTTGTTTCTGTATTTGTCTTTTAAATAATTACAAGCACGTGTTGTTTTCATAAAGTCCTGGTTATATATTTCCCGCACTTTTACCTGTTTGTTTACAGTGAGTGAGTGTAATCTATTTCTGTCTGACTACGCAGGGTCGATAAAGTTTATTAAACGATGTATTTGTTTCTAGCAGCTTAACGTTTACTAAACGATAGTCATCGATGACAAAATTTCAAGTTAGAAACAAATGCACTCTTAGTAAATTCCTCCTTTCTCTGAGCACCCGTGTCACACAGAGACAGAACAAAAAATACTACAGACTCACACCACTAAGTTCACAAAGTGTTTTACATCGTTCATTTGTTCATTAATGCATTCATCATGTTCATTGTGTGCATATTTTTAATAATAACATTTTTTAATAATTTTTCATTTGCACAGGTATATTTAGAAAGACTTTTACACTATGCTGAGATAAACATTATGCCGGCTAACTGGCGACGGATTGTATTAGGTGCTATCCTTCTCTCGTCTAAAGTATGGGACGATCAAGCCGTCTGGAATGTCGATTATTGTCAGATCTTAAAAGACATTGCAGTTGAAGATATGTATGTATATGTCATAGGAAAACAAACTAATATTAACATGGCTTTTAGGCCTGTAGGTAATAAAAAGTTCAATATAAAACTTATGGTATGATTGCCAATGAGACAACTCTTCACAATAGTCTAAACGACACAGAAATTAACAGCTATAGGTCTCTGTACAACCTTTAACAATAAGCAAAACCCATCAGGTCTGGTTTATATTGTCCTCAGACTCAGAATTCAACCTTTAACAATGAGCAATACCCATCAGGTATGGTTTTTATTGTCCTCAGACTCTGAGTTCAACCTTTAACAATGAGCAAAACTCATCGGGTATGGTTTATATTGTCCTCAGACTCAGAATTCAACCTTTAACAATGAGCAAAACCCATCAGATATTGTCCTCAGACTCAGAATTCAACCTATTACTGTACTGGATTGAGGTTTCAGAATTCAAGCCATTAAAATATTGGATTTAAGTGTTTCAATAAAATTGAGAATGGAAATGGGGAATGTGTCAAAGAGACAACAACCCGCCCAAATAAAAAACAACAGCAGAGGGTCACCAACAGGTCTTCAATGTAGCGAGAAATTCCCGCACCCGGAGACGTCCTTCAGCTGGCCCCTAAACAAATATATACTAGTCCAGTGATAATGAACGCCATACTAATTTCCAAATTGTACACAAGAAACTAAAATTAAAATAATACAAGACTAACAAAGGCCAGAGGCTCCTGACTTGGGACAGGCGCAAAAATGCGGCGGGGTTAAACATGTTTGTGAGATCTCAACCCTCCCCCTATACCTCTAACCAATGTAGTAAAGTAAACGCATAACAATACGCACATTAAAATTCAGTTCAAGAGAAATCCGAGTCTGATGTCAGAAGATGTAACCAAAGAAAATAAACAAAATGACAATAATACATAAATAACAACAGACTACTAGCAGTTAACTGACATGCCAGCTCCAGACTTCAACTAAACTGACTGAAAGATTATGATTTCATCATATGAACATCAGGCACAATCCTTCCCGTTAGGGGTTTAGTATCATACCAT
This sequence comes from Mytilus galloprovincialis, assembly GCA_037788925.1. Taxonomy (NCBI): domain Eukaryota; kingdom Metazoa; phylum Mollusca; class Bivalvia; order Mytilida; family Mytilidae; genus Mytilus; species Mytilus galloprovincialis. The sequence goes on along the minus strand of CM075343.1, from coordinate 69,743,660 downwards.
CATAACATATATGAGAAGAACATAACCCGTGTCATGCCAACAACTGTTTTTAGAATAAATGTGTTTAGTTCCGATGCAAAGACCTTATCAGTGACTCAATATTAACGCCAAAATATGCAATCTTTAATGACTTGACAACAGTATCGTAATTATATCCCTTCTTAATAAGTCTATTCAAAGGTTTTGTAAGTTTCTGAGGTGAATACTGACACCTTTGTGCTTTATAAAGAATATTACCATAAAAAATTGGATGTGAAATACCTGAACGTATTAGAAGTTATGTTGAGCTATATTTACGAATGATGTCTTTATACCGATGATAAAATTTAGTAAATGTTTTGACTAGTTTGTGATATCGAAAACCCTGGTGTAATAATTTTTCAGCAATACATAAATTTCTCTCGTTAAAATCTAAAACATTGTTACATACACGAGCGAATCGTACAAGTTGAGATATATAAACACCGTAAGATGGTGACAAGGGAACGTCACCATCTAAAAACGGATAATTAACGATAGGAAATGAAAAATCATCCCTTTTATCATAAATTTTAGTATTCAGCTTTCCATTAGTGATATAGATATCAAGCCCACATTTTATAACCCAAGTACTGAGTATAGTTTTATGACTGATATAAACACACACACACACACACACACACAGAGAATTTTGAGATGCACATGCTAATTTGTAGAATTCATTGATATCCCTCTCCACAGAAAGTTTGTAAAAACCTGTTTTAATATTCTAATTGGGGGCAAACCTCTAACTTATATAGAAGTCATTTGTTGTGACATGTTTACAAAAGAAAAAAAATATTTCAGTGTTCTCAATCATTGTCTACCGAGACATTGAAAGAAGTGTTGGATTTAAATAGGTAAAAAGATTTTAACCAAATTAAGGCCTACGAAACATCACACTCATTCGTAGACAAACTAAATATGCAAGTCAAATACCAAATGTAAATTGTCATAACAAACATTATGTTAAAAGATTTTTACTGTCTGAAAAATTAAATGAATGGAAATTGACCTCTTTTGTATGATTTTTTGTGGAAATCAAAATGATTGCTATGTGACATTATGAAATTGAATAGAAGGCAAGTATGTCAAGAAAGGTTCTCACAGGTACTGAATGTAGCAATAACACAAACAAACAACAATCAACTACAATCAACAAATTAAGACATCTAGAAATCTACTCAGGAATTTGATTAAAATAGGCATCAAAGTTTGGTGTATAGTTAGAGGTATAGCTGTTAGGGACAGCTGTATACTGATGTTATAAACATGTAATATAAATGAGAAGATGTGGTATGAATGCAATTGAGACATCTCTCTATCCAAGTCACAATGTATAAAAAGTTAACAATTATAGGTCAAAGTCTTTCAACTCTTAGCATTGACTCACACCAAACAGCAAGCTATAAAGGGCCCCATAATGACTTGTATAAAACCATTCAAATAGGAAAACCAACGGTCTTATCTCTATAAAATACGAGCAACTGTAATCCTATACAAATTACACTTACAAACAACAACCACTGTACAACAAGCTACTGACTTAATACTGAAAATGCAACAGGGTTAGATGTTTAAAAAGGCACTCTTTGATAAAGTGTGGATTCTTTTAAGGAATTATTGTAATATTTTTTCTGTCTATGAAGAAATAACCTTAAAAAAAATTGATGCACACTGAATAACGCGCGTAGCGGGTTATTTAAGGGATGACATCAAAAGTTCAATGCAGGATAAAAAACTTAATTCACATAGTTTTTTCACTGACCCCAAACCCCCCCCCCCCCACCCCCCCCCCCCCCCCACCCCCCCCCACCCCCCCACCCCCCCCCCCCCCCCCCCCCCCCCCCCCTCTTAACTTAATTTGGGAAAAATTGATTTACCTACAGGGATATATGTAAAAATCGATTTTAGATATACAAAACTTGCAGAATTTTAACCCCCCTACCCCCAAACTATTTGATTTAAGTTTTAATCCTATATCGATCTTTTGATGTCGTCCCTAATAGTGTGCACTGCATTTTTTATGTTATTTTGAGTAGACAGAAAAAAATATTACAGTCATTTCTTATAATTTAATTCTAAATTACATATTAAACCGTAGAAAACCATGGGCTGATAACAAAATAACATCAGCCAACAAAAAGACGCGTTACATCAAAAATTAAATTATTAATATATATATATGTGGGATTACAATTTCTGTGGATTTCATGTATTTAAATGTTGAACAAAGTACAGATTTTATATATATGGCAGATTTTACAATAAGAAGGAATTATTGTTTTTTGTATCCATCAAAAAAGCAATTGCTGAAACTGTGAAACAGACTGTGTAATGGAGTAATGCATTATGTTATTGAATAAAATGTGTCTTTCTGAGTAAATAAAAATAAAAATTACTCTGTGTTTGTGTTTTATGTTAGAATTAGAGGGTTTTCAATTTCAAAATATTGGACATGGAATAGACATCATGACCTACTTTACTGACATCCAGCTTATTTGGAGTGGAATTTTGAAGTATTACTTATAAGTGGAGCCTAATAACATGGACTTATATTTTAATAAAAAGTCTTCTTTTGTGTTTTAATCATAACTTTAAGGCAGATTTTTATTGGTAAAGGCTAAAAAAGGTAATTTAAAAATATTGTTGCTAACGTCACGTCTTTTCCGTCCATTGTGGTATGTCACGATCGCAATTTTCTTGTTAGTTCTCAGACAGCCCATTGTAGTTATTTTTATCCCGGGTTTTATAAATAATTGAAAATAGCAATCATATTAAATTTGGATGACGTAAGGGGGTCAAAGGACTTCAGGAATCAATATCATTGGCTGTTTTATTTTTTGCGAACGTTACTGTTCGAGGTTTCCGTCCAAATCAGTGTCACGTGAGCAACATATATTTATATCTGTAACTCTCCTGTATAGGAGTTACGATATCGCCCTTTGCAGATATAGATTCGGAGTCAGTTCCTTCACATGATGGGGAAGCAAAGAAGGTAAGTTGTATGTAATATTGTTACAAGAGGACCTTAAATGTATTCCGTCCATCAAAAGACGTTCGCAACAAAACATAATGTCATGATAGTAGATGTTGCTAATGTTACTATTACGAATTGGTTTCTTGTGTATTCATTTGATATAAAGTACACCTGCAAATGACATTCTGTATATTTAGAAATTCTAAACCAGACTGTACAATTTTATTACTCCAGGCATATTTTAAACATCACTGTGTGCATACATTTTAACTTTTAAAGATGTTGTTGCTCATGTGACATGTCCAAATGTCGCTAACGTTACTAATTTTTTGGTTTCTTGTGTATTCATTTGATATAAAGTACACCTGCAAATGACATTCTGTATATTTAGAAATTCTAAACCAGACTGTACAATTTTATTACTCCAGGCATATATTAAACATCACTGTGTGCATACATTTTAACTTTTAAAGATGTTGTTGCTCATGTGACATGTCCAAATGTCGCTAACGTTACTCATTTTTGTCTCCGTCACATTAGCAACATGAAAGTAGGAGACAGAACACAATACTGTAAAATCTGCCATATGCTTGTATGTTTATGAAAAAATGATGCAAATCAAATATCCAGGATAATACAAGTTCTCCTAAATCCATGAAAACAAATGAATCCACAATGTACCAAAGAGATGAAAATACTGAGGTGATATTGTGAACCTCAATTTAGTGATTTTGTATGACAGAGTTTCGAAATATTCTGAGTATTCTGCAGCTGACTGAGATAATTAAATGTTATTTATTTTTGATTTTGACAGAAATGATCTTGCAAGAAAGTTTTTAGAAATGATAGACTTTAATATGAATGTTTTTTTTTTATTTTGACAGAAATGATCTAGAAAGAAAGTTTTTAGAAATGATAGACTTTAATATGAATGTTTTTTATATTTTGACAGAAATGATCTAGAAAGAAAGTTTTTAGAAATGATAGACTTTTATATCAATGTTTTTTATATTTTGACAGAAATGATCTAGAAAGAAAGTTTTTAGAAATGATAGACTTTAATATCATTGTTTTTTATATTTTGACAGAAATGATCTAGAAAGAAAGTTTTTAGAAATGATAGACTTTAATATGAATGTTTTTTTATATTTTGACAGAAATGATCTAGAAAGAAAGTTTTTAGAAATGATAGACTTTTATATCAATGTTTTTTATATTTTGACAGAAATGATCTAGAAAAAAAGTTTTTAGAAATGATAGACTTTTATATCAATGTTTTTTATATTTTGACAGAAATGATCTAGAAAGAAAGTTTTTAGAAATGATAGACTTTAATATGAATGTTTTTTTATATTTTGACAGAAATGATCTAGAAAGAAAGTTTTTAGAAATGATAGACTTTAATATCAATGTTTTTATATTTTGACAGAAATGATCTAGAAAGAAAGTTTTTAGAAATGATAGACTTTAATATCAATGTCCCTGCTAGTGTTTATGCCAAATATTATTTTGATCTGAGAGTGCTGGCTGATGCTAACGATCTGAGTTTCCCTCTGGAGCCCCTCAATAAAGAAAGAGCTATCAAGTTGGAGGTATGTTGAACTAAAATGTTATCAAAATGTGTAATTAAATTCACAGTATACAATAGTCATTTTTTTGTCAATGCTTTCATATTTTGTAAACATAACAGTTAGTCAGGGGTACTACTTGTACTATAAGGAAAATAGATAATGTTTGAATAATCTCCCCTTAATCTTCTCAAAAATTTACCTGTATAAGTAAATTTTTCTTACAATCCCACAAAAGTCCTCAAGTTTTGAGATGTAAATTCATGCCTTTACTGATTTTTCCCAGGTGTGCTCAATTTTCTTAATTAGAGTTCACTGTTTCATCTCATTAATTCAACAAAGAAACTGATTGCGCAAGGTCTTCAAAAATTGCCCCTTGGGGGCTTGTAAATGAGCAGTGTTCTGAAGATAACAGACAAATGGTATTTTCATTATCCATTAAATTACACATGAATGATAAGTAAAGACATCTGCAAAGAGCAGATAATTTATTATTCTATTAGAGCAAAGAAATCATAAGAATTCAATAATAGAAGATAGGATGACTTTTTTACTTCTACAAGTAAAAAAAATTGAATGTCTAAGGGACATAATTAGCCAATATTATTTTTACCTATACAAGTAAATAAAATTCACTTGTATAAGTATCCTACAAATTTACTTATATAAGTATATTAATATTACTTCTTCAAGTAATTAAAAATAACTTGTACAAGTAGTATCCCTGACTGACAATGCCTTTTAATAATTAAATACTCAGTACAAATGATTTTGTAACAGTGATAAGGTCGCAAACATATGAATGATGCAGAATATAAGCAAACTTAACGTAATTGCCCCCTCCAAACAACAGGTTTTGGGGGACATATAATTGATTGTCATCCATCTGTCCTGTCTACGTCAGTCAGTCCAGTCTTGTAAGCACTGTTATGCGTATTATTCTTGACAAATTAAAATAAAATATCCAAAGGATTTTATCAGCAACTGCTTGACAAATTTTGAAATGCATTTATTGTTAGACCTCATATATTATGCAAATGTACTTCCTAATAGATTCTTATTAAATTTAAATCAAAGGTTTGTATCGGACCCCATGCTCTTATTTCAATTAAGACTTCTCTTACAATGTAAAAGAGGGACGAAAGATACCAAAGGGACAGTCAAACTCAAATCTAAAATAAACTGACAATGCCATGGCTAAAAATGAAAAAGACAAACAGACAAACAATAGTACACATGACACAACATAGAAAACTAAAGAATAAACAACACGAACCCCACCAAAAACTAGGGGTGATCTCAGGTGCCCCGGAAGGGTAAGCAGATCCTGCTCCACATGTGGCAACCGTCGTGTAACATGCTTTGAAGGGTAAGCACATGTTGTAGTTTTAAGTATTCATATTCATTGTACAATTTTGCATTAATACATTTACGTAGTTGTGTTTTTTTCTTTAGGCAATGTCTACAGAAGAAACCCTTGCCAAATTACAGAAACCGTCATTATTTAGATCTAACAGTCTAGATGGTATGACCAGTAACCCAAGACAGAGCATAGTTATCATATCTTAATTGTCTCTAATATTGTCAGCTGAACCATAATGTTGTCATTCATAACGTCATGCCTTCAAAGTTCACCCTAAAGGTAGATAGGGTGTCTTCCTCCATTTTGGATTTTGAAATACTAGAAAACAAGGTCTAGATCTTTGATAAAATGTGCAAATTTTTATAGTAGTAGGTAATTCATGTGTAAGAATTTTCATTATAATATAGAAAATGCCATGTTTGATCATATTTATGATTGTATTTTACAAAAATAAGAATTCTTTTGTTTGATTCATTTTTTCCCCAACTTTGTCAATTAAGGGGAGGCAACTCAAATGCAAGGGCAGATAATTCAGATACTTTTACAATAAGGATGTTTGCTCCTCTTGGTTTTTTTTTAACTTTTGCAAGATATTTGAAATCTTCCAGTTTTATCAATGAAGTGTTATTGAAAACATTTCCCCACTAACCCCTACTTTTCTTATTATTTAATGACATAAAGTTTCAAAAGCCATATTTGAAATTCCTATAAAATTCTTGTACTTTTTTCATGTTTTTTTGAAAAAAAAAGGGGGCAATGTTAAATGTATGAAAAGTCTAAGGAAAATGATTTCCTGCCAAAATTTCCGTTGGTCATATCACGAAAACAAGCACATATAACCTTAATTTTTTACACTTTTTAAGTTCCTTTATTTATACACTCTTAATATATAACAGTACTTTTAAATGCTTGTTATTTTGAAACAGATTAGCGAACATCCTTAAAGAATTTTCTGTTTGATGTTGCCTTTCAATGCCTTGTATGGTAGGGTAAGGAATATTTTTTTTGACAAGTTTCTATTATTAATAAATAATAAGTCATTTTAAATGGGGGAAGATAAACCCTTTGTTTAGCTTTTTCAAAATTTCAAAATATCTTGTTGACAAATGTTTGTGGTTCTTTCTGTTTACTCCATCTTCTTTGAACGAAAAAAATATTAAATGCTACCATTTTGAAAGTAGTGCTTGAAAAAAAATTGAAATGTAGGGTTGCAGGATAAACTGATTTTTTTCCAATGTTCAGTCTAGGTGCAAAAAATTGAGAAATATAATTTGAGAATATGTAGTATGATTGCTAACTATTTATAAAAGTTCAGTGCACAAGAATATAATCCACTTTAGGTCTACCTTTAACATTAAGCAGCCATCTTACTATAGTCTATTAAAAGGCTTTGCTTTGGCAGATTGTAAAAAAATAAAATAAGGAAAGCTTTTATACTGAAGCAATACAGGAAAAACAATCAGCCACATTAAATAAAACTGTTGTTTTGGCTTTATATGGTTAGTGTTGTGTTCTGCTGTTTTTTTTCCAAAGAGCTGAGCTCCTTTTTATAAGCAAGATACATTTTCCTATTGGTTTTTTACCTATGATACCTGGAAACCATTTTTCTTGCATGACAATGTAAGTTTTTTATTACATTGATATTTAATCAGTGGAGTTTTTATAAAATAAAGATTTCCTTTCTTTTTTTGAAATCTGTGATACTAAACAAAAAGTCCAAGATTTAGTTTTGTTTTTGTGAATGATATTGGTCAGTATTATATATTTGTGTCTTTGACTTGAATTGAAAGTCAGAAAACATGTGCTGTAAATTCTCAAATTATTGCACAAATTTAAAAAAAACTGTGAAATTTATTATTGCAATTTTAGGAGAATTTGCATATAGATGAATGTCTTAAGATATCTGAATTTGAGTTCTAAGTATTGCGATTATCACCCATTATCCGTATTAATATAAACTGAATTGACAGTAAACATATGCATAATACTATATTGTCGCTGGGCTTCTAAAATGTCGTAAAAATGCTTTTTGACACCAATGGTCTGGACGGGAGGAAATCTATGGTATAACAAAATAGCATACAGTTAGACCAATCAAAAAATAAGACATATTACAAAATTGCCAATATCAGTTATTTATAAAGTTTGCTTCCAAAATGTTGTATGAAAACTTGAAAGTCATTGTAGAATAGCTTTGGGAAAAAAATAATTGTACATTTCTTTATTTTGGTAAAAATAAAGATCCAATGAAAATAAAAACATATGCATATGTGTAATTGTCTTAATAGTTACCTATATAGTAGACAATTCCCATTATACTAATCTCACTATTTTACCCCAAAAAAAAACATTAAATATTAGGACACTATAAATGGTACAATGTAATTATATAGGTCACCAAAACTTAATTTACAATTAACTTGCTTTCTAATTAAAGAGAAAGATAGAAGAAATAATACATGAAGATTTCAGAACATAGTTGGTTCTGTTGGAGTTTTATTTTGATGAATTACAATTTTAAATTTGTCCATTTCCAAGTCAGAGCAAATAAAATTTATCCATTTCCAAGTCCAAGCAAATAAAATTTAATCAGGTTTACAAATTGTCTACTAGTAAATGGATAACATGTGGTCCACAAATATATACTTCTAAAGTTCTGATTGGAAAATTGGCAAAATATGCCCATATTTTACCTTTTCATACAATTTAAAAAGGTATCAGATATTGGGTCCTTAAGCTTTAAGAGGCTGCCCAAGTAAATATCAGGCAAATCCTATGATATGGGTGGCACAACATAATTTTTTTCCCACTGAATTTTTGGTTCCAATGCAATGTTTATATCATACAAAGGATATATATGTCAAAGATATTTTTGAATCAACAGTGGATGGCTCAGAAAATGATTTTAAAGTTCACTAACAATGCAACAAAATTTTGTACAAAATGAAGAGTTATCTCCCCTTTTCCATGAATTTTCAGTGCTTTCTATGTATTTTTTTTCTCTTTATTTGTTGCAGTTAATAAAAAAACAAAATGCAACTGTGAGAAAGAATGAATTTGTGTTATGAAATAGATGAAAAAATTTTGAAAATAAAATATGTCATGTGCCATCCACTGCCTGGTTTTTCCATGGACACTCCTTAATATCATACCAAAATTATCCAAATGTTTAACATATTTTGAGAATAATAATACTTAATGCATAGGAACTTTTTTGGCTCAAACATTAGAATAGGCACACAGAGAGTCTACTCCAGCTTGCTATTTTTAGGATGTCATGAAAATATGTATAACTTTTTTACTGATGAAGGAAGTATACCAGAATGTCTATGGTAAATTTGAAATAAGTTAGTAATGCATTATGATTGGGGCATTCCTATGATTTTTCATACACTATAAAAATGTACTGTCCAACATTTGCTGAATGATCTTATGTGGGGAACTTGTGAGAATTCTTTCTGACGGGAATGCTACCAAATACACATGATCATTATATTTGTTTGCCTTAGATTAGAGAATATTAATGACTTGTCATGTAATATTGACTAAAGGTTAAGTCTTTTATTGACTTTTTAAGGATGTTTTATTTGTTTATTTCAAAATATCAAGGTCTTAATAAAAAGTAATTCTGTGTCCTGGTTTTTGAGATGAAATCATGATATGGTGGTAAATGATTCTCTTAGATTTTTCATGCATCTGACATCAACACCTTTTTCCTATCAAAAACAATTGAAAAAAAATCAGGTTTTCTAAGAAATTTCAAATATGAATTTTTAGACTAATGAAACGTAGGGTTCTTAACATCTGACAAAAATCAAAAGCAAGAGTCCTTAGGGTGGTACCAAACTCTGATTAAAACTAATTTGGCTTGTTTAATTTTGATAAAATTTTCATAAAATACTTACTTTGACCCTTTGGCAAAGATATAAATCCTTAATCATTGAAAAACTAACATTTCCTAAAAAATAGAAAGAAATTAAAACATTCAGATGAATTTTACAGAGTTATATCACTGTAGAGTTATATACAGAATAATAGAAAATAATAAATCCTTTTTTTCCCCCCATTATCATGCAATATATAATTGATGCATTTTTTCGTGATGGACAAAACCAATGATATTGACCACACTGTTCTGCATGTGGATGATCATGTATTGTAAATATTACATTGTTATGTGTGAATGAGTGATTAAAGTGTGTATGAATATCATGCTAACAAGTACATATATTGCTTTTATCATGTTTATGGTACAATCTTGTATTTATTTTCACGAGTTGAAATAATGAAGTGGATTTCTGATTTAATTTTCTGATTATTTTACAATAATTTAATTTTGAATGTAAAGCGTCTTCTGATTGGCTGACATTATTTTGTTATGAGCCCATAGGCATGTGACTGTGACGTCATCAACATTTTTTTGGTTTTCTACGGTTTAAAATGGAATTTAGTATTAAATTATAAGAAATGACTGTAATATTTTTTCTGTCTATTCGAAATAACATAAAAAATGTGGTGCACACTGTTAAATAACCCGCTACACGCGTTATTTAGTGTGCACCAAATTTTTTATGTTATTTCTTCATAAACAGAAAAAATATTACAGTCATTCCTTAAATAGAAAAATGCTGATTGATAAAGTAATACAAAAGCTACAAATATTTGACATTTTTTCGGATAAATAAAATTAATTTGACTGTTGCAAATAAAATTCAAAAATCTTTCATAACTGCATGTTTACAACAGGTTCAAATATACCATTGAATGTTCATTATCTGAATACTGGTCAACAGATTGAGTGGCCAAAGTATAATCTAGATTTGTGTATCTTTAATTATCAAATCAATTTTCAATGGCATTTTTAAACACAGTGTAATGCATTTAGCCAATCAGAGCATGAGTTTATAGGAAAATAAATACAAGTTTTGCATAATCATTTGATATAAACCAAGGATTTTATCTAGTCCATAATTATTGTATTTATGTATTAGTAAGTGCTGAAAGCAAGTAGTTTTTATTGTATATTTATTGTAGTCAATAACAGGATTTTATTGGCTAATTTTTATAGAACCAGATTTATTTTGTTATGTATCTATTACCCTAATGATGTTACCTGGTCCAACAGGACATCCATTTTTTAAAGAAGTAATAATTTAGTGTTTTTTAATGCAGTTGAGTGACACTTGTATTGAAATTTGATGGTTATAATGTAAAAAGTTTCATATCTGCTGATCTGTTTACCCTTGTCTGTGCATACATCCTTAAATTGGTTTAGTTATCTTACTTTAGTTTACCACAACATACTGTTCTGAAGTTTTGTCACTTTATAACATTGTATGCAAGTTGGGGCATCATCAGTGTCCCATGAACACATTCTCCATTTATTTCACATAATAACACAAGGTAGTTTTTCCCAAAAAAATGTTTGGAATTGTGTCAGTTTAATTTCTACCCAATGTCATGCATTTCGACAGATGCATACATTTTTGTATCAGATTTCAAAACCTGTTCTTGATTAACTGTGATAATATTGGTTCAGAATATAAAACTTTAAGTGAATTTCAAAAAAAAAACTTCTCAGAAAAAAAAACCAATTTCACAAAAGATCAGTTCAGCTGAGCTATCCATGCTGACATGGTACTGTTCAGCTTCTACCCATCTTATGTAAATTTTTGGGTAATATGACATTGTAGTGTAAATTCATGTTTTTAGAATAAAGCTGCAACAGGTTCAGTAAGAATTGGATACATTATTTGATGTTAAGGTATGCATTTTCCTAATGTATTTTCACTTATTACAAGTGACATTTTGAAAAATATTTTTTTCTAACTCAGAAAATTTTGAAATTGAATTTTGCATTTGTTGTGCAATTTGTCAAAAGTTGAAATGATCATATTTTCATGTTTTGATGTTTGGAAATACAAATGATAAGAATAAAAGTACAAGTAACCTTTAAATAAAGATCTTTTGTTTTTGTTTTTCAAGTCTTTCTCAATCATTGGAAACGGGTGCCACATGTGGAGCAGGACCTGCTTACCCTTCCGGAGCACCTGAGATCACCTCTAGTTTTTGAATGGGGTTCATGTTGTTTATTCTTTAGTTTTCTCTTTTGTGTCATGTGTGCTGTTGTTTGTTTGTCTTTTTCATTTTTAGCCATGGCGTTGTCAGTTTGTTTAGATTTATGAGTTTGACTGTCCCTTTGGTATCTTTCGTCCCTCTTTTGGAATTGGTGCATGTCAGAAATTTTTAAACACTAAGTTTGAAAATTCACAAAACGATTTATCAGCAGGGTCAAATAGAGTCGAATGTTTGGTGGTTATTTTGAGTTTTTCAAGTCTAATTGACTTTGTGTAATACAATTTTCATCAGACACACGCCACAAATTTTTGTTACCCATTACTATCCACGTTAAATGTTTCCCCTTCAAACCTTTTTTTTTTTGGGGGGGGGGGGGGGGGGGATTGCAGCGGGATCAATATACCATTATTTACACATTATTTCTTACTGGTTACCAGGAATTTAGGTACACTAAACCAGATACGTCATGTATGACAAACAGGTAATATATTCCCTCAATTTTAGAATTTATTCATACATTTTGTAATATTCATAATTATTAGTCAATATGTGTTCTACAGGGATCACCAGTGCTTCACCTTTCATTAACCTCAATAACTATAATAGCTTCTACATAGTTAGTATGTGTTCTACAGGGATCACCAGTGCTTCACCTTTCATTAACCTCAATTACTATAATAGTTTCTACATAGTTAGATATTTACATCTATGCATCGTGACTAATTGTTTTAGATAATATGTACTAGTTTCCAGTATGTTCGTTTTTGACTGGGCCCGATTTGGTGGTGTAACATCTAACAAAGTCTATCCAACTCATTTAGCAAAGAATTCCAGTCAAGCCAGAAGGGTGTCTTAAAATTGAAGTGAGGTTCGAATTTTTGCTTCGTTGTGAAGTGGGGTTCGTGTTGTTTATTCTTTAGTTTTCTATGTTGTGTCGTGTGTGCTGTTTGTTTGTCTTTTTCATTTTTAGCCATGGCGTTGTCAGTTTGTTTTAGATTTATGAGTTTGACTGTCCCTTTGGTATCTTTCGTCCCTCCTCTAACTGTGACTTTGAGATGAAGAACAAGAAAACAAGTCTTTTTTTTGGCTTTGCATTCACTGATTTTGTGTCATGGAAGGATACCACATATCCTTATGACAAAATAACAAATACAACGAAAGGAGGAATACGCGAAAACAAACTACACAGAAAACGAATTACTGATCAACACAAACCCCAACCAAAAACTGGGATGAATTCAGGAGATCAGGAGGATGAGTAGATGCGTTCTGTTACCAGGTGAAGTTAAATAATAATAATATCTTTTACCACAAAGTTATAATAAAAACAGTATTTTTGAACGTTTGATATATTGACTGCAGCATATTGGACAGAACGACAGATCACACTTGAACCACCGATGCCGGGTTATACCATAGAAAAACAACAACAATCAAACAAAGAAAGTAGCCTTGAACAAAAGACTGTTGAAATAGAATAACTAGGTACTAACACAAGATAAGATAGGTTACATTCAGTTTAACGTGCACACAAATCTTCCTCATTTTCATTCTTGAACATATGTCGTAAAGTTTAACACACAATAAAAAAACTGCCCGGTGTAACTACCAGTAAGACAAACATACATTTAAACAATAGATTAAAAAGGCAATACATAAATTGGATAGTACGTTCAAAATGTGTTCAACGGAAACATAATAAACACAGCTACGTCTGTTTTGACAATACTACTTCTAAAATGAACAAAAAAGCTTGATTGAAACTTACTGCTCTAGTTATCTTAAAATTGAGAATAGAATGAGGATTGTGTCAAAGAGACAACAACCCGACCAAATAGCAGACAACAGCTAAAGGCCACCGATGGGTCTTCAACACAGCAAGAAAATCCCGCATCCGGCTTCAGCTGGCCCCTTAACCAAAATGTGTACTAGTTCAGTGAAAAATAGATGTCACACTAAACTCCGAAACATACAAATGAACTAAACTTTAAAAAAAAGATAGCAAAGGCTAGAGGCTCCTGACTTGGGACATGCGCAAACATGCAGAGGGGTTAAACATGTTTTGTGAGATCTCAACTCGCCCCTATGCCTCTAGCCAATGTAGAATAAGCAAACACATCAATACGCACGGTAAAACGGTAAAACTCAGTTTAAAAGAAGCTTGAATGTATATGAGAAACAAGAAAGTGATTTGTGCCAAGCAGGTACGAATACAAACGGTACTTGGATCGGTTTGTATGATTAGTTGTAACGTTTGGCGAACAAATAAGGTGAACATTTGTATGTACCTGTTAAATGATCATAAATATGGTCCTCCATTAAGTAGAAATGGTTCTGGAAATAAAAACCTATTTAACACTAATACTTTTTTATAACATTTGACATTTCTTTGATGCAAGATAAAAATAATATATGACTATGCTATATCTCTTTTATCTACCACATGCACATTAATGTCTGTCTCTAATATTGATTTTCATTCAGAAATATTCAATAAGATTATGTTGCGAACAAATCTTACGACAAAAGTGATAATTTCAGCTTCCCTATTATGAAGCTTCACTTTCTTCGTATAAACATTCGAGCAGTTCCAACATATAGAGTATATATCTCCCAGTAAGTGCGACATTCAAACACTTGCGTTTCCTACATGTATCATGATTCCCTTGCTATAGGTTTGATAGGAACGAGGGTTTCAAGTTGTGTGCCGATTACAGGTAAATGAATAGTAGGTCAAACCACTTCGTTTTTAAAAAATCTGAAACTATAAAAAGTAAAATCACAAAAATACCGAACTCCGAGACAAACTCATTCAATGAACGAGTACCAAATCAAATAGCATCTCTAGATTTGAGCCACGGTTTTTCGTCAGATGAAATATTCATCACGAATAGTTGTGGATGTAGGTCTGCTTTGAACCATCATTCAAAAGAGGGACGAAAGATACCAAAGGGACAGTCAAACTCATAAATCTAAAACAAACTGACAACGCCATGGCTAAAAATAAAAGAGACAAACAGAAAAACAATAGTACACACGACACAACATAGAAAACTAAAGAATAAACAACACGAACCCCACCAAAAACTAGGGGTGATCTCAGGTGCTCCGGAAGGGTAAGCAGATCCTGCTCCACATGTGGCACCCGTCGTGTTGCTTAAGTGATTACAAATCCGGTAAATAGTCTAATTCGGTAGGTCATATTCATGAAAGGGAAGGGGATTGTAGTTGCGACGTAAGGAACATATCCGATATCATTTGTGAAACGGTTATTCCATAACGGTCAACCAACTCGTGATGGCGTCCGTAAAATTTACGAAGGGATGATTTCAACTTCACCATTTGGAACTCTTGGTTTAATAGCTTCCTTGTGAGCAGCAAACCTCTATCAAGAAAATCATGATAGGAAATGCAAGCACGGGAATATCGTATCAATTGGGAGATATATACCCCGTATGCAGGTGCTGCTGGAATGTTGCTACTTAGAAATGGAAAGTTCACAATTGGAAAGCTGAAATCATCTCTTTTGTCGTAAAGTTTTGTTTTCAACCGACCCTCATTGTCAATTTCTAGATGTAAGTCAAGATATGAAGCCGACTTTACTGTATCTGTAGTATCCTTTATCTCTAGTTCGATTGGATAGATGCGTTCCACATAGTCACCAAATTTTGAATTGTTTAGTGAAAGAACATCATCTATATAGCGGAAAGTAGAGTTAAAGGATATTGCTAACTTCTTATCTTTCTTCAAAAATATATCTTTCTTCAAAAATATACCTTTCATGTTAACACACTTGTTAACATACAATTTCGGCTTAAAGAGATAGGGCTAATTTCCACTGAGTAAATTTCACGATAGAGCCATGTTCGAAAAGAATTATTGATTATTTATTACCCAATCACTAAATTACAGACGATTAAACATAGCTCTAACCGCATTGAAGATGTTAAATTTTGGCAATATTTGAGTACATGTATTTATATAAAAAAAAGGTATAATTAGTACATCCCTCAACACAATCAACATTCTATGTTTTGAAGTAAAGCTAAGAATTTTCTTTCTAAATTTTTGTCTACTTGTATTTGTTTGTTAAATATCTTACAGGAAGGGTGATTTTTTGTAGCAACATGCCTGAATCACCTTGTATCAGGAACAATAACACAGTTACAATATTTTTAGTATTTGACGTCCTTGATTTTATCAATGACAAAAGAATGAGTATGGGGTCATCTTTTAAATAAATTTGTCGTGTTAACAATTTGTTGTGTATGTGGAAAGTTGATGTTCCCTGTACCCAATATACTTACGCAAATGCTATAATTGCTATAATTTAGTATTCGTTATAATTAACAGTATACACCTTTTAGCTTTAAATTCCATACAAAATATCTATTCAGTTAACTATTTAATCTGTGGCTCATATTTTATTTTATTTGTGTATTCGTCTGGTAATGTTTAATATATTTTACTAGTTGCTTTGTTGATTAATTTGCAAGAGGGAAATGTGTTACCGGGACAATTTACTTTATTGGTCAACGGTAGTTTAAATTGTCTTCTTTATACCCTCCTCAATATCTCGCATCTTCCGCTGGAGCTTATATTTATGCTCCTCCGTTAAGGTACCTAAAGGGTCTCTGATTGGATACTCTTCTCTTATATCATCAACATGTGGATATATCTTTAACGGATTCTGTTGTGAGGATTGATTTTTCCGCGCTGTATCAAAATGTGTGGCTTTACCAAAATACTATAAGAACGATTTAAATTCGTGATAAATCAAACTGAATCTGCGTATTCTTGTTCTCCTCCGTTGAGATTTCTAGGGTTTTCTCTTATTTTTGAGTGTAAATTGACATGGCGATAAGACGTGTCACGGTACTTGTCTATCCCAAATTCATGTATTTGGTTTTAATGTTATATTTGTTATTCTCGTGGGATTTTGTCTGATGCTTGGTCCGTTTCTGTGTGTGTTAGTTACATTGTAGTGTTGTGTCATTGTTCTCCTCTTATATTTATGCGTTTCCCTCAGTTTTAGTTTATTACCCCGATTTTGTTTTTTGTCCATGGATTTATGAGTTTGAACAGCGGTATACTACTGTTGCCTTTATTCATCTCTACCAGTATACTGCAAATTGATGTATGACACAATTCGTTTAAAGACAACAGTGACTTCATGTTCAATGATATCTTTTAACACTGCGTCTGAATTACATAATGGTAAATTTCAAGTTACTTGATAGCATTTGATTGACCTCTAGTGAGCCTAACAGAAACGAAACTCTTGTTAAGCTATTAGTCTGGAATCTTTGATGAGTTGGAATGGGGGATTGAACAATATGTAACATGGAATGTACGGCATAGTTATAAACTGGTTATGAATTCCCTGTTATTCATCCTTTTACTAAAGAGAGGCGAAGGATACCAAAGGGACATTTAAACTCACAAGTTGAAAATAAACTGACAATGCCATGGCTAATAAAAAGAAAAAGACAAACATACAAACAACAGTACACAAAACACAATACAGAAAACTAACGACTGAGCAAAACGAACCCCACCAACTACTGGGGTGATCTCAGGTACTCTGGAAGGGTATGCAGATTCTACTCCACATGTTAAACATTTATAGTCATTTCATTTGTTGTTTTAATTAAAAAGAACACATTTTGTCAGATTGACATTTTGAAATCTTGAGATAAAAAAAAAGCTTGTTTCCCACGAAACAAATGTATGAAACTATTGGTATAGCAAATAACTTTTCTGACATGTTCGATTACTTGTCGTTCAGTTCAATTTAAATTGTGTCAAACGAGCCCTCATAATGAGTTCTGGTTTTGAAAGTGACCATTAATAAGAAGCGCAGGATCGTATGTTATGCAATTTGAAACATTGCCTCTCAAATCATTTCATTTAAACACTGGTGTGCAAAACATTGAACAAATACAAATTCAAAATCTAGTTCCAAAACTACTTAATATATTTACATTGAGAATTAAATGTTATCTTTCATAGATGTGAGAAGAAAATAATGCAGCTAGAATTCGGAAAATTGAGATTCATGTTACTTGCTTTGTTGTCTTCAGTTTTATGTAGGTATATGTATCGTGTAATAAGGCTTGTAAACATTCCAACTAGTGTACATAGCTTCTGTTCAGGCAATCGGAAATAATTGTAATAGTACTAGTGTAAGTTCGCACGTTGGATGATTCATGTATAAGAAGAAATGCCTGTCCTGTCGACGTACCGGATTTCACTTCTTTTTGAGATCATACAATTCCCTCTTTTTTATTGATATCTTATCTGGTCTCTTTTTAATCTTTTTACGAGATTTGAACAACGGTAAGCATTAGAGCCTCTATATGCAGATTTATAATTCAATGTATTACCGTATAGCGGGTTATTTTCGCGGGTGTAAAATTTCGCGATTTTCATTGAATAAGGTATACGAAATGTTTTGGCCGTAATTATTTTGGCGGATCCAAACTTTTATCAATAACTTTGCATATTATGCACTTTTGAATTGGCGTAATTTATTTTGGCGATTTTATTTTATCCCCGAAAATACGCGAAAATTTACACCCCGCGAAAATAACCCGCTATATGGTAATATGGAACAGTTCTAAAATTATTTTTAAAACTCCCATCAGAAAAATCGTGCACAATATGAGTTTGATTTTCTGTGTATGCAATTTCCCTTCTTTATGTTGATTAGAATTATGTTAATTTTGATT
Organism: Mytilus galloprovincialis; assembly: GCA_037788925.1. Classification (NCBI taxonomy): domain Eukaryota; kingdom Metazoa; phylum Mollusca; class Bivalvia; order Mytilida; family Mytilidae; genus Mytilus; species Mytilus galloprovincialis. Next base: position 69,724,922 of record CM075343.1, on the reverse strand, counting down.
CTTTAACTTGTGGTCACTGATGAAGGCTATTGAAAAAACAAGAGTATTGTGCATTGAAATTTGTATACTACATTTACATTAAGTTTTGAAATAACAAAATATCAAAATATTGTATGAGATTATGTCTGACACAAGATATATCTTTCTGAATACCTATTCTGACACAGTCAAAACCGATGATGTACAAAATGCGGTCATCATGGATGCGTCTGACTTCTTATTGGTCAATTTACCTTTGTCCTCTTTGGAAACCCTTCAACAAACTTCATAGGACGTATGATACTGATGTTATTTTATCAACAACATTACATTCTGATAGATAAACTAAATGTACCAATGAACCATTTATTTATATCATTTGTATGATTCAATAGTTTCTAAACTACAATAGATGTTATAGGTCTTACGTACCATATACTTGTATTAGAAAAATACTAAATCAAGAACCGCAACGACGGCACATTCAATTCAATACTAAATTTGGCACACATGACTAGGGATTTGTTCAACTGGCAGTTATCACAATCCCGTTTTCTTCCGCGGAATGTGTCATTATTTGAAACGATTGGTGCTACCTGTAAAACAAAAAATGTCAACCATTCCGTAGAATTTGAGTACTTCCCCACCTTTGGATAGAGTTTGTGTTGCATAATGTTTCTTTTTTTGTGTGTAGCGTTTTCATATTATGAACCAATACAGTGTAAAATATATTCTCTGCATAACATTTCTTTCTTCGTATGCACTATATCATAAAAAAGTAAAATGAACAATCTCTTCTTTTTAAGACTCAATATGTATGTGTTAAGCAGACATTTAGCAATCAATAATAGGAAGATTCACCTAACAATTGAGGAATACGGCTTCTCAATTTTACGTTCGTCGAGATTTCCAAACCATCTGATACAGAATGATTGACTCTTTTGAAGATACGAACGACACCCTGTGTTCTTCCTGAAAAAAAATGTGGGAAATTTCTTTGAAATAAAAAAAAAAGAATTGTTTTGAATGTCGTAATTGCTATCAAAATGTCAACATTTATTTTTTTGCAATTTTTTCAAGAATTTTAAATCCGTTGCAAAACATTTTTGTAAATTATGTTTTTTTTTTTTTTCAGGCCAAGATATGAAAATTGTATTTTCCATTAATGGTTACGTTAAAGAACTTGATACTGCCACTGGCAACAGTACAGTTCTGGCTACAGTAGGCGATTATGTGTATTCTATGGCATATGACTACAAGCACGGATATCTTTTTCTTCCAAGATACAATGTAAAAGACATAATGAGGTATTATTTTTATTAAGTCTCACATAATTACATTAATCATGCGGCTTTTGCATTTCATGTTTTGTTAACATTTTACGATGACAATATTGATCATGTTGATATTGGCAAAACACATGTTTTGAAAATTTACATTTATGTACTGTCAGGATAAAACAAATGGAAAACATATACTCAACAGCTTATAATAGAATTGTTTTTACTCTTAGATTACTAAAAGCAGCTTAAATATTTGTTCACTGCAGTATTATAACAAATGTAGGATGTCACAACATTTGTCTTCAATCATATACGTTTAAGTGTTATTTTGGAACGACTTTTAAAATTTTAAACAGGACTGTTCCTTTTAATCGCAGATTACATTATCCATCAGAACAGTCATTGAAGACAATTGTTATATCAGTAAGTAACCCTGCAGACGTAGCTGTTGATCCTGTGTACGAGCATCTCTATTGGACAGAGAAGATACTAGGGGGTAGAATTGCCCGATGCAATTTTGATGGCTCAAATATAATTACAATACTTAATGAAGATTTTCCTTGGGCTATTACGCTTGACTTCAAAAATAGGTAATTTTGCTGTAATCTTTGTTTGCATAAATCCAGATTTGCGATAATGTTGTATATTTTAACCGTCTTAGACAGGGAGTACATTAATCAAAAATATGGATATCCATGTAGATAGATACATGCATCTATCATTATGTGCATAATCTACTGGAGCAGCTGAGATCACCCCGGTTTTTGGTGGGGTTCGTGTTGCTCAGTTTTTAATAGTCTATGTTGTGTTTTTTGTACTGTTGATTGTCTGTTCGTCTTTTTCTTTTTTAGCCATGGCGTTGTCAGTTTATTTTGGACTTCTGAGTTTGAATTTCCCTTTGATATCTTTCACCTCTCTTTTATAAAGTATGATTTATTCTAGCATTTTGATGAATATCGCTATGTTTATCTATTATTACAGAGGCACACAACTATAAAATGGCATAGACGTTTTCATATTTGAAGTTTTAAGAATGTCAATCAGTTGTTCGAAAATCAATGTTTGTGTATATGCTATTTGACCAAAAAGAAATCCCTAAAATATGGCCATGTTACACATTATTGTAACGGTTTGAATCACATATCTTGTGAAATAGAAAGAAAAAAACATTATCGTCGCATGAAATGTATTTGAATTACCTTTATCATGTTTATGGTAATTATGGTATTATATGCAGCATTTTATCAGACTGAAATAACATTCCTTGATGAACGATAAAACACTTTGAATTTAAAAATGTAGTGCGTCCTATTCTTTGATTTTAAAACACACACATTGTTATGTACTAAATACAACATATGGCAAAAATATGTATTGAATTCAGAAATGTACGCTTACCATTCATTACAGTTGCATGCCATTAGGCATATCATGTCATTCGGTGGTCGCGTGTTTGCTTTAAGTACGAGATGTCATGAGTTCTATCCCCGGTAGGGTCAAACCTAAGACTTTAAAATTAAATTTTACTGCTTCTTCGCTCAGCACGCTAGTAAGATCAAAGACTGGTCGGCTCATAATAATATGTTCGTGTTAGAGCGCACTAGTAAGAGCAAAGGCTGGTCGGCCCAGAATAATGTGCTCGTGTAGGAGCACGCTAGGAAGAGCAAAGACTGGTCGGCTCAGAATAATATGTTCGTGTAGGAGAAAGCTAGTAAGAGTGAAGACTGGTCGGCTAAGACTAATATGTTCGGGTAGTATGACAAGTCTTCTTACGGACTGTTTACCTTGTGAATTAACACATTAAAAAATACGGCGTGTCGGTCTAGCACAAAGCAGGGTTAATATTCATATAACATTAATATGCTCTCATCCTAAATATGCATTTACTTCAGCAGTCATCCATTATCATCATGAAATTATTAACAAAAATAAGTTTTTTGAAAATAAAGAGACGGACAATACTAGGGGGATATTCAAAATCCAGTAGTCGAAGACAATCTGACAACACAGCAAAAAAAAAAAGACAAACAACGAAACGACGAGCATGTTATCAAACCACCACATAGAATAGGACGTTTCTAAGCTGTATATATATTTATATAGGTTGATGTATTATAGTATTCATGATCCAATTCCTGCTAGAAGTATTAAACAAGCAAGATTAAACGGAACAGATAGGCGGACTGTTACAGCTAACCTTAATCAAATTGTTGGTTTGATTTTTGGTAAGCTTGTTGTTAATTAATTCATCTGACAACATAAATCGAATGGCGCCATGATTAGTTAACACACTTTTATGTGGGGATCTTTTAAATTTCAAACCATTATTTTTCTAAAACGAATGGGTATGCATGTGAAAAATAACAAAGGGATATTCAAACTCATAAATCGAAAACAAAAGGGCAATGTTCAGCGTTTAAGTGTTGACATGAATATCAATAATGTGGTCATTTTTATAACTTTCCTGTTAACAAAGCTTAGAATTTTTCGAAAAACTAAGGATTTTCTTATCCCAGGCATAGATTACCTTAGCCGTATTTGGCACAACTTTTTGGAATTTTGAATCCTCAATGCTCTTCAACTTTGTACTTGTTTGGCTATTTAAATATTTTGATATGAGCGTCACTGATGAGTCTTATGTAGACGAAACGAGCGTCTGGCGTTCTAAATTATAATCCTGGTACCTTTGATAACTATTTATAGTTCTGTTATATTCAATTTGCAGCTCCACTTTCAAACAAATATTTGCATCTGTGAAATAGTTAAGTAAAGGTTCTTAGTAACTTATGGTTACAGAATACTGAACATAATCATTTAACATTTAGATACATGTTTATACATATATTACCATTATTGAAATATAAAAGTCATTCTCGACACGGGCGTAATGAACAAGTTGAGATAAAGTAAACAGAAAAAATGTCGGGGGAATTACATTGTTATAACTGCATTGTGGGAATATCAGAGCTATGTCGTTCCCTCTGCAAAGTTCGTACTCAAGCTGTTTATATATGAAGGACAACATATGTCTACTAACAAGTCTATGCAAAAAGTTTAGCCTTTGTTAGGATTGCGATGAACAGTACAGATGCTCAGTGGTAAAATAAGTGTCTAAAAGTAGATGACGAACGTCATTATTAAAATATCTCGATACTTTTTTCGAAACTTCAAGATATCGAATGTCTTACACAATATCTAGAAGAATGCTACGTGGAAAACTAATATTGTGACAGCATAAATCATTCTGTAATGTGTTCTAGATCACTTTCATAAAACATTAATCAATTGGTTTAGATGGAAGATACCATTGTGCATTCAAAAACAATAAGTCGAAGAAAAACCAAAAACCATTTGACAAAAGAAAAGCGATGAAAAGACAAACAAAAGTCATCACACATATTACAGTACACATTTATCAAAGTTTATACAAAATGAATCCCACAGAAAACAGGATAGGTAGTTATCATGATTGTTAATGGGAAAATTGATCATACAAATAGAATACATTCATTGATATATCGCATTCGTTAAGTTCATAACCACAAAAAGGAAAAGAGTTTGGTTATGACAGAATAAACGCATCTAGGATAATCTTTGATACAGATATTCCACAACGTTATTAAGGATGTTCGCTACTCTGTTAAATAATAACAAGCTTTTTAAAAGACTGTTATGAATTGATAGTATATAAATAAAGAAACTAAAAAAGTAGAAAAAAATGGAGGGTCCGTGTTCTCATTTTCGAGATATAAGCCATTGAAAATTTGGCGGGAAAGAATTCTCTCTAGATTTTTCATACATTTAACATTGGCACCTTATTTGTTTCAAAAACTATGAAAAAATAACAAGAATTTCATAAAATTTTGAAATATGGCTTTTTAAACTTTATGTTATAAAATTATGAAAAAAAAAGTAGGGATTGGTGGGCAAATTTTTTTAATGACAATACATGGATAAAACCAGAGGATTCCGAAAATCTGGCAAAATATCAAAAAAATAGAGGAGCAAACATCCTTAAATGCTTTATGGCATCTGCAAGTTAAAAAAAAAACTGTCACAGTAGTTTACCGATGATAAAAACTTGTTAACCCATTTTGAATATATAAACCGTAGCAAAATTGTTCAAAACTGAGAGCGATATTGGATGTGTTTTCAGGATACGCATGCATCGTCAGGCTACGCATGCATCGTCCGTCATGCAAATCAAGACTAAATAAAAATGTCACAACAAGGAATATGACACAATAGGTAACATTAGATTTCATTTCATTTTTAATCAGTGGTTACCCCGTGTGAAAAATGGTCCCGAATTAAATTAATATCCTGTCGCACATCGCATTATTAATACATTATGGTGTGATCATACATAATATGTAAGCTTTTCTAATACATCAAAGGATTAACAAAAGCTTTTAACTTTATGATTTGACTCATTTGTTAATGTCTAACACTTTGATTTTTAGACAACGATGACAACCGTCTATATTTTATGGCTTATGAATCTGGTGATATAACATCAGTAAGACCAAATGGTTCTAATCTGACACGAATACAACAAACTTATTCAACTTCTAATTATGACTTGGCTGTATCGGGCGACAACATTTATTGTACAAAACACTTCCAAATACTCAAGCTACGAAAACATCCTGGAATTATTTCAAGAATAATGCACTCAGAACCAGAACAAAATCAGATTTTCAGTTTGATGGTTTTTGCTGGAAATGGTAAATATTTTCTTTTCACTTTTTTCACTTTTTTTACTACATAGAATACACTTAGATCAGATAATTAGAAATATAATAGTAGTCAAAGGTTTCAGATTATTTAAGTTTATTAATTGAAGAAATGTAATTTTATCTTTATCTGACTATTGTTCAAAATAAAATAACCATCATTATCATCGATATTTGTTTATATTTTTGTTTTGTATTTTGTGATTAATTATTCTATTATTGATATAAACCGTGAATATAAATTTCCGAAAATAGACACCATTATTGTTGTTATCATTGTTTTTAATATTATTTACATTTTGATATTTAACACTTATTAATAGAAATAACCAAATTATAGCTAATTTGCAACACATACTATTTCTGATTGAATATGTTTCCAAACAGCCTAATCACCACGCAATGGCAGGCAGTAATTGCTAATAGCAAAATAGTTACGTTTTAATTGCTAGTATATCTGTAGAAGAATAAATTTTGTTTAAAAAAGGAAATAAAAAATATGTTTAGCATTTTTTAAATCCATATATACAACCACAAAACAGAAGAAATCATTGTTAGGGCATGTTCTACATGCTATTTTATTGCCTACTTGATATTCTGATATGCTTAAGCGGGTAAAAAAAATAATAATATTGTGTTTTGTATTTGTTGCAAATGTATTATTTAGATATTCAACTTAAAAGATAAGCTGCCTAGAATTATTTTACAAACCGCAATAATTTAACAAATTAACAATAATCGGTGTCACAATTGTATTTGAAAAGCTTGTTTTGTCCTAATATATAATATACAATCATGACATACATGTATATCGTATATTTTACATTCATTTGAATTCGTATATAAATCATGTTAGTATTGATGATGTTGTTACCTAGTGTGTTTCAACAGTTAAAGTACAGTATATTACATTTATAATAATTACTATAATTGAAAGCCTAATCCTGTAAAAAAAAACTTTAGTTTAATTTGAATAAATTTCGAACGAAAGAACAATCTGGTATTTTGTATTTCTGTTTTCGCTTTCTTTCAATCTTGAAATTTAATGTGATCAGATTTATTTTTATCTGTAATAGTAATTCACAAATGTTGGACTTCTAATTTTCATATATATAGCTACATGTATGTTTATATAATACATTTATTTTTCAGTAGTGGTAAGTATGTATAACTGATATTCTATTAGAATAGGTCAAAATTATATTCTCTTTTCATTGTCTATTATTTTTTTTATCGAATATGACGGTTTTGATTCGAACATCAACGATTACACTTATGTAGAAGTACAAAACGTCTTACTTACGTTATCATATCAGGTATTTCTAACTCTGTGTTTTTGTTAATAGCAGTAAAGCATCACATTTTGATTTCTTTTAACGCATGTACATAAAAGTTTATCTTTTACGGCTATTCAAAATAAGCGAAACAATCAACCGAAACATTCTAGTAGCGGGAGATTTTAAGGAAATAAATGTGCAAATCGTGATACAAGCATGAAATTTGGTATAAAGGTTGAATAAATGATAATTAAAAAAAAATCAGCTGCTGGCCATAAAAAAATTTCATTATTTTCAAAATGGCCACCACTCATTTTGCATCTGGCGTCATATCCAATTGGCTAAATTTCGTAAATCCTTTGAAAGCTGTGTTAAAGGTATAAGCCAATGTTATTTTTGATAAAACGTAAATTACAGTTCCTAAAGTACGATGAGACAATACATAAATGAAGAAAGAAAGTGACTTCCGGTTCCAAAATAGCGGCAAAAACGTTGAAAATGTAAATTTTTATCTTTCCATCAACTTAACAAGATCTATCACTTACTTTGTTAAGTTCGAATGCCTAGTTTGGTTAGAAATACAGGTTGCTTATCTTATAATTATCTGACAGTTGTCAATACACAATCCCGTACAAGGAAGGCAAAAACGGTAGCATTTACAGTTACCAACACAGCTGGATTTCTTGCATCCGTATTTCAAAATTTCCTGACACGAAGATACAACGGCAGCTAAAGAAGTCCATTTTGGTTTCCAACTGTCATTGATTTTCTTCTTTCATCAAACCCTAGTGTTCATGACTTGGTACATGTACCTGTAGAAAGCGCCCAAAAATGTCCACCTTGATATGCTTCTCTTATGATGTGTTCCGGAAGAGAGCCTCTGGTAGTCAGAATAGCATCATAAGGCCGCTGCTTCCTGGCCAACGATTCAAATCGTGCCTCGTTAAAAGCAAATGTTAATGTTGCCACACATGATGCAAACAAATTCGTCTATGATATCCATATATGTGTATATCAAATAGGACGTCACTTGGCGTAGAGGTTTAAACGTATTCGGATGTGTCTACTTTTGTGTTTCAAATGTCTGGTTATGTAAATGTATTTCAGTTGTTTCCTGTAATTAGTCAATACTTCAGCTTTATCATGTACATCTTTTGAATATTTTATTAAATTTACTGTTTGCAAAAGTATAAATTACTCTAAATTATAGGGATTTTCTGGTAACTTAACAGAAAACCCTTGTCGTTTTTGGCACAACCTTTTTGATCTTTTGGTCCTCGATGCTGTTCAACTTTGTACTCGTTTCGGCTTTCAAACTTTTGTATCTGTGCGTCACACATAGGTCTTGTGTGGACAAAATACACTACAAAATACACTTCTGGCGTATAAAAATTTTGAACTTGTTGCCTTTTGTTGGCTGTTGTTCGTGTGATTCTTTGTCAATTGTGTTCTCCAATTTATTTATATTGTAGTCCTGTGTTGTCATTTTGATGTTATATTTCACATGGCCATAAAAGTGCGAGGTTTGGCATGCCACAAAACCAGGTTCAACCCACCATTTTTTCCTTTAAAAATGCCCTGTACCAAGTCAGGAATATGGTCATTGTTATATTATAGTTCGTTTCTGTGTGTATTACATTATAACGTTGTGTCGTTTGTTTTCTCTTATTTTTGAGTGTAAATTCACATTGCGATAAGACGTGTCACGGTACTTGTCTATCCCAAATTCATGTATTTGGTTTTGATGTTATATATATTATTCTCGTGGGATTTTGTCTATGTGTGTTACATTTTAGTGTTATGTCGTTGTTCTCCTCTTATATTTAATGCGTTTCCCTCGGTTTTAGTTTGTTATCCCGATTTTGTTTTTTGTCCATGGATTTATGAGTTTTGAACAGCGGTATACTACTGTTGCCTTTATTCTTCATACTAAGGCGGGAAAAACGGCCGTTACATCTGGAAATACTTCCCATGTCTGCCAAGCTTACATCTTCACTTTCCCACGATATGCCGACACAGTGTCACATCCACTAAATGCATGGAAGAAAGGAAGAGCAGATACACGAGGACCAAAGCATTTGATATGTTATGTACAGGAAGCCATCGAAAGTCTTTATTCCTTCAAAAACCTATCCACAATTTGTCCACACCTAATCTTGCTGCAATTCCTAATACTACTACATCTGTGTAAGTACTACTTAAAATTACTTTTTACAACCATTTTAAGCAGTATGTTTAACATGGACAAACATGTGTGTATCTACTTCTTCATGGTTACAAGGGATAGCTTGGAAGTATCCGTATTGAAATTGCAAAGAATAATTTCACCTTGAGTAACATAAGCATTTTTATTAGTCTCTAAAGAAGCAATTCTGTCGACAAGAAACTTGAACAATTCCGTTTTGTTGTCATCTTCTTTGAGAAAACTACTCCAAACCCTTGGCGTTCTACGAGAACCAACAACATTCCGTCTAGCACCAGCATCTTGTCTTTTTCTCGTCCCAGCCTTTAAAGTATTTATTTAGTAAACATCAAAAACAATGTCTACTCTTGGATACTTATCGGTGCAAGATTTCATATAAGGCAGTATGACATATTTTGCATAATCATCAAATATTTTTGCTACACGTGGTGGCCTGGAATTACCCATCGCTGCCCCACCAACAATAAATGCGTCAGAACTTGGATCAGTTGATGTAAAATCGTAGAATGTTTCAATTATACCCATTTACTTCAATTTATTACCGCTGTTCAAAGTGACATCCTGAGACAAAGAGGGAGGAGCAGTTTGGTTTTCATGACTAAAGAAATCTTCCAAGTAAAACCGTCTACTTTAAAGAAATGAAAAGTCTAGAAAAGAGATCACAATCACTTTTCAGTTTCTCCAGCTTTGTATTTGACAAAGATGTTTCCAGTTTCATTTTACGGCTATAGTAGGAAATTCTTCTATGTTATCTGGTTATAAAAAGCAGATTATCATTCGTTTTGCATTTGCTTCAAAAGATCTGCGTGTTGTTTGGACTCAATATCTTGGAGTTTATATACTTATATTACCTGCTTCTGAATCAACAATTGTCTTAAAAGAATTAATGTTTTACAAATCTGACCACTTTAAAAAGCCTTTGAAGCTTTTCGAAGAAATCATTTTGGGTTTTTGTAGAGTCTTCATGATGTAGTTCATCTGTTGTAGAATGACTCAAACCACTAGATCTTTCAAATTTATCTACCAGTCTATTGACTTCTGGTCCAGCTACCATCCATCGTTTCAAAGGGATCTTTGGTTAAACCTATGGGACCAACATTGCCCTTCACAATTGCATTATTCTGTTTTTGTGCCTGATCAAATGTGATATTAGAAAACAACTTGCTGGTCTTACATACAGTGAAATTACCCTTTGCAAATTCCATTGCCACCTGTGGGTGATGTTTGTGAAGGGAAGCCATATCTCGGAGATGGATCGGTAACCATCGAGCATAATTTACACGATCAAGAGCAAAACAAAATACGGTATCATGCTTGATATGGACTGTTTGTAAAGTACGATATCTGAATCATGAAATGAGCATACTACCGAAAGCACAATAAGTTCTTTATTCATATTTGAACACCAGAAATTAAACTGTGGTCGAGATGACTCTCTTTCCTTATACCAGTCTATCAAATCATAGTCATGGGCTATATTTTCTGTAATTACGTTTTCATAAGCCGACATTAACAATTCAAACAAAATATTTACAGTTGTTTGATACGCGTGTATAGTCCTAGGTACATTTGAACATACATGAAAAGAATCTGCCGTTCTAGATGTTGCAATATCGGCTTCAGTGAGGCCACATGTCCAGACACTATCACGCAATATATCACTCAGAATTTTAAAACAAGCCATTTCAATGTACAATCCACCAAACATGACGATAAACTTATCTGGCCATTCCCACAGAATTTGCTTAGCCAATATCAAAAGTGGTTGATCTGCAGCAAAGCTTGATGTTTGCCCGGGATTTAGAAAGTTAACCACCCTTTTCACCTTATCCATCGAATGCTTGCTCATTGCAACTGAATGAGCGTGATTTCAAACAGTGGCATCATAGAAGTTACACTTACTTGAACAGGAGAGTATAGATTTTTAGAGAAATGAAATGACGACCAAGATATGATTACGAAATCCAAATCCTCGTCTGTTAGATTAACTACGATTTACATCAGTGTGCCCTGGTAGAGAGTGCAAACCGCTCTTTTGTCTATAAATAGTTTGCGCATGTGCGAAATTGTTAAACGCATATGTATCATAAACCAATTCATAATATCATTGAAAATCCAAAAGCACTAAGTTAATAGTAAATAGTTCAAACGTTTTTGTGTGAATTTTGTAACATTTTTGCGCATGCGCAAACCCGGAACATGTAAAATATTCATTTCTAGTAATTACGTCACATGTAAGGAAGGTAGCCAGCAAACCTAATAATATTTTTTAATAAAAGAAGGTCAAAGAAAAAATTTTCCAGACAAAATAAGTATTTCCGCACTTACAAGCCATTTTAGTAAAAAAAACCTGTAGCCATCTTGAAAAAATGATTTTTTTTTAATGGCCGGCAGTTTTTTCTTAAAAAGTATATAATAATGATGCTTCGTGCTAATTTTCATGCTTGTATCATCATTTGCACAATTCTCTCGATTTTGTTTGCTAATATCTTCCACTATAGAACCTAACTCCGATTTTGTAGTGTTAATATTGATATATTTTTCACCTTATACTATTTTATTCTTTGTTTTTGTTTTTGTTTTTGTTTTCTTGTCTTAATGAACATGTTTGTAATGTTCCCGGATGTACCGCTTTGTATGATTCATTTTCTGTTAGTATTATATCAAACAAATGTATTCTATTTTTATTTTAGGAAGCACATTCAATTTGGAAGTAATCATAACAAATGGTGGAGACTACAAAACAATTGAGAAAGGAAATTGGGAGTGCATCAAAGAGACAACAACCCGACCCCTAAACAATAATGTATACTAGGTAAAGGAAAACAAATGTAACAATAAACTCCAAAAACAAATAAATGTACCCAATTCATTTATTTTTGTTAACCCCCCGGATATAGATGACAGTATTTGGCACATGTTTTGATAAATTTAATTTTCAATAATATCTTCTCTTAGCTCAATGTACAGACGTAGATTTTATGCCCAACAAACGCACAAATGACGTCAAGTAACGTCACCTCAAACCAAACACTTCGAATGAAAGATAGCGATTTGAATCAAGCGTATTATCAAATACGCGAATTTTAGTCCGTGGACATGCCTATGAAAGTTAATTCTCCTTTAACAACTGTTGGTCACCTATTTTGTGATACTTATTTTGATATATTTGTTTATCTCTATATAATATAATTTTGGATGTAGCACGTCTTCTGATTGGCTGAAAGTTGTTTAGTCTCTCGGCTCACAGACATAATTTTGTCATTTGACCGTAACGTCATCAACGTTTTTTCATGATTTACTCCTTGAAAATTGAATTTAGAATTAAATTATAAGGACCGACTGTGGTATTTTTTCGGTCTATTCGAAATAACCTCAAACATATGATGCACACTTTTAAATAATCCGCCTGCACCACATATTTTATGTTATTTCGAATAGACAGAAACAATATTACAGTCATAACATGATTCCTTAAATAACAAAAATTCCTCAGTTAAAGAAAAGTCGACGAAGACTTACATATGTACCTCCGTCTTCAATTCAAACATTATTTAAAAGTTATTGGTATTTTTTTTTAGTTTTCTTTGTTATAATTTGTGAAAACATTCCTTCGTTATGTAACATATTAGTTATCTTTCTGTGACATCAGATGGACTCGTTTCATTTTGTTTCTTACATAGACTGTTGCAGATTTTAATCAAATCACCACAAAATCTTTTTTTTTAAAATTCGAAACCTTCTCAATATAGTATGTTAAAACGTGACTAGAAACATACTAAATCACCTGATAACTAGTCAACTTTCAATCAGATAAATTTTCTTTCAATTTATCAGAAGTAATATGTTATACAATCGGACAGTTTGTTACTTCTTCCTTTTTAAATATAGATACATATCTTGTGTAAGAGAAGCACATACAAGTGTGATTTACTATTATCTAAACGTTATATTTAAACATTTTAGGTGCAATGGTTTTTGGTGTAACTGTAGGACACAATAGGAACAGACTGATTTAAAAAAAAAAGTAATTGAATGACCGCCATTCAATGCCAAATTCGTTTTATATCATCTGGTAAAAATATTTAAATAAATGACATTCATTTGTATGTTCACATAATGTTTTCCTTCGGAAAAACCTTAAGTAAAATTGAGAATGGAAATGGGGAATGTGCCAAAGAGACAACAACCCGACCATAGAAAAAACAACAGCAGAAGGTCACCAACAGGTCTTCAATGTAGCGAGAAATTCCCGCACCCGGAGGCGTCATTTAGCTGGCCCCTAAACAAATATATACTATTTAAGTAATTAAGTAGTTAAGTAAACGTTTTGGAGGCCTAATACTTACAAATATAAGCTTCAAATGCAAAATGACATACAGGACGTTGAAAGCAAATTCGGTACAAATATTCCTTGAAAGACGGCAACGTTCTTTTATAATCTAATTTATATATGTTTGCTGGAAAAATGTATGATTTAAGACAAGTCTTTGCTTAAGTACTGAGGAAATGTATCAAACATTACATGTACATACAGAAAACCGAAAACAGTCATGAATGTATCATAAACCCCCGTGTCCCTTATGCTAACTGCTTTATATTCTTCATGTAGTGTCTCTGTTTCTTATTGCATCAATACTACAACACAAAAAGTTTATTTTATTTGCCTATATGTAGGTTTATTGTGGCTGACAGAGATAACTGTAAACTACTTTTCTTTTTATCAAGGTTTGTCTCGGTCGGGTTACGCGATGTCGTTTACATTTATGAATTATTTGATTTATCATGAACTAAACCTTTACATCCTTGGCTTTCAAATATTCGGCTTTGGGCGTTATTGATGAATGTAAATCCAGAAAAGCGCTTTGCATGCATGTAATTTATAACGTGCTGTTTTCATATTTTTTTCTTTTAGGAATCATATTAAGTTAAAGTACGTATCTCTTTCATTCATTGTTCAGTTTCCATGTTCGAGTTTAGCTTGAATGTCAGCTCTTTTCTATGTTAATATGCTCCTTCAACGTTTTTGTTAAAGTGGTAAGATTTTCACATATTTTGATCTCAAACAGGACTAGAAACTTGTTTTAAAATAGTTGTTGTTTATATGCGCGTATGGTGCAGTTCAATTTATATAGCTCGTTGTATTGGTACCAGAAAATTTTCATAATCTTAGGTCGTGCGATATACTCTCCTTATAATTTTTCTTACATGTTTTAGTGTTATAATTATTCATTATTATAAAGATCTGATTTATTAATATGTATTATAAAACTGTAACCATTACTTTGTATGTTGTACATAGTTTAATAATAAAAACCTCGCTAGTGGATTTTGATGTTTTGTTTATCGCTATACATATCTATTCAAAATACGTTATAAGCAAGAATTGCAAGACCTTGATTTAGAAGAATACCCTCCAAAAAACCCTCTGAAAAGTGAATGTCTCACTCGCCTTATATTTTCAGCCCCTCTGGTTATGTTATTACTGTGGATCTAAACATCATTCAACATGAACATCTTCGTAAGGTGAAATCTCATTGCCCTAAGTTCAGAGAAGCCCGATACATTAAATGGAGCCATAACTTCAAAAATAATTATGGATTCCAATGAAAACTACGCCAGAGCATTGTCTAACGAGAAGAAGTTGAACTGGATACTTTGTTAGGATGGGTCAAAACAATCAGGTCTCTGATAAAACGTCGAATTCATAAGTTGAAAAACCGGTTTCATATACAAAAAAGCTGTGAAATTTCTATTATCTCTTTACGATAAATAGTTTGTTATTCGTGTGAAAAAGCTTCTAATAATAGCAGAATAGTGTCTTTGTAGAAAAAGGAATTGTCCATTACATTGACAAATATTCTGTCCGCAGTGACACAAGGTCTTCAGAAATACTGTTAAACTGTTTTCTCGCGTGGTGGTATTAATCATATGAGGATTCTAAAAAAATATAAAGAACTGCTTGATAATTTTATATCTCGATCTTTCTCTGAAATAAATTATATCAACACTTTTGATTTTTCAACCTTATTACCATTCCCAATCTGAAATTGAAAATTTTCTAAATGAAATATTCCACAATGTTTTTCAACATGAAAATGTTTACTTTCGCTATAAATTTATTGCTTTGGGATACCATACGACATACTTTGTTAATAGTAAATAAAACAGTAAAACATGCTACACAGAGTAACAAGTAGTCAGTATGCTGGAGTATCGTATTGACAACATATTTGTTGAATTTGGAAGTATACTTTAAAAAAAAAATGCCGGCATTCCTTTGGGAACCAATTGTGCGCCTCTCCTTGCGGACCTCTTCTTATTTGAGTCAGAGTTCCATAAGACACTTGTCAAAACAAGAATATCAAAGAAGCAAGATAATTTATTTCATCATTCAGATATATTGATGATGTTCTTTCCATTAACAATCCAAAGTTTTCTTATTGGGTTCAATTAATATATCCTCAAGAACTAGAAATCAAAGAAACAACAGACACGGCTACCTCCTCCTCATTTTTAGACTTATTCCTCGAATTTGAAATAAACAGTCATCTCAGTACCAGAATATATGACAAACGTTACGATTTTGATCTTAAAATTATAAATTTCCCCCACCTTAGCAGCAATATACCAACTTCAATTGCATATGGGATATGCATTACCCAACTCATTCGACATTCAAGAGCTTGCAGCTGCAATACAGACTTTATTAAAGTCACCAGTGTCTGAGCACGGTAATTATACATCCCGTCATTATGTTATTGTCCTATTGTCAATTTTGTATTCTTGTCTTTCAATTTTGCTTATGTACTTTGTATATAGAGTGTCTATATGCTATTTTCTTTTTCTTTGTTGAAATAGTTATTTGTTTTATAGTGATTAAAATTATAACATAATGTTGGCAGCTGTACCCCAATTTTGACATTTTTAAGTATTTTTGTTATTTTACTTTTTAGAATTTTCTAATTAATTGATGGTGTTTGATTTTGTCGGTTTTATAGTATTATGACACTTTCCTTTTTTGAATTTGTCTTGGAGTTCGTAATTTTTGTTTTATTAAGCCCTTATTTGTTTTCATAATTTTGCAACTCACCCACGACCTGTTTTCACAGTCTTGAGAACAGTCGTCTGATCTGTAATGTTACCGATTGCTTTCCATTCCCGATTGTGACATTTTGTAGGAGTGCGGATTTGCATGGCAGGTGAAGCCTCATACCAGACGCTTACCTTGTCAACACATGTTCTCTTATTCCTTTAGGAGTCATGTGATTCCCTCATTTAGTGCATGTTACATTTGTTTGTCTTATCAATCAGTTTGAGAGATGTGAACGTCAGTTAACTACTGTTGATTAAATGTATAAACAGTTAAGCAGTCATCGCTTCCATGTAGGCATGAAACATCAAAGAAGCATCATCTTCTGTTTTAATGTTAAAAATATGTAAACAAATTTCAATAATAAAACGTTTTTTTTGTATGAAATACTTAAGTTTAATTCAGCAAAAGATTTTTGTGACCTAAAAAGTACAGTATGCATTTAATAACCATCCCATTTGTAGTACTGGTAATGCAGTTGGTTTTTTTGGGTTCCTTTTCGTAAACGCAATGAACTATTTGAGCTTTTGATTGTCCGTGTCGTTGTCTTGCTGTTTCATTGATGCATACCTCAATCGGCTTCATAACTTGACTTAAAAATAGAAATTGACCATTGAATATTCTATTGTTAAATTCCATCTCCCTTTAAACTTTTCCTCTGGTAAACTTTCCGTTTCTTCATAAGAAGTATATATCTACTTGTTGATACGATAGTCTATGGCTTCCGTTTCTGATCATCATTCCCTTGATAGAGGATTGAAACTAACTGAAGCTGTGAAGCAGCCATGTTTTTTGCTTCAAACGTTCATGAGTATTCATTTAATAACCATCACATGTGTAGTACTGGTAATGCAGTTTTTTTTGTTTTTCTTTTTCGTAAACGCAATGAACTAATTAAAAGAGAACTTTTGATTGTCTGTGTCGTTGTCTTGCTGTCTCATTGATGTATACCTCACGTTTCATTTCATTATTATATCTATTCAAGAAAGAAAAAACAACAACAGTAAAATCGCCATTTGATGACGGTAATTTGTTTAGCTACAATACTGCTATTCCTTTTAAAACGTATGGTCAGATTGAGAGAATACTAGTTCGTCAATCATTGCTAACTGTTTTCCTATTCTAGTTTAATTTTTCATTTATTTAGTTTAGAGCCTCTAAGAAAATAAGAAAAGCTAGCATTATTCGTTATTTTCTAGTTCTGCTTATTAAATGAATTCTTCTCACTGAATAATGAGGTGTGGTTACTATGTTGAACATCTCTTTAATCGAACTAGAAATAATGTATACTTCATAGTTATTCAGTTCAATCGGCTTCATATCTTGACTTATATATACAAATTGACCATTGAATATTCTATCATGTCTATAGTTAAATTCCATCTTCCTTTAAACTTTTCCTCTGGTAAACTTTCCGTATATTTCTCCTTGTTGATACGATAGTCTATGGCTTCCGTTTCAGATCATCATTCCATTGATAGAGGATTGAAACTAACTGAAGCTGTGAAGCAGCCATGTTTTTTGCTTTAAACGTTCATGATATAGTAAAAAAACTGATAAATCAATATAGATTATTAACTTTAAATAATTTCTTAGTATGATCATTTTTATGCTCGCGTCATAAGTGATTACAAAATAAATCGATGATTTTTTTTCTGCAGATTAAGACATGAACATATTGTTCTTAGAAAGTTATTGCGTAAATGAAATGGCACTGACACGGATAGCGTGACAGTTCTGGAATATATTACCGACCGTGTGCATTCTATGGCATACCTATACAAACATAACTATATTGTTTTAATGGCGACAATGGATATAGGAGATATATAGAGGTATGCTTTCCAAGAAAACAATATTTCCTTTCGATATATTAGAGCAATCAAAATAGTCTTTGGGAATACTATTTTTTGTGAAAAAAATACACTTTATCGCGCCTCGGATTAAAGGTTTATGTCTTCGCATTTATGATTTATAGAGGATCAGATTCATATTACGGTATTAAAACAAATACGTAAGGTTTTCCAGTTTAAAGAAACATTGCGTTTTCAACAGGCTACATTATCCAGCAGATCAATCTTTACATACACGTAAAAGCAAATCAACCTGTGGGAATAGTTATTGATCCATTTGGAGAACAACTCTATTGGACACAACATATATATTGTGGTAGAATTGAACGATGCAGTTTTAATGGATCAAATATAACTATAATTATGACTGAAGACTATCATAACGCTATTGCAGTAGACATGAGAAACTGGTTTGTTTTAAGCATAGTAGTGTCTTTAGTTCGAGTAAGAAAAACATACTCAAACATTTTGCCTCAAACATTCAAAAATAAAGTTGATATTATATAAAATGGTCCTGCTTAAATGAGGGTGTCAACTAAGTTTTCGTGACAAAAGCAATCATAAATCGTATTCGGTAGTGTCATGAATATATAAGAAAGGAATGCAAACTGGTATTTACGACACGTGAACTTTTTAGTGGTCATTTACGCATGTGTGATATCGACACTCCGAAACTACCTTATCCAAATCACTTTAAAGATTACAATTTAAATACATGCACTAAATACTACCTTGTAAGCAAAAATGAGATGATTGGATATCATACAGCTTGTTTTGATAATTGTTTTTAACAAAACTGTATCAACATTCCATATGAGGTACAGCTCTGAAATACTGTTTGTGTGGTACAATGTTACATTTTATTATATCACATGCACATAGAACAGTATTTCTAAAAACGAGGTTAAGGGTTTTATCATAATAATACTTAACGAAAGCATGCGATATTTTTTATTGGTTATATAGCATGTATAGCTGGAAGAAAGATCCCATATCAAAATATGTGAAGGAAAGTACTGGTTGTGCGACTTGATAACCCACTTTCAGGCACCACCCTTTTTTTTCTTTCAAGACATATACCTCGAAGTAGACTACAACGGTCATCTCAGTACCAGAAATGATGACAAACGAGACGATTTCAATTTAATTCATCAATGTTCCTCGCGACTTATCAACTATATATTAATACCAAAATGATAATCGACTGATCAGTTTCTTCCTAGGATATTGTTCGTTCTTTAAAAAAATAGTTTTTCTTGTGAATGCCTCTCGGAAAATTAAATTAATTATGTCTAAAATACAGTTTGCATGTTTGTGCAAAATGGTAGTTTAGAATAATCCAAAATCTTCCGTTTGGGAATAATAACGATTCAGGAAATATATCCTTAAACGGTGCGGACACGTATAAGGGAGAACATATATTTCTAGACGTGCCTTAGTCATTCTTGCAACATCGGTAAAGTCAAAACGAATATTTTCATTTGCAGTACTGTTAGTTACAAAGTTGCGAAACAGACTCTCCCCTCAAATAGTTGCCAAGAAATTTCTAAATAAGAACAAATTCGTTGCACCATCTGGTGACCCTCAATTAAAGATAAGTAACCTCTAATTGCCAGCCCTTTGCAAATGTGTTTTCATTTCGATTACAAAATGTAAATGTTATTTGGTATGGTTTGACTTTGCATTAATTTATATTCAATATATTGATTGAAATAGTGTTTATTTAACTAGTACATGAGGTAAATAAGCTATTAGTTATGGGTTATTTTTAGGGCTATTATTTAATCAAAGATAATGATATTGACTAGTCAACGTGGAATGTGCATAATTGTGTTCCCATTATGTAAATATTTTTCCGAGCGAGTACTCGAGTATAGCTCGGTGAATACCAATGACTTACTCGATAAGGCTTTATCGAATTGACATCCCTAGTTTTAACATTGATCAGTTGAATGACATAATTAGTCATTCGATTTAATGATTTAATGATTTTATTCAAATATGCCTCATTCACAAACATCACATCCAAACTCAGTTTGGTAGTCTATTTATCCGAAACCAAAAATGAGTGTACATGATGAATGGATGAACATGATCATGGTTGTCACCAATGAAAACTAACATATCAATGCACCTAAATAGATCAAGGTTGTCCAATCGTTATATTTCTGTTGGAAGTTCTGTTGTTTTTTCCTTTTCTTTTCTTTTGATTTGGTTAATAAGCTTAATAAATAAAGGTTTTTCAATCGTTAGTTTCCTATGTTTTTGGTCTGTTTGTGGACTTTCCCTTTTTCAATTTACATTTGAGCTTAGTAATTTGATTGTCTTATTTGTTATCTTTGGTTCGAATTCTTGTTTCTTTTAATCATGGTGCTGTTTGTCTTTCTGTAACTTCTTGAATGAGATACCCCCTGGGTATCGTCTTACCTTGTTTGAATTTAAAACCAGCTTTTTCCAGATAGGTTTTTGTCAATTGCTCAAACTTTTTCTTTTCTATTTTCATGTTTTCTGTTGATTTATTGTATTATCTTTGATTGATCCTATACATTTTTTTCTTATCTTGATAAAAAATACAAAACATTACGACGAATACTAAAAGTACTTGATCATGTCGATCGGTCATCTTAAAGGGATGTTCTTCTTAGATTATAATAAAAAGTCAATTAATAAAATACCGATCTCCAAGAAAAATTCATATCGGAAAGTCAATAATTCTTAAATGGAAAAATTAAAATAACAAACACCTCGAACGAATGGACAACATATTACATATTCCTAACTTAGTACAGGTATTCCATTATGTAGAACAAAGATTGAAGATACAAAAGGGATATTCAAATTCATAAGTCGAAGACAAACCGACAACGGCAAACAAACGACCAAAATTCAAACACCAGTCTACAAAACACAAGACATAACCAAACCCAAAACGAAGGATGATCTCAGGTGCTACAAAAGGGTAGACATACACTGCCCAACATTATAAATTACATAATGACATGATGACATAAAACAAATATATGAACTGTACTTTGTCTTAAAAATTTATATTGGTTTTTTTCAAAATTCGTCTTTCGGAAAAGTGTTTAGATTTTTTAAAATAAATTTGAAACGGGAATAGCTTTGTTTCAATTGCTGAAGAATGGGTTTTCCTCAGTTGTTATTAATTAAGGAATGACTGTAATATTTTTTCTGTCTATGAAGAAATAACATAAAAACTTTGGTGCACACTGAATAACGCGCGAAGCGGGTTATTTAACAGTGTGCACCACATTTTTTATGTTATTTCGAATAGACAGAAAACATAGTACAGTCATTTCTTATAATTAAATTATAAATTCCATTTTAAACCGTAGAAAACCACGAAAAAACGTTGATGACGTCACAGTCACATGACTAAATTATGTATATGGGCTGACAACAAAATAACGTCAGCCAATCAGAAGACGCGTTACATCCAAAATTAAATTATTGTTAAATGGTTTAATAATTATACCTATGATGCATTATATTCGATGACAAATAAAACACCTTGAGTTTTATATGAGATGCAACTATAAACAGTAAGATTGTTCACTCAAGTGTTCTATCGAATGATGACAGTTGTTTTTATCCGTTTGATGTTTTGGGCTTTTGATCTTGCCATTTGTGAAAAGATGTTCCGTTTTGAACCTTATACTTTAATATAATTTTTATTTTACTTTTGTCTGTGCCATTGTTTAGTTGAAGTTCAACTGCATTGCCTATAAATAATGTGTTTAAGATAGATATAATGACAAGACAGCACAAAAAAGACTGACATGATATAGGCCCCATTATTTCAAGGTAAGTGTTCGTCAAAAAGCTTCTCAGGTATCTAAATATTTACACATCATTCTTTTTTTTTCCATATAATTTTTGGTTGAGTGTACCTAATTATGACGGTCGATCTAGACACAATATTTTGCCAGACCGATTTTTTTTTGTTTCATGCCAAGATATACATAGAATTATTTACTACACCCGGCTTACAATTGCCTATATAGAGATAAATTCGTTTTTATAGAACAGAATTAAAAATCAGACCAACGTTAAACAAATTAATTTCAATTTTAACATTTAACTTGATTTCCACTCTTCACAGCAAATGATACAGTTTTGTTCGTTATGTTTTCTGTTAGGACGTTTTGATGTTCATACATGTATTATGTTTCTCGTTCTACATTGTCAACTGTTCGGTTCCTTCGTGAGACAAGATAAATCCTATCGTGAGTGTCTTTGGGAACGTTCCACATATTATCTTTGTTAATGTTAACAATATTCTATAAATATAAAGTTAAAATCAATCCTTCACACATTGTTTTCTGCATTGCACTACACTAGAAAAATGAAATTCATAATCCTTCAGTTGTGTGCTTTTATGGGTAACGTAGACATTATATATATATTATATATATCTGAAATTATTATATCTAAAACTTGTTAATGATTTTATTCCTATATATTTTTTTAATCTGTTATTGGCGTTTAAGTAATATGGGTTGTTAACTCACAAACCAAATATAATTCCAAATAATGCAAATGTTAATTATTTTATTTCATACTAAAGCGATGCAAAAAGGTTTATATCCGGCGAAAGAAATTTCAACGTTAAATTTTCCTGGTTATTCTACTTTGAGGCTCCCTCAACCCCCTCTCTCCCGCCACGAACTAATGCAAAGGATCTGAAGTGGCGTTAAACATCAAACAACTTATCTATCAATCAATATTATTTATCTTAGGCATATGCATGGTGACAAGCAAAGAGTTTTGCAGCAAGGATACGGACTGTAATATAACTAAATGTACAGCTAACATCACTGTACAATGTTTGTATGGGAGCTGTAGTTGTGTTGAAAATACTTCCAATGGTAAGATGAATTGATAAAACAAATCACATGTGCTTGTCAACTCGTTTGCCATTACCCTCATTTATGTTTGGTTAATTATTTTTCTGTCACTTTTATACGACCATTTGCCTATTATAATTTTTTAAGTTTTTGTGTGTGAATAGAGGTTCCTGGCGGTTAACGATATTACTGAGGATAAAATGCATAAAACGCTAACCTATGTACATACGACGATGATATATATACCTGTGTAATGTCTCAATTCTTCTTCGTTTTCCTGATATTTTTCAAGTTTCATTCCCTTTATATGTGTTATTCCAATAATACCGGATACATTTAATGCAATTTCTTATGCTCCTAATATTTTGATGGTTATCACTTGAAAAAAAAAGAATATAATCCATATCTATATAAAGACATTCTAACACGGGTTAGAGTTAGAACAACTGTTTGCCTTTGAAAATATTTAGAAGTTAACCATAAAGGAGACAACATTTTATCAATCATGTCATTTAGATAAGATAAACCTCTATCATGAAGCAAAAAAGGTATTCAGTCGATATATAAAGTTGTTATGTATGCAATTCAAATTAAAATAATCATCTTGATGTTGAACTTAATTGTATTAGAACATTGGAAATTAGTAGCTCCAAAAATACCTAGCAAAAAGAAATAAGAAACAATGAAAAAAGTCAGCGTCGTCAACCGTTTTCTATTAAAAAGCTGGCAAAACGGTAAACTTTATATTCGTTTCCAACATCAAGTTGTCTATATATCTCAAACAAATACAAATACACAAATACAGGTTAAAAAAGAGGGACGAAAGATACCAAATGGACAGTCAAACTCATAAATCTAAAACAAACTGACAACGCCATGGCTAAAAATGAAAAGGACAAACAAACAACAGCACACACGACATGAAATAGAAAACTAACGAATAAACAACACGAACCCCACCAAAAAACTAGGGATGATCTCAGGTTTAAAGCTGTATGATGTGAAATCCCAAAATAAGTCAGACTTCGTGCAGAGTTAACCTTCTACTTATATTTTTGCGTTACAAGAGTTCAAAGTCGGTAAATTAACTGATGGACGAATGTTCTGATGTAAGATAGAAGACCGCGAAAAAATGTTGCATGTGAGTTACGACAAAGCCATATCGAATTGAGATGTTGACCATAAAACTGACGTAGTGTCAATTTCAAACTGCCTTAACTCTGTTAGAGAAGATTTTGTGTCAAGAGCAAACCGCTGTTCATGAAGTTTATTGTGTGTAAAGATGAAATATTGTATCATATTGTATATACCATGTAACTATATGAACACGTCATACGAGTGGCCAGATGGTATGTTATTACTAAGAAAAATATTTTTCATACATTATTTGTTGTTATATGTTGATGTCAAACAAATTGAATAAATGATAACTTCCGATCTATATATAATTTTAGTTTGTGCCGGACTTTTTGATTGTGTTTCAAACATTTGTACCAATGGTGGAATAGGAACGTGTGTTCAATCAAAGTGCATTTGTGTACATAACCAAGGTAGAGACTATAATCATAGCCAGGAATTCAATGTAAATAGCTAGAAATTGAAAGTTGTTGTATAATTTCTGAAAATGATTCATGTAACATATGCAAAATTCATCATTATTATAGTTGCATCAGTCTGATCAAGTTGACGATGCATACCAACATAAAATTGCTATGCCTCAAAAAACAACTTCTGAGCGGCCATAATGTTTTCTTTGAAAAGGAAAAAAAAAATGTTTCTAAACATTGCTTCATTAAATTTTCGAAAAATGAAATGAAAGATTAACTTATTTTTGCTTCTTTAATTAAACAAAATTGTACAATTGTAGCATGTAGCAGTGTCAATGAATGCTCAACCTTAGACTGTAACACTGGGAGTGTTAAGAACTGTATCAACTCACAGTGCCTGTGTGTAATACAGTGACCGGAATATCAGATGTTGCCAGACAACAAATAATAGCTGTCACCCATGTCATTTGAACTCTAGTGGATAGTTGTCTCATTAGCAAACATACCACATCTCCTTATCTTATAATAAAACATAATAAATAAAGGATGCACGTTTTTCGATTCATTATAAATATAATCATATTATATATTACAACTAAATAAGCTTTCGAAGGTGTTACAACATATAGTAAGGAAATATAGGGTATATATCTCCCAATTGATACGATATTCCCGTGCTTGCATTTCCTATCATGATTTTCTTGATAGAGGGTTACTGCTCACAAGGACGCTATAAAACCAAGAGTTCCAAATGGTGCAGTTGAAATCATCCCTTCGTAAATTTTACGGACGCCATCACGAGTTGGTTGGCCGTTATGGAATAACCGTTTCACAAAGGATATCAGATATGTTCCTTACGTCGTAACTACAATCGCCTTCCCTTTCATGAATGTGACCTACCGAATTAGACTATTTACCGGATTTGTAATCACATAAGCAACACGACGGGTGCCACATGTGGAGCAGGATCTGCTTACCCTTCCGGAGCACATGAGATCACCCCTAGTTTTTGGTGGGGTTCGTGTTGTTTATTCTTTAGTTTTCTATGTTGTGTCATGTGTACTATTGTTTTTCTGTTTTTCTGTTTGTCTTTTTCATTTTTAGCCATGGCTTTGTTAGTTTGTTTTAGATTTATGAGTTTGACTGTCCCTTTGGTATCTTTCGTCCCTCTTTTGTATAGTAACGATTTTCGCCCAAATAAACTACATAATATATCTTTATTAATTCCTTACTATGTAGGTGAAAGATACTATATGGGCTAACATTTTATTTGCAGACATGTCTACCAAGTAACAAACATTCAAATTATCACTAATATATTTGTAAGTGCAAATCTTAAAACGGTCTTTTAAGATTTTAAGAAATATTAGCAATACCTCACTTATGCATTTGTTATGAGTGATTTAAAAAATATGAATGTACGTTTTAAACTTTTTTTAAAACAAGGTAAAAGCTGTCAGAATGCTTAAACTAACAGTACATGTCGGTTATATTAGTATTCATGGGAGAAACAAAAGAGAGTTTAAAGATATCAGTCGGACATTTAAACTCATACGTCGAACATAAATTGACAACGCCATGGCTAAAAAAGAAACAAAAGACCAACAAACAAACAAGAGTACAAAAACACAGAAAAAAACTAAAGACTGAGCAACACTGACCTCACCAAAAACTTGGGGATCTCAGGTACTTAGGAAGGGTCAGCAGAAAACATGCATTATTTTAACTGTTTAATGTAAATTGAAAGCATCGAGGTCCATTTCTATCATAAGACAAGACGATATAATGTTGCGTTGTCCGAAGAGATTTTCTTGATTAACCCTTATAAGGAATTCTAAAATTACTCGATTCCAAAACCAATGACGGAACAATAATTGTGCTGCTATAGGTAAAATGATAGTAATACAATGATATCGCTCAGCCCAGTCTTAGATGACATTGGTATATTGCGCGTAGGAGGTCGTATTAGACATATAAACAATAATACATTGACCTATAATGGTTTACTTTTCTAAATTGTTATTTGGATGGAGAGTTGTTTCATTGGCACTCATACCACATCTTCCTATATCTATTAAGAAGGGTCGTAACACAGCAGATTTGCCAATAGACATACATCCGTATATTGTACCAGTAAACCATTATGTGACAACTCGTCTCATTAGACATTATCATGCAAAAAGTCAAAATCAGGGCAGAACAATGACTGAAGGCGCGATATCTTCCGCTGGTTCATGGACGTTAGTCGTTAAGCGAAAAGTCAGAGGTTTTATCAATAGTTGCGTAGTTTGCATTACATTACAAGGAAAAGTAGGTGGGACTCAAATGGCACCCCTATCTGCTGATAGGTTAAACGTTGATGCACCTTTCACGTATGTAGACTTAGATGTTTTTGGTTTATGACAGGTAATCGTCCGTCGAACACTCACAGAAAGTTCTTCAAATAAACGTTAGGGTCTATTATTGACATGTTTGGAATCTCGTGCGATACATGTGGAACTTATCGAGAAATTAAGTAGTGCCTCCGTTTTTAACGAATTGCATAGATTTATTGCCTTACATAAACCCATACATCAATTGAGACCAGGCCGTGGTAATGATTTTATAGGAGCCGCAAAGGAACTTAATGTTGTATTTGAATTCGCCTAAGATACCATATAGCGGGTTATTTTCGCGGGGTGTTTATTTTCGCTTATTTTGGCGGATGAAAGATAATCGCGAAAACAAAATCCGCGAAATTTAATGCATACTTTCATTACTTTCTAATACATGTAGCTAAAGCGTCGGTCGGTAGGTCAATAACGATACAGGTTAGTTTTAACAACATAAACAAATAGTGCATTGATCATGCATGTATTTTATAAAATGATTGTCGCGTGTATATATCCTTATCAACTAGTGTCAAATTGATTATGAGAGTAGGGTACCCTATCAGGTAATTACCCTTATTAATTAGTGTCAAATTACATAAGAGTTGTAAATCAGTCTTGAAAATTTTATAACCTAATTAGTAGGTACATCAAAGTCCCAGTCAATATCAATAAATAAGACGTCATTTTGGTAAACAAATCAATTAACTTGCTTCTCAATTTTTTAATATTTTATATGCAACATTTCCAGTATCCGCCAAAATATTTAATTGGGATTCAAGAATCCACCAAAATAAAAACTGCCAAAATTTTCGTATACTTGGTTGCCCCTTAATCGCGAAATTTTACACACGCGAAAATAACCCACTATACGTTACTTCGATGAAACAGTATTTATCAGACAATGACATCGCTTGGATTTTCAACCCGCCTCACGAATCACATTTTGGTGGAGTTAAGGAGCGCATTCTAGGGTCATGTAGACGTATTCTGGATGCAATGTTATTGCAAAATAAGTTCAAGGATTTAACGCATGAAGTACCTTCTACACTAATGCATGTTGTTTGTGCTATGGTCAATTCGAGGCCATTGGTTCCAGTTTCCAGCGACCCCGAAAACCCATCAGTTATTTGGCTGTCTCTTCTATTAACTCAGAAATCTGCGTTGTCATGTGGATCTTTTGGACAAGTCGAATTCGGAACAAACAATGCGATGCGTAGCCAGTGGAAACTTGTTCAGTATGTAGCCGATCTATTCTGGTCCCGTTGGCAAACAGAGTACATTGTGCCTGTCCCAATTCAGGATCCTGCAATTCAGTGGTTGTCGTTGTCGCTGTGTTACATACTTGTTTTTCGTTCAATATTTTGTACAATAATTATGCCGTTAGTTTTCTCGGTTGATTTGTTTTACATTTGTCATTTCGGGGCCTTTTATAGCTGACTATGCGGAATGGGCTTCGCTCATTGTTGAAGGCCGTACGGTGACCTATATTTGTTAATTTTTGTGTCATTTGGTCTTTTGTGAAGAATTGTATCATTGGCAATCATACCACATATTCTTTTTTATATATACATTGACAGTCTTTAAACTCGTTCGAAATAGAATTCTGCTATAGATAACTTTTCTGAAAATGATGTCATTCTCATGCGGAAGACCGATTATCCTAGAAGTCATTGGCAACTTGGCATTATTGACAAAGTATTCCAAAGTGATGATTCTAAGATTAGAAAAGTTCAAGTGTCTGTAGTCGTTGATGGACAAACAAAGTCGCATGTGAGACCAATAAGCGAATTAGTTCGATTAGTCGAAGCATCTTAAACTATGCAGTTGATAAGTGATAAGTTGTGCATTGTGAGATTTGTTGAGAAACTCAGTGTAGTTACATTATTTGATTTGTATGTGTATTGTGAGTAACAATGTATAACGCACATTTTTTTCAATGTTGTCAAAGTTAAGGAGTAGAAACCTTTTGATTATTTTGATTAAAGATAAAAAGGTAATATTCACAGCGATTTTCAGTTAGAAATATCAGAAGGGGACTGTTGTGTTACCGGAAACAATTTCGGAAATGTTTCCGCTTTTAGCATATTTGTAATGTCAGACACATTTCTTATCAAAGTTATCGTGCCACTAATACTCATATTTGCTGGTTAAGAGCCCCGTAGAGTAAATTCTTTACATTTAATTATCTAAAAATCATTGTTAAATAAAGTTTTCATAAGTATTTTTACTGAATATAAAGTATAACATGTATAAACATGAACATTATTTCACACACAAAACACGTTGTTCATTTAACTGTATGTAATGTTCGAATCGGTCAAATTATTTGCTGACGGGTCATGCAGGATTTTGTCCCATTCACTGTATACAATCGTCATAACGTTTACTATTGAGAATTAGGCGTAATTTTCAATATTTTTTGTTTTTATATTAACTTGTGTATATGTTTACGTACATGAATTGTGTTCTTGATTTTGAGTCATGTAACGTCACAATATATTTTCTAATTTTACAGCAGAAATTTACCTAATGGAACTTACTATGAATAAATTTTATACAGACAGTAATAATTATTCTTTTTCTAGATTAGGAAATTTCATTTTTACATTGGAAACTATATACAAACATATAAGACAACATATGTTTCGTTCCTGATTTTTAATTTCTGCCTTTTCGACGGTGATAATATCTATAGTTGCGTTTTATATTTCAATGAACATAATTTAGGTATAAATGTTTAGTTATCAAGTCAAGTATTTCGTTACCACAAATCAATCAAAATCTTTACAGAAATCGTAAATAGAGACAAATGTTTGGTTGTAAAGTTTGGCTTTACTAGAGCTCTAATCAAAAACTGGATATCCAATCCTAACTTTTAGGGTGATGTTTTTCATAAAGCACATAACATTTAGATACGATCCATTTACTCTAATTGATCATTTGAATGAACTCATTCTAAAGGTTATAAATTTAACGCTGTAGTAAAATCTTTAAATATTGTTTTATTGGTACTTACATTGATTTTGCTATATATATGCAGTTATAAGAACTCATTATCCTTTACCCTTTATACTGTTCACTTGTATTTTGGCATTGTAACAGTTCATGTGTTTCTAAGACTGATTATGACGCTTTTACACTAAATGCATTGGATATGTACTGGTTGATGCTTAAGCCTGGATAAGTATGATTTTTTATTAGTTTTACATATTGTAATTGGTTTTCAGCTAGATTTCTTAAGCATCAGACCGGTCTGTTTTCCTGTTACATCACTGTAACAAGTTCGGGAAAAGATTGAGAGCTCACAAACATGTTTGAATCTTCCACATCATTTATGTGCCTGTCCAAAGTCAGAAGCATGTAGTTAAGTGATTGTCGTTGATTTATGCCTGTCAGCTTTGATTTTTGTAAAAACAATATTTTTTCAATAAATCAGGCCGTTAGTTTTCTCGTTTTTATGTCGGAGGCTTTTATAGCCGACTGTATGGTATTGGTTTATCTCATTGTTGACGGCTGTACAGTTGCCTATAATTTCTTACATCTACTTTATTTTAACTCTGTTGATAGTAGTCTTATTAGCAATCATACTATATCTCCTTACTTTTCTATTAGACCCATAATTTATATTAAGTCTTAATTAAGATGAATAGTACTTTTCTCTATTTTTAGTCTCTGCTGGTATTGATTGCTGTGTATGCGACTGACATTTAAGTGAGACTTTTAGCTAGCTATACAACCAGGTTTAATCTACCATTTTCTACATAAGGAAATGCCTGTACCAAGTCAGGAATATGACAACTGTTATCCATTTCTTTGATGTGTTTTAGCATTTGATTTTGCCATTTGATCAGGAAATTTCCGTTTGGAATTTTCCTCGGAGTTCGGTATTTTTGTTTTTTTTAATTTTTCCTTAGAGACCATCAAAGATCTGACAATTCTATTATGGACAAAATGTATGTCTGTTCCATACCATATGAGTATTTGGACCATACGCGTATGGTCATGACCATATGGGTATATACTCATATGGTCCGACCATACGCATATGGTCCGACCGTACGCGTATGGTCGGGGTAATTAGCACTCTGTTACGGTTTACTTTCAATACTTCTAAACTCTTCATATGGTATGACCGTTCATTAAAAAGACGCCTTCATACATGATCATATAGGTAATTTTATTATCATATTATAATAAAAAAGATAAGCTAAATAAAAATAAGAAGTTTTACGTAGTTAATTTTACTTAACAGTCAATTTTATAGTAAACACATTTTATATACGTACCGAGGGTCATTACCGATTTGTTATTACGAGTGAATGGCAATATGTCGACTAAAAACATAAATTCCAAAATTGTTTTAATGAACTGTTACACAACAAGTCACTGGAAAGTAACATAGTTTATTTAAGTTGTCTTGAGAATATTATGTATTGCAGTCATTTTACGATATTTGAGATCTAGAGCTTCTTAAAAACACCGTATACATCAGAATGGCAAAATACCTCGGGACCACTGTACACAGCTGCAAAAGCTAGCTTTTCACTCACAAACAAAAGGTGTAAATGATGAGGATCAAGCACAAAAAAGCCATGATACCGTGTGGAAGTAAATGTCACCCAAGCCTACATGTAAGAATGTAACTAACGATGAAAACTAACTATGGCATAAATATTTAAATTTTACGTAGTTTTTGGGTTATCAAATTAATAAATTGTCATATAACCATCACTGTTCAATAAAGTTTCTGTATTATTGAAACGTTAAAAATGGAATTTGAAAAAAAATATACCTATATGGTCCAAATACTCATATGGTCCGACCCGTTAATAACCAAACGAGTATTATACTCATATGGTCCGACCATACGCGTATGGTCGGACCATATGAGTATACGCATATGGTCATGACCATACGGGTATGGTCCAAATACTCATATGGTCCGGAACATGTCCATAAATCGATATTGAATGATATTTTTGTCTTAATACCTGTTCATTCATCAGAGTAATAATATACCAATGTTGATGATGTCTCAGGAAAAGTCTTATTTATACTTTCTGCTAGATGAGGTTTGTCTTTTGTTTCATTCCTTTTTATGGGAGTATGGAAGGTTTGAAGTCCAGTACTAATTCATTACGGAATGTTATATGTTGCCTTCAATAACTTTTTGTAAAGTGATATCTTTTTATCCTTTACATTACTTGTCACTTTGAGGTTTATTTCATGCGTTTCTCGTTTTCATGTTTTTTATATAGATGTTTTTTTCCGGTTTGATTGGCTTTAAACTAGTAATTTTTGGGGCCCTTTATAGCTTGCTGTTCGATGTGAGCTTAGGCTTGTTGAAGACCGTACTTTGATGGTTTTCTTTTATAAATTGTGACTTGAACGGAGAGTTGTCTCATTGGCACTCATACCACATCTTCTTATTTCAATTTGCCTTAATTTTATAAAAGGTTAGTGGACTGCAATCAAAATGTCAAAAACTTCTTTTTCCTTTGGACTTATTGAAAACACAATAGCATGACTAGTTTAGAAATCATTTATTGTTGCATATTTACATGCTAAGCTTGTTTTATTATTAAAGCTATATGTGAGAAACGTGCAATTTTTCTATATATTTTCATGAAAAGCTCTATATTTTTATGTCTCACAACTTATTGCCACAGTATCATATTAAGGAACACATTGTCAATTTCATATTCTATGACATAACAAAACAGTGACTACGCAATAGCAAATATTAAAAAAAGTTACAGCAACATTAGGTTACCTACATGTACTAAAAATGGACTAAAAACTAACAAAAAATAGTGAAAACAGTGACTACGCAATAGCAAATATATAACAAAAAATATAACAGCAACATCAGGTCAACTACATGTACAAAATGTACAAAATAATGGAGTTTGTTTGAGTAGAGCTGACATTGACGGTATCAATATAATTTTCTATCAAAGAGAGGCGAAAGATACCAGATTGAAATTCAATCTCACAATAAACTGACAACGCCATGACAAAAGCGAAAAAAGACTAAAAGACAAACAACAGTATACAAAATATAGCATAGAAAACTAAAGGCTGCTTGAGCACACGAACATCAATAAGTAAATTCAAATAAAATGGAAACAATATCATTGTAAACCCAGCTATTTGAGATTGTAGTTGGAAGGAGTTGTTTAAGATTTGACTACAACATTAAAAATGAAATTTAGGCCAAGGTTATTAAAATGTTTTCCATTTAGAATTTCAGACTTGGTTTATTTAATTGTGATTTATCATTTTTAAATGGACAGTTTCATTTTCATTGGTTGAAATTTATGATGGAGACATGAGGAGATGAGCTATAACAGAAAAAAATCAAACGGGATCATGTTAGATATGAGATTATAAATAGCTTTCATTTCAATGTATTTCAAACTTAATCTCAGTTTAAATGTTCCAACCTAAAATTCAATCTAATTCAAGATAAGGGCAATTTTCACAAAACCGGGAAAACAAATTTGCTCATTGGAATTGTACAAAATTACGTGAAATTATGATTTTACCCATTTTTGAAAGTGACTTAGACTTTGTGTCGCCGCTGAAGACTTGGTGTATTTCGTGAGTTAAAAACGGGACAATAGCTTACTATTTAACCCCTGTTGGTCAAAATTTTGCCGTAGCGAAATGCGAGAAAATAAATCGAGCCACCTTCCATGTGCTGATCAGAAGTCAATTTGGGTGTTGTTGTGGATTACAATGACATTTAACATTCGGTATATTCCCGAAAAAAAAAAACCTAAAAGAAAAATTTCTAAATAAATCATAAAAAACGCAGATATCACATTATTCAACTTTGTACTTGTTTGGCTCTATAACTATTTTGATCCGAGCGTCACCGATGAGTCTTATGAAGACGAAACGTGCGTCTAGCATATTAAACTGTAAGCCTGGTACCTTTGATAACTATTAGCAAAGACAAACCACTATCTTCTAACTAGGCTATTGCTCTCTAAATACACAAGAACAGTAACGACTCCTGTTATAAGGACGTTTTAAAAGTGAAAGGTGTTAATATATCTTTAAGTAAAGTTAGATTATGTTTAATGCATCAAATCTATCGACATGCCTTCTTAAATTGAGGAACAGCTCAAATCATGAAACAGAGCATAAGAGTAAACAAGAGGCTCTAAACAGCCTTTGTCGCTCAACTAGGTCTATGTTCATCTTAAATAATGGACACTATTCAACATTGTAGACTAGAACAACAACCTTTTTTAATTTGGTTACTTGCTTAATATCCTTTTTTTGGTTAATAATTTCACACTATTCTCTTTAGTTTTGTAAAAAACACACACAAAAAACCCTTAACAACTATTTATTTGAGGGCATTCAATCCTCTAAAGAGTCTGCTAATGATTTTGACAAAATTTGACTTATATGTCAATTTTGTCTTGCTGATCATGTTTGCTAATATCTAAAGTGTTTATATATTTGTTATAATTTTAAAGATGATAAGCAAAAACGTAAAAAAAAAGTTTGAAATCGTAACCAAATAGCAAAAACTTTAGTAAGAAGTCGCCTGACGATTTCAGCTAGTTAACCTATTAGAATAACTTGTCTTGCCAATAATTACTGCTCTATTTATATACTTAAGTTTGTTAGATAATGAACAAATCACTTAAAATGAGTAAAAGTCGTCAATATAGAACAATAACTCCCAGAAACGATTTCTGGCATTGATTAGTTGTAGACATTGTCTTGCATGTAATATTTGCATATTTACGTTTCTATTTATCATAGTTTTTAAAACGTAAAAATAATTGAAAATCGTCGTTAAAAAGCAACAACTCAGATAAGGAGCCGTCTGACGATTTCGGGATCATTTTATATATTTGTAGATGTGGCCTTGCCGGTCCTTTTCGCATTTTAATTTTTTCTGCATTTATGATGATTTTTAACACAATAGGCAAAAAAGAAAGATTGATAAAACTCGTCGTTTAAGAGAAAAAAGTCGTCTTGTGGTCTGTCTTCTTTTTATGCCTTTTTTAAAAATAATAGAAAAACACTCGCATTTTACCTCTTTTTTTCAATTTTTACTATGTCAGCCATGTTGTTTGGCAAGCGTGGACACAATTTTAAAACTAGATACCCAATGATGATTTTGGTATATAGACGTTTGGTTAAATTTGGTCTAGTAATTTCAAAGGAGCAGATTTTGGTAATAGTTAACAGACAATTAGCGTCAAGTGATGAGATAAACTCATTTTACCTCCTTTTAGCACGGTGCATTAACATACGAAGAATGAGTTCATATAATAATTACCCATGTTGGATGCGTGTTTTACCATTTGAAGCTTAATACATGTACATATACATCTTACAAGGTTGTATTGGAATAACAGTCATGGAGAGTTTTGGTTATACATGTAGTTAACAGACAACGGGCGTCAAGTGTTTTGCCATTTGAAGCTTAATACATGTACATATACATCTTACATGGTTGTATTGGAATAACTACTCGGGTCATAAGTTATATATTGTCTAAATATTTGAATAACAGCCATTAAGAGTAGCAATATCAATACTGGTTACATCTGTTTGTTCTATCTGATTTGCAAGATCTGCATAAATCTCATCAGAACGTAAAGCATTTAGAAATTCTATAAAGCATTTCTCTCCACAATGCAATAGTCGATCCATCAACTTCCTGTTCTTTTCA
Organism: Mytilus galloprovincialis; assembly: GCA_037788925.1. Taxonomy (NCBI): domain Eukaryota; kingdom Metazoa; phylum Mollusca; class Bivalvia; order Mytilida; family Mytilidae; genus Mytilus; species Mytilus galloprovincialis. The sequence continues at coordinate 69,689,007 of CM075343.1, read as the reverse complement.
GTCTGTGCTGGACAAGCCTCTATTGTTTGCTGGTCATCTATTGTGAATACTTCACACGATATCAAATGATCTACTATGGCTTCGTGTTTGATGATAGATATGATATCTACGTAATTCTTCTGCAGACGTACCTTATGTAATGGAACAGTCCATGCTGATAATCCTGAAAAAGGTCAGAAGAAAAATATTATTATATTTAGCACAATGAAATAGAAAACTTACATGAATATAAAAACAATTTCAAAGTTCCTTCATTAATTTCAAACATGACGAAAAGAGCCATATATTAATGCAACTACCGTGACTCTATGTTTATATAAAAATCTTTCTTGCAATCAAGAAAATATTACAATTTTGACGTATTCCTCGATGTCAGAACAGTCTGTATTGTTGATTTTACTGTGAGCTATTAATTTTATGAGTCATTCAAGAAACTCTGATGCATTGGTTGCTTAATTTTTACTTCCGTGAATAAACAAGACGTTAAATTGTGTTGAAATATAAAAACAAAATGTCCAACATTTAAACATTAAAAAAATTCGTTTCATACATGCCAGTAGACAATTACATTTTAGTTTTCATCCATTTTAGAATTGTCAGTTGATGGAAAACAAACACTATTTCGATTAAAATACTTTAAATTTGTTGAATCCATAATTTTAAGACTTTAAACTACGTTCATACAGCCTCGCCATAAATTGTCATGCAGATTTGTAAAAAATATGCTTAGATAAGAAATGTATACGAATGCAATTATTTGAATAGTAATAACTGGGAAACTACATTAATCATAAACAAACGAATACCTTCCATTTGTGCCGTTCTTATACATGGTGTATCTACTGTGACATCTTCGAGATCGCTGCTGAGTAGATCAGCAATATTATCGTATCCCCTCTCCCGCAAAGCATCTATGAATACCTTAAACATGGTACGATTCCTATCAATAACTATATCTAACAACGCTTTATTTTGTTCAATCTGTTTGACATGTTGTTCGATATGGCGTCTGTCATCAATGGATAAGCTGCAGTGGGTCATCATTTGGTCCAAGATTTGGCTTACCGATATTTCCTGTATGATAATCTGATAATGGCGTCTGATGTTGACTTCGAAGGTATTGGGGATAACTTCTGTAATTTTAGAAACTAAAGATGTTATAACATTCGAACGCACTAACGTCCTATAAATATTAATTATAAGTTTATTAAACATTTGAAATAATTCAATTTGCCGATCTGTACAAAATAAATATGATAATGTTTTATCATGCTTGCGATCAGAACACAAATTAATAAACGAGTATCATACAGGTTATAGGCCAAGGAACCGAAAAAGTGCCCCCCCCCCCCCCCCAAAAAAAAAAGAGAAATAAAACGACAAGATAAATAATAAATACAATGATTCTAGTTAAATCTTCACATTCAGCAACAACGAATCGTGGGGTGAACTTAGATGATCCTAGTTTATGGTATGCAATTCATGTTTCATTTAAATTAACTGTCATATGTAAAATCACCTGAGGTCGATTCGAGCAAGAGAGAAGCGGTCGTGGACCTCTTGAATTTCGAAAAAGAGACATCAGTTTGGCATGAAGTACGTCAGCCTAGTTGATCGCGTCAAATCCCGAATCTCGAACTCTTTGAAACAATATGAAACTATTTGTTTCTTAAATTCATGAAACAAAGTAATATAAATGTAATACATATTAAAGTAGTTATCAAAGGTACCAGGATTATAATTTGATACGCCAGACGCGCATTTCTTCTACGTGAACAATTCAATTTTTGTTGTTAATTAAAAGGCAAAGATAGGAATATACTTACCATTGTTTACCTTCTGTAGAAAGCTAAAGCTAGGAATATACTTATAATTGTTTACCTTCTGTAGAAAGCTAAAGGTAGGAATATACTTACCATTGTTTACCTTCTGGAGATAGAAATCATAATCGTTTGCTTCAAACATTTCAGTCATTATCTTCTCATACTTTCTAACGAATGAGTTCTTTTCGATTTTTTTCTCAGATCTGATGAACACATTTGCCAAAACATTTGCAAGAGCAACGAAAGATTCTTCGCTTATTTTGGAATGATTCTTGAGTTCAGTAAGAACAAAACGCCAACGTTGAACATCATCGCCAATACTTATTTCCGTGTCTTCATTTGGACAGTTTGAACTTGCCCACTTTCCAGTAGTTGGCATATATTTGTTTTGTAGTTGGAAAGAAGTGAACAGAGATCGAGATGTCAAGCTAGTATTTCCTACGATATCGAATCCATCAGATTTTAAATGCTCTGCCATCATTTCCGGCATCAAGTCTGTAACTGATTTTGCTAGTCTCACATAATTCAACATTTCAGGATTCAATTCTTCCTACAAAATACAAGCGAAGAACATTACAGAACACGAAATGACCACACATTAAAGAGTTTAATGGAAGGATAGAATCTTTGAAATGATTATTGCACAACTTAATATTTTTTAAAGGCTGTTCTCTCATAAACATTACATAAACTGTATAAAAAATTAACATTTTCCGACCGTACAAGATCCTTATAGGTAGTTAAAGTCGTTAAAAACCACACTCATTAAAAAATCAAAACATCTAATAATGTAACCATGTTTGGTATGTAAATATATTATGTATATATACCTTAAACCATGAGTCTAACAAGTCTTTTGAACTGTGTAGTACTGCGTGCTCATCACAAAAATATTCTTCGTCAGACTCTAACTTTGTCATTTCCATCATTCCATTTAAGTTGTCGTAGCTTCCATTACAACACTTCATTTTCACAGTGTATGATACATTCATTTTGTATCTCCCTTTTATGCCAGTTATGCAGGCTTCTGCATGTTCCCAGATACCTTTGAATGAGATCTGGGAATGCTTGCCCCATTTCCAGATCTGAAGGAGTATCACGTGTTTGCTAACACAAACTGCCAGCTTAGTTCGGCCTGATGAATCGAGATTAAAGACCCCCATGCCGCGGTACAGTGCTGATCTACGTCTATGTTTTGATGGTTCTAGACTTATCTGATAACGGCGTATGTAATTTACAAGAAAATGGTTGAAAAACGCTGGAGGAAGAAAATCAAAATGCATACATATCCAAGATGTCCTGTTAAAATCCTTCCCATCTACTTTGAAACTGTCCACTATATTTCTAATGGGTTTCGATTTGATGAGACATGGCACATAGTAACTAACTGTTGGTATTTGTGATTTGTTGATTACGTCATTTTCTTCTAATGCTGATACAGATTCTTCCTCAGCCATGTTAGGTTTCACAATTATATCAAACTTTTCCATTATTTGTAGAATGTGACTACGGTATTTAAAAAAACCTGTCCCCTCTTCTTCTCCTCTAAATGCTTGTGTAATCAAATCTTCTGTCAATCTACCTGTTGTTTCTAACTCTTTCCAGTCAGAGTTGTAAACAATGTTTCTTTGGATCTGGAACTTCCTCGCTGACACAAGACATTTCAACACATCAACTAACCACTGTGGTTGCAAAATAACTAAATCTGGAATGTCATCAAAGTAAATGAGATTTCCTATATCATGTTGATATCTAAGAAACAAATTCACTTCGTTCATGTCTTTGATTTCAAGTCCAACCGATTTCCCTAGAGATTTCATGTCCTGATATGTCATGACTTTATCTTGGTTTTCTCTGTGTTGATCCAGGACTTGTTCATACTTTATCCAACGAGTCGGAAGTTGTTGTCCCCATGTTTCAACTTTTGAAGCTAGTTGTACAATACGGTGTCGAAGGACGTCAAAGTCGGTTTCAGAGGAAGTAGTGTTTGACAGCATGATAAAATCTTTTATATGCTTTCGTTTTGGATGGTCTCCTAGTATTTCATCAAATTGTTTCTGAATTTCCCATTTCCTTGTTTCCTTATCAATCTACAAATAGTGTAGTTAAAACATAAATAAAGACAACAGTAGTGTATCGCTGTTCAATAGTCACATACCGATTTTGCTAACATAAGTGGGGAATTCACCAAAACCAAGGGCAACGCATCAACTTAAAGAGAGAAAGATTCAAAGTTGTCTGTGCTAACCACTTAATAACTCACATGATATCACGCAAAATGAAATCGTAACTTATTGATGTATAATGTATTTCAAACGGAGTATATTCAATTATTTACCAACTTTAAAAAGGGGCAACTCTAAAATAGATGTTGACACAGAAATACGGCTCGCCTTATTTTATCATGATAATTAAATCCCAATGTTGATATTCAAATGGCAATGTTTTAACATGTTCAATCTTTCAAAGACAATAAAACATGACTGAGAAACCACACAATCTATGTGGGCATGATATATGAAAATGTTAGTACAACTACGTACCGTATGTTATTGACTAGTTATTCGTGGTTCCCATAAACTAAACTTAAATAAAGTAAAATCCCAAAAATACTGAACTCCGAGGAAAATTCAAAACGGAAAGTCCCAAATCAAATGGCAAAATCAAATGATAAAACACATCAAACGAAAGGACAACAACTGTCATGTTCCTGCCGTGGTACAGGCATTTTCAAATGTAAAAAATGATTGGTTGAACCTGGTTTTATAGCGCTAAACCTCTCACTTTAGTTTTCTTTTTAAGTTGTTTTAAACATATACAACAACCTATAATATCAATATGGTCCAGCAATGTCATATTTTATTTAAATTGTTGAAACTAAAGTTAGGTATAATATACCTGTAATTTGTCACAACATGTTCCAACGACAATAATAGAGGGAAGTGCTTCTTTTGTGTTGTCGATTTCCTCTTCTTCATCACCATAACAATGGATAGCATCCATCCAAAAATTAATATATTCTGTAAAAACACCATCATTTATATAAATGAAAAACGTCAAGCGTACGATACCAAAATCACTAACATATACATGATATAATTAGTTTTTATGCGTTATATAAACACATAATTGAATTCAATTTGGAACAGACATGACATGTCCTGTACTACTGTGATCAAACGAAAGCATAGCATAATCATGTTAGACACGTAAACATTTAACACGAACGTTACTTATAAGGACATAACTTATAAATAAGACAAACAAAGGTCAGAGCCTCATAACTTGCGACAGGCGCAAAAATGTGGCGGGGTTAAAATATTTTGTGAGATCTCAACACACCCTCCTATACCACTAGTCAATGTTGAAAAAGAAACACACAGCTATACGCACAGTAAAAATTAGTTTAACAGAAGTCCGAATCCAATGTCAAAATAGATATTAATAAAAGAAACTTAGCAAAATGACAATGATACATAAATTAATAAAGGACAACTGGTTATTATTATACTTCACGCTAAAATGCCATATTTTGATTGGCTTATACGACGGTGTTTATTTTCTCTATGACGTGGCTAAGCTGGTGACAATTTTTTGGAATGTCACCCCGTCCAGACCAATCAAAATTTGATGATTTTAAAGAACAATGAATTGAATTTACATCAAGTTATAAAAGACGATGATAAAGTTCTACCTTTTGGCTCAGATTCTATTACAATGTATTTGACTGTCAAAATAAAAATAATAAAACATCTTGTTTCGCTTTCCTAATACCTGAAACGTTGTTATGTACGTGACGTTATAGAAAGTACTCTTAAATAAAATTCATCTGTAAAAGACAATAATGGTAAGACATTCAGAATAATAAATTAAATAGATTAATAGCTGAGAGGATGATAGACCACATTGTCCCCTCACAAAAGCATTGTCAACCTTGGTACATGTACCAATCATGTGTTAACGGGCAGAGGTAGAACAGTTTACCAACCATCATTTAAAGTCTGGGTATAAAGAGGCAGTCATTATCATAGGTTTACAAGGACTTCCTTAAATATTAATTAACATTTACCTCCTATGTCCTCAAATGGAATCTCGGTCAAATCAAGAAAATTCTCATCTACAACTTCACATGTCATCAATCCTTTCATGTTCTTACTAACATCAATAACCAACAAATAAATAGCATGTTTATTTAAAAAGGCTTGGTGTGTTGCGTAGAACTCGTATTGACCAGCGAAATCTAAAAGTGCCACTTCAGCGAAGTCGTCTAATGATGCTTCAGATTTGGACCAACCTTTCAGGTCAGCAAATAAATCAGCATGTTCTACCTTAGCAGGGTCTACAGCATTATCTTGTAGTTTAGAGTTCAGTTTTTCTGTGTTTTCATATTTTTCGTTAACAGCAGTCAAAGTCGAAAGATTTGTTTTTCTCAATTCATCCTCAATCATCTCTTCGTCTGGAGATATTTTAGTAATTTGATCTCTTTGATCATCGGAATTGGTGTTTGCTACCTTATCGTCTTTTACTGACACATAAGGGTCAGGTATATGTGCCAGATCTGCTGTTGTATTTGAGTTTGTCTTTCCTTTCAGAGAAGGGATCAACAGGTTCTTTACTAATCGTGATTTTCTTTCTTGGTTTACATCAAAGCGAATATCTATAAAATGTTTTCTATTTATATATACCGTACTAGTAATAAAGGGTTGGGCAAACATAATGAGTACTGTTAATTTAACAATGACTCTCGGTTTGATAATTTCCGACACACTTATGAAGAAACTCATCAAAGATAACAAATTTTATACTTAAATACTAAATATGCAAGATGCTGGTTTCCTCTGCATACTACTTATCAGTGACGTTCACATCGATAAATTCAATTTTGAAATTGAAGATCGTTCAAAACCAATATTCTAAAACGATCTGCAAAATTGGCCATTTATGATAGATGATGATTCATTTGTTTTTGATAACTTAATGTTAAATTAACAGAAAATGTACCGAAAAAATAATATTTAATGCTACCACAAGATCACTAACTACTAGTCAGAAAACCTGCATATAAACGCCCCGTCCATCAGCTGTGGCTTTGACCCTTCAAAGATATCAGGCTTTTAATGCAAAATGAACATCGCCCTAGTTGATTAAAATTATTGCACTTGAATATAAACAAAAATCATATAAAATAATAAACGTTTTGTTTACAAATAAAACTGAATACAAAGGACATATTCCGACAAAAAAGTGGCGAAAGGTTTTTTATCCTTTGAAATCATTCAATTTTGGATGCAACACGTCTTTTGATTGGCTGACGTTGTTTTGTTTATTAGCTCATAGACATAATTTTGTCATGTGACAGTGACGTCATCAACATTTTTATGGTTTTCTTCGATTTAAAATGGAATTTAAAAATTGAACTATTAGAAATAATGATTTTTTCGGTCTTTTCGAAATGTGGTGAACACTTTAAAATAACCCGCTTAAATACAAGTTTTTTTTAATTAAGAATATAGCCGAAATGGCATATGATGAAGTTTAATATTTACAATTGAATCATGCAATGCTTACCTTGAGAAAAAATCCAAGTATGATCTGTTAAACATACTCTACATTTTTGAGTCATGATGTCTATGCCATTCGTGCTTGTAACATCTGATATTTGTTTTCTTAACAATTTTCTGGTTAAACAAGTTTTCCCTACACCAAATGGTCCAACAACAGGTAAACGTATCATGTATCTATTTTCGACACCGCTTTGTAAAATTTCTCTGTACTGTTCATCTGCTGTTTTTCCCATCTTCCAAATAGTCAATGGTATTTGATCTGTGGTATACACAGAGTATCAGCAAATAATTATTTGAAGGCATTCATAATTATTTATAAAGGCAAAATTACGAGGATACAGTATGATGGAACTATTGAGCTAAGAACAACTAATAGAACCGTTAATTATATTCAATTAAGATGATTAAATTGAGATTCAACAAAGGTTTATGCTATTCATGTTTCCAAAAGGTAGGTGCTAGACTATTATATGACTGATTTGAATTAACCTTTTCATAAAAGCAGGTTTAAATGCTTAAATATTTTCTTTGCTATAAGGATCTTTGACCTTGACCTTATTTATTTTCCTTTTCTTTTTTAACCAAAGACCTCAATTTATAGGACCCTACACCTCTATCTCTTATGGTTTACCAGATACAATTACATTTTCTTTTTTAAAACACAAAAGAGGAAATGACTCCGTATGGAGTCTCCGAACTGCTTCGGTCAACATTATACTGAAGATCCTGATGATATGACGAGCAAATTGTTGAAAGAATTTTGTATTAATCTTTAACGGTTGCGAAGGAGATATGTAGATAAGAAAAAAAGTGTTTAGGGTGATAACTCTTACAATAAAAAGTTCGATATCATATGCAAAAAATCTAAGCGACAGCTTGCGAAACCACAAAGCTTCGTAACAAAAACATGTGTCGGAATAAGAAAATAATAATAATCAGAAGAAGAAAACCAATAGGTCTTTCCACAGAATATGACCTTATAATGATAAATATTATAGTAATCAGGAGAAAACCAATAGGTCTTTTCACAAAATAGTGGAAAGACCTAACAGGTCACAAATAGCAAAGCTAGTTACGTTAATTTTATTTTGGCAACATTAATTTACTATTGTTCAAACAGGTATCCCGTGATGAACAAGTATTAAATGTGAAGGTATTACAAAGAGAAAATCAACGGTCTTATATATATTGCTGCAATAAACAATTAACAATTTTGACAGACAGAAAATTAAAGGATATGAAGGGGTTTGTATGTTTCATTAGTAGCGCTCAAACATTTATGTAACAGAAGCTTGACAAGACAAGACAATAAAAGTTAACTAGCGGATCTACAGAACATGTGCCTCTCACCTGCATCTTCAACAATGGCAACGTTTAAATAAAAATTACCATAAAAGGGGAATCACTCTTTTAAAAATGTTTCTGTCATGTTGGCGTATGTTTAGATCTCATCCTGATCTAGATGTTTTCTTTCTAAAGTTTTTTTTCTATTATACTTTTCAAGATTTTCTTAACCCAGGCATAGATTACCATAGCCGTATTTGGTACATCTTTTTGCAATTTGGATCCTGAATGCTCTTCAACTTTGTATTTATTTGGCTTTATAACTTTTTTGATATGACCGTCACTGATGAGTCTTATGTGACGAAATTGCGCGTCTGGCGTACTAAAATATAATTCTGGTACCTTTGATAACTACATATTTCAAGCTTAAGATAATAGGTTAAACTGCATAGCTAATGACAAAAGTTATTATTCCAGGGCAATATATAACCCTGACGACTGACAATTTCGACCATGACAGTGTATGTGCAGATCTTGTCTTGCTAATAATAATAAATATTTAAATTGTTAATCTATCTACATGAATCACAGCTTTCAAGACAATAAGCAAAAATGGAACAAAATGGGGGGGGGGGGGGATTGTCATTAAAAAACATTACTGCAATAAAGAGTCAACAACCGATTTCAGTTGTTAATGTTAGTATTTTCTACGCCTATAAATGACTGAGTATAAAGACATTATGATCAGATTTTGAACAGTATAACATCATGACCATTGTGCTATATATATCGACACATCGACGACAGGATATAACACCATTTGTAAAAAAAAATTACTTCTTAATAAATTAAAACTATGATTCCAATTGTTAAAGTTCGCCATGATTAGTTTTTTGTGTTTGTGGTTTTTTTTTAATGTAAAGAATTGAACTTAAAAATAACAAATATCTAAACACTTTACTAGGATCGTCAGTTTTCCTATCGAAGGTCAATGGTTTTATCCTCCACAAATGAAAAACTTGACGCTACAAAATATCCTGAAGTGGGCGCTTAAACGTGGCATTAAAACAAACAATCAATCAATACAAATAATTCACACCTTTGTGCAGTATTAGTTTTCAAAATTTTGTTAAAGAACTTTGTAATGTTCAAGTCTTACCATCTTCTGAAAATTGAACCTCTGTAAGCTGCGATTTGAATCGTTCAAAATCATGTATTTCCTTATCTTTTAAATATTCCTTTATTTCTACAAAAGAATTAAAACAAATATGCAATGCTAAATGATACTTTTGATCAAGACAAATATATATCCAAACGGTTCATTTACCAACATGTAAATCTTTTCAGTTTCTGCTACATCTATAACAAGATATTAATTAAAGGAAACCATGAAATTGACGAATTATATTCTGTTATCATGAACAAATGAATCATAACATAACAAATATTATCATTTTAACAAATACTATAATTTTTATCCTTAAAAATTACTATGAAAAGGTCTTAATATTTTCAATTGCCTATTTCACAGTCTTATTCTATTGAAATTTAAATATAACATTGAGAAAAAAAAACCAACCTTCAATATGACTCTAATTAACACAACTTTTAATCGTTGGACTTGAACGAATGCACAAAAAAGGATTTTTTTGTCTTCAATTGCAACTGCATAAACAGAATGCCACATTTAGATTTTAATAGTTGTCACCAACAAAAAAAAATATGAGCCTCTCTATTTTTTCTTCCAAGAGCTGGAAGTTCAGCACATGTTGAGTTTAATGGTGTCCGATGCATCAAATACTAAAAAATTCAAATGACAAAAATACCGAACACCAAAAAAATTCTAAACGGAAAGTTCCTTATCAAATGCCAAAATGAGAAACATGTGGAACATGATCTGCTTTCCCTTCCGAAGCACCTGAGCTCAACCCAAGTGTTTGATGGGGTTTGTCTTGTGTGGTCTTTGGTTTTCTTTGTTGTGTTTTCGTGTACTATTGTTTGTCTGTTGGTTTTGTCGGATTGTTTTCGACTTTGACTGTCCATCTGGTATCTTACGTCTCTCTTTTGTGAACAAACAACATATCCTTTAGCTAAAGCTCATTCTTATATTTTAGTTACATTTCAGTTTATCAGGTATTTTGTAATTATATAAGAGTTTGAAGCCCAAATTTTATGTGTAAGATAAAATTTAAAAAAAATGTTCTAATAAAAGACGACAGCAGCAAACTTCAACATTCAAAAGTGGACAATACAATCATAAAATTTTTACATAACACTCACAAGAAAAAGTATCAAAGGTCTTTAGTTATTCTTTGTTTAAGACATGTCAAAATGATAAAGTGAATATTTTCAAAATAACATTTGAATAAGATAATTGAATGGTTTACACAAACAGTATAATGAGAGAACCACTATAGCATGTATATGTTGCACTTCTGTAAATACAGACAATGCAATATCCCATTGGAACTCTTTTCATTTATATGCCTCGTAGTTTTAAACTAAGTTTAAACTTATACTAAAATTCTATACTATCCCTCCCGTCACTTTTGGTCTTCATAAAAAATCTATTTAGCCGCTATCCATGTGTAGGTATACTGATAACATTCCCAAGTTTTGTAACTACATGGTAAAATATCTCATGGAACCAATAGGTAAACAGTAGGTAAACAAAACAAATACCTATGAATATTATATATCTCCCTTATTATGTTAAGTATATTTTTTCAAGCAATCTACTTTACCTTGTATGGTGTATTTTTCTGAATCACGTACAATCCATTCCAATAGGTCTCTCTTCAGACTTTTATTTACTTTATTAAGACCTTTGTAAAGTATCTTTGAAGGATCTGCATACGATTTTTCTACTGTTTCTGTCCAATACCTAAGGATTTGCCAAAATGGATTAATTACTCTTTTATCTTTAGCTATTGTTAAGACATTTTTGTTATATCCAATCTTGACACAAAATGCTGCCCAGTCCATTTTAATGACAGGAAGAATCTTTTCTACAACAAATGGCCGCAGAATGTGTCTTGCTGAAAATAAGAATGTAGTATTTAAAGCATAATAAAATGCTGAAAACATACAATAGTTTTTATAACACGATATTCAAAAACACACACACAAATTGTCTCCGTCAAAGTCAATATGACAGAGGATAATAGCGATTCCATAAGAATATTTTCACACTTTATATCCTCTCAACATTGCCATTCCACGGTTCAGGAAAAAATCTGTAGAATATAGGAACGGGTCATTTAGAACTTACGATATAGCATGAATTGGATTATTACTGAAGGCTGTACAGTTATCTGCATCTAGAAACATCCTTGATTTTTTTGTATCTTTGGTTGATAATTGTTAATCATACTCCATTTTCATGTTTTTTGTTTCTGCTTCAAAGATTATGTTCTCTCACTGACAATTCAAAGTTACTATGTGGAACCCATCTTGAATTACATGTAACACATACCATGTGCCTCATATCTTGAATTATATCAATACATTGAGTCAGACATAGATAGTCCGTTGAGAGCTAAATTGTATGTCACACATTTGATTACAGCTTTCTTATTGTTCAGAAGCTCATCATTTCTATGTAGCAACATTCTAACAAAGCTTGCATATGGTGTATACATATGTACCTACAAGTTAATTGTCTTTTCAACATTTTGCGTCATCCATTAGGATTTTCTTGATAGAGAGTTTTTAATTCTAACTAAGATTTTAAACATAGTTTACTAATGATAAAACTTTTTGTCAGTTTTGTTTTACTAAGGTATTCGATTAGTAAAAAAAAGGAGATAAAAATACCAATAAAAAAATGATAATTAGGTCAAAGTCAAAGGTCAAGGTCATATTCTAATTTTTGAATTTGGCTTATTTTTACTTATTTCCAAAAACCGTATAAGATATCTGCAATGTTTTTTTTACTAATTTATAAGTTGCGACATGTTGTAACACGTAAACTTTGAACGAAACAGTACGTTGAACATTAAGGGGAGTTTTCTCCCCTCTTGCATTTAGAAATACGCGTATTAATCAATTATAATTAAGAAATATAGTCTTTTGATTTTAGGTCCTTGGTTTATGACCTTGTAATTGATCTCAAGGTCATAGCTTAATTTGACGTTCTATATTTTGACCTTTGCTTTTACCTCATATGTTTACATGATAAAGCCATGGGACTTTTTGCACTGAGTTGCAAGACACTTGACCATGGAAAAGCAAACCGGAAGTGACATTTTGTAAACCGGAGTAGCTATTGTTTGTACTTATTTAATGTTTACGTATATTGAAAAATATATTTTTGGAATCAGTATCAAGTAAATAATCAAATAAATCCGGAAGTGACATATTTCAAACCGGGAATAACAATGTATCTCCCTTATTTAGAAAAAAAATGTATATACATAGAAAACATATATTTTTTGAAGCTATCATTTGACGCTGGATATGATATATTAAACTAATTTTTCATAGTTCTGTATCAAAATTGATTTTTATGGGTGGAAAGATATTAATTGTATATTTAATTGCAATATGTCGAAATAAAAACGAGACAGGTCTTTAAACCTGTTCACCAGTAATTATGTATTGGATTTAGAAAATCTTCGTTAACTATCACATACATAACACGAGGGGTGTGCTATATGAAAAAGAATTTAATGACCCTTTTGGAGCACCAAAGATCCCCTCCGGGTGTTGGTTGGGTTTATATAGATAGCCAGCTCGCAGTTGTCTATGTAAAAAACTGTTATCTTGAAAATTTGTCCGATTAACCGGCCTACCAACCAAGATGGCCGCCATGGCTTAAAATAGAACATAGAGGTAAAATGTAGATTTTGGCTAACATCTCTGAAACCAAAGCATTTAGAGCAAATATGACATGGAAAATTGTTTATCAGATGATATCTGTCTATCTACCCTGATATTTTCAGACAAATAGGACAACCCGTTGCTGGGTTGCTGACACTGAATTTTTTAAAGGAATTTTTTTGGTTATTTTATTGAATATTATTATAGTTCTAGATGAACTGTAAACAGCAATAATGTTCAGCAATGTAAGATCTACAAATAAGTCAGCATGACCAAAATGGTCAATTGAGACCATAAGGAGTTATTGCCCTTTATAGACAAATTTAACAGTTTTTCGTATTTTTTGTAATCTTTATCAAAAGTCTTCTCCTGAAACAACTGACACAAATCTAACCAAACTTGGCCACAATCAGCATTAGCCTATCTAGTTAAAAATGTGTCCGATGACCATGTCTATCAATCAACATGGAAGACACGGCTAACAATAGAACATAGCGGAAAATGCAGTGAATTGTGAATAAAAATATCAGGTGAGCGGCACTTAGTTTGTTTTGCAATGGCGTTGTTGGTTTAATATCTTCCGCTACTAATTGATATTTTGACTGTACGAAATCGTTTGTTAACACAGCTCGATGTAAAATGAAGAAACAGTGGTGATAACTTTTAGTCCTTTAGTACTGCATAAAATTGTTAAACACTCCAAATTGTTGTGTTTTTGATACTTGAAAGCCTTAATATATAAGAAACATCTTCCAATTTGTTGATTTGTTCAGCTGATTAAATAAACAGCACATGTATATTCTAAACATACAACAATAATATACTCACATGTTACAGAAAACAAAACATTAATAGAAATAGTAACTGTCCAGAAAGCAAACTATGAGCATATTCTGAACGCGTCTTACCTTTTTCAAGTACATGTATCTTTAAACGATAAGGAATATTGTGCTTCCCATATTTAAAGGTCATATCAGCTGCTACCTGAAATAAGAAGTGTTAATTTTGATGTATAACAGTATCATTATGAATTTGTCATCTTTAAATTTATATCTATTATCATGCTAAATCAATTACAATTATTTCAAAAAATAATTAGTCAAAAAATAAATGATAAAGTGTAATAAATCTTATGACACAGTTTCACTAAATACGCTTTTGATGTACAGTTCTTGCATCCTTATGCGATACTAAGACGTAACTGAGGCTTTACTGTTTAAGCGATCAAACAGTGGTAATCGATCTGTCATAAATCAGTTAAAGTAAAGTTCGCGGAGAAACTCATGTCACCAAACCGTCAGACTTAAAGTAAAACTCTTTGACTGATCGGACGGATTATCAACTATCGAATCTTAGTTTCATTTCAATTAATTAAAATGGCACCACGAAAAAATACGAATAATTACGTACAGAAGGTCAACATTTTATTATTTATTTTGCAGCAAAATTTAAAGAATTAAAAGAGAAAAGAAATACTCAGATAAAACTAAATGTAAATATTAGTAATATAGTGGAGTGACTTTAACCATAAAATTACATTTTAATGCACCCAACTAGCACACGGCTACATTATATATCATTTGAAAGCTACACATCTGTTCTATCTGTTTTGCCCGGTCGTGAAAAAATCGTACTGTGGAATTTCCGTCAAATCATATCAAAGGTCAAGGACGAATAAGTGCTGATTTTCAAAGTTGTCAGGTTGATTCATATTTGACGTCTACATAATAAATTTCCGTATGCAAACATTTTAAAACTTTTAATAGAGAGATTACCAGTCATTAATCAAACGCGTTTTAAAATATGTAAAGCGTGTTTTTGATAGCCATCACATTTTTCCTTGTTAAACATTGTTTGTTTATGTGTCACATATTTGTTTTTTGTTCATTTTTTATATAAATAAGGCCGTTAGTTTTCTTGTTTGAATTGTTTTACATTGTCATTTCGGGGCATTTTATAGCTGACTATGCGATAAGGGCTTAGCTCATTGTTGAACGCCGTACGGTGACCTATAGTTGTTAATTTCTGTGTCATTTTGGTCTCATGTGGACGGTTGTCTCATTGGCAATCATACCACATCTTCTTTCTTATATGTTGTCAATATAAGATTGATGAAACAAACTCTTAAGAATGTGAACAATATGTAAGTAAAAATATTTATGCGAGCATCATACTTTTCCTCATAATAAAGGGGGCAAAACTGCAAGATAGCAATGTGCATTGTTACTTCCAGGTTAAAATTAACAGCTTTCGACCTTTCTAATTGTTTGATTTTTAATTTCCTCATAAACATAGATGGAGTGAAAAAAACCTTTATTTATTCAATGTCATCCATAAAATATAAATTGAAAATATAGACAAAAATCAATAAAAAAATCGATTGATATTTAGTAAACAAATTAATATCCAGTTACCACATTAGACAAGTTGTCTTCTGTATTGCTTTAATTGCGTTATTCATTGTTTAAATGCATAAATTCATCAAAACAGGATAACTTTGAAGATAAAATTCCATTAACACGCAAACATTCTAGTTACAACTAGACTTCATGAATAGCTTGAATGACTTGTTTCTTTATTCATACGAGGCTGACTTCATGCAAGAGATTCTAAGGACGATTGAAAAGAAGTTTCTGTTATTTTAAAGCTTCACTTACCACTGTCATGGCTGTCTATAAGATATCGTTCACTGAATAGTGCAAAGATTGTTACAATGGTTTTGCATTATTTTTTTATAAAAAGAAGAAATATTGGTAATTTAAACAATGCGAACAAAATTTGAGTATCTTTTCTCTGATCTTCATTTAATTTTATGAAAAACAACCCTATCTGATGTGTGAAAAGTATTCTATCCAATGGCGGTTCATGAGTTTCATAATATAAAGATATAATTTCACTCTTTATAACCCAAACAAAGCTTATATCATTTTCATTTTCATCATCGAGTGACATTAGAATGCACAACTGCTAAATAGGGTACTTATTTCATATAATAACATTTTATCTCTTTTCAGTAATACAGAACCATTCTGAGAATGACATTGGTTCGCACTTCTGTAATTAATTTGGCAGAAAAATTAAATAATACAACCAATAATGAAATAATACATATACTGCATGACAAGTCATTTATATATTTTTATGTGTTATTGCGACCAAGTTGTTTATAAATTAACGAGTACATGTGTGTTTATAAAGGTCCACGTTTATTGCATATACATACTGGGGAGTTCGTTTTACATACGAATTTTATTTATTTACCATGTTTACGTATCCGTCCGATCCGTGCATATAATTAATTTACTGATCGATCACTGACCGCTGTCACGGTAACACCTACACAGCTTATTCGACGTATCTGACGGATTATATGGGTCATCGATCACTGATCATTCATCTTTCTTTTCAATTATCCGTCACCAATCAGTCACCGATCAGTCAAATTTCCCGTCAAACAGTAACGCCTAAGTTTGCGAGTACTGTAGAAGATAATGTTATGGTTAAATCGGATGTCAGTATTCTGGATACATGTTTTATAAATTGGAGAAATCACATTCAAACTTTCTAATAATATTGAAAGAAAAATTGTCGAATCCAAGGATAATGCTGATTCTGAAATCAGTTGTTTTCAAACAAATACCATATAAAGAACACGAAAATTGTTTAGTGTCTTCTATAATAAATAATTCACCAAAACAAAGCAAACAAAAAAGAATTACACATCAATTTATAACACATTGTGTAACTATTTATTCTATTATAGTCATATATATGTGAGCAAGTCACTTACGATTCCAGAATTTATTCATGTATAACCGATAATGTTCTATTTTAATTGTGACCGGAAACACCGTTTTGATGACGTATTATGCATTTATGATAACGCTGAAATGAAATGAAAGAAACACAATAATTGTTGTACCTAAGCCCTTTTTATACCATCTGCAGGTAAATTATTATTGTATTAATTATTCCCTGGCCTTTATATTATTATAAATAGTTTTTATTGTTTCTGTAAAGTCTTCAACACATATATAAACATGATAAACACATCAAAACAAACAATATTCATTCGGCGAACCATTGCCGATTTATTTTCATATTTTTGTATCATTAACTATATATATCAGCACTATAAATTAATAACACTGACAAACATATCGTATTATATCGTTCTGTAATTATTTCTGGGGAAAAGATAAAAGAAAAAATGGATGGTCATTTTAAGCAACCACCAGAAATGGATTTTTCCCATGAAGACAACCTATCCGAGAAATGGAAAAGGTGGAAACAAACAATGAGCTTATACCTAGAAGTAGCTATGAGTGAAAAAACGGAAAAGGAACAGTGCAGAGCTGTTTTATATGTAATCGGATTAGACGGCCGAGAAATTTATAATACTTTCAATTTCGGTGAACATGAGGCTGACAAACTTCCAGTACTGTTGAAAAAATTCGAGGACTATTGCATCCCGAAGAAGAATGTAACGGTAATTAGACATCGTTTTAATACACGCGTTCAAAATTCAAGTGAAAGTATTGATCAGTATTTAACAGACCTGAAGTTAATTGCAAAAAACTGCGAATTTGAACACTTAAAAGATGGACTCATTCGTGATAGAATAGTTTGTGGTACGAACTCTTCCAGAGTAAAAGAACGTTTACTTAGAGAGGATGGGTTGACACTGGACAAAGCTGTTGGTATTTGTCGCGCCGACGAAGAATCTCGAAAACAGATGAAGACGTTAAATGACGAAGAACAAGTACACGCTTTGAGGAGGAAAACACAACACCAAAGAAATAACCGAAATGAAGGCTACGCAAAGATAGGTCCGAGCAGACGAGATCACGAGAAGCGAGGGTCGAATTCGAGTTTCAGTTGTGGAAAGTGCGGAACAACTCACGAGAAAAGAAACTGTCCTGCATACGGTAAAAAGTGCCATAAATGCAAAAAACCGAATCACTATCAGAAGTTCTGTAAATCAAAGTTTTCGAAGAGTGTTCACGGATTAGATGAATATTCTTCATGCGAATCGGACGGTGAAAATTACTTCGTAGGAGCAGTAAGCAGAAAAACGGAAATCAAGGAAAATGCTTGCTTTACATCATTCAAATTGCAAGGTAAGACAGTACAATTTAAAATCGATACTGGTGCTCAAGTCAACATCTTACCGCTTTCAATTTACAAGAAATTGTCAAACGTGAAATTAAGCAAAACTTCCACTTCTCTTACTAGCTATTCAGGAGATAAACTCAAAGTTAAAGGAAAATGTTCGTTGTATTTAAAAGACAAAAACTGTGAATTCTTTGTGACGGACACAAATCAATCTCCGCTATTAGGATTCAAGGCGTCAAATGAGTTAGGTCTTATTCATGTTATTATGACGGTACAAGCAGACGTTGACGATCCTGTCAAATCGTTTCCGAAAGTCTTTACAGGCTTAGGATGTCTAGAAAAACCTTACCATATCAAAATAGACTCAAGCGTCAATCCTGTAATAAACCCGCCGAGAAAGATACCCGCCGCGCTTCGAGAAAAGCTCAAAGGTACATTAAAAGAAATGGAAGACAAAGAAGTAATTCGAAAGGTCGACGAACCGACAGACTGGGTGAATTCGTTGGTTGTTGTAGAAAAGCCGAAAACAGGAAAGTTGAGGATTTGTTTAGATCCAAGAAATTTGAATAAAGCGATAAAACGAGAACATTTTGCGCTACCAACAATAGAGGACATAACCACACGACTGACAGGTGCTAAATATCTAAGTAAACTAGACTGCAATAGTGGATATTGGCAGTTACGCATGGATAAAGAGAGCCAGCTCCTTACTACGTTTAACTCTCCATTCGGGAGGTATTGCTTCTTACGAATGCCTTTTGGAATTAAATCGGCACAAGA
This sequence comes from Mytilus galloprovincialis, assembly GCA_037788925.1. Lineage (NCBI taxonomy): Eukaryota > Metazoa > Mollusca > Bivalvia > Mytilida > Mytilidae > Mytilus > Mytilus galloprovincialis. The sequence continues at coordinate 69,669,620 of CM075343.1, read as the reverse complement.
AGTATTTCAAAAACGAGTGTCACAATTGTTTGAAAACTTGAAAGGAGTTGAAACTGATATCGACGATATTCTAGTGTGGGGAACAACGCGAAAGGAACACGATGATAGACTTCGCTCAGTTCTTAACAGATGTCAAGAGGTTGGACTTACGTTAAATGCCGAAAAATGCAAGTTTCGAGTAAAAGAGGTGACGTACATTGGACATACTCTAAGCGCAGATGGAGTTAGACCCGATCAGGAAAAGATACGGGCTATCAAAGAAATGCCGGCTCCAACAGACAAAAAAGGAATACAAAGACTACTAGGGACAATTAATTATTTAGCAAAGTTTGTTCCGAATATGTCAGCAGTTACAGAGCCTATCAGAAAGCTGTTAAAAGAAGAAAATGAATTCATTTGGACACATGAACAGCAACAAGCATTTGAGAAACTAAAAGACATTATAACTAGGAATCCAGTATTAAGTTTCTACGATGTGTCAAAACCAGTTACTGTAAGTTGTGATGCATCCCAATGCGGTCTAGGGGCAATGTTGATACAGGACAATAAACCTGTTGCATATGCATCAAGATCATTGACAGATGCCGAAAGCAGATATGCCAACATAGAAAGAGAATTACTTGGTGTGCTATTTGGATTGGAAAGATTTAATGATTACACGTATGGTAAACACATAAATGTTGAATCTGACCACAAACCGTTAGAGATGATCGTGAGAAAATCTCTAGGGTGTGCTCCGCCACGACTACAGAGGATGTTACTGAGGTTACAAAAATATGACTTCTCACTGAAGTACATACCAGGGAAGGATTTAATAGTTCCAGACATGTTATCGCGAGCGCCGATAAAGATCAACACAAATAATGAAGTGGAAAATGATATAGAGTGTTTCGTGAACATGGTCATAAGAAATACATCAATGTCTGATAGAAATCTTGAACAAATAACGGAAGAAACTTCAAAGGATGGTACCTTACAAACACTGACCAGGCTAATAATAGACGGCTGGCCAGATGAGAAAAATGAGGTTCCCAAGGAGGTGTTTGAATATTGGAATTTCCGGGATGAATTATCAAACGTAAATGGAATTATCCTAAAAGGAGAAAAGATAGTTATACCAGCGAGTATGAGAAAGAATATTCTCAACAAACTACACGAAGGACATTTGGGAATAGAAAAAACCCGAAAATTAGCAAGAGACTCTATCTTTTGGCCAGGAATAAATGCACAGATTACTGATTTTATTTCGAAATGCAGTGTGTGCTTAGAAAGCAGAAGATCAAACTCAAAAGAGCCGATGTCAGAAAGTGAATGTCCGGATCTACCGTGGATGACAGTTGGTACCGATATTTTTTATTGGAACAATAACAATTACCTAATCATTGTCGATTACTACTCAAGATATTTTGAAATTGCGAAATTAGAGAACATACGTGCGTCATGCGTTATAACACACATGAAATCCGTTTTTTCGAGACACGGCATACCGACAAAAGTCCGAAGTGATTCAGGATCTCAATACGTATCAGCTGAATTTCGACAATTTGCAGAATCATGGGGCTTCACACACACACAGTGTCTAGTCCACACTATCAACAGTCCAATGGATTAGCCGAGAGATTCGTTCAAAGCGTCAAGAAAATGCTAAGCAAATCTAAAGAGGACGGAAAAGATCCGTATATTGCTATGTTAAAATACAGAAATACACCGTTGGAAAATCTTGACTCACCAGCTCAACTATTAATGAATAGAAGACTGAGGACAACTATTCCGACAATAAAGAACCGTTTGAAACCAAAATGCGGGAATTTGAAGAACACGCAAATCAAAATGAAACAACAAAAAATAAATCAAAAACAATATTACGATAAAAGTTCAAAACCATTACCTGAATTACAGCCAAATGATACTATTCGATTCCAGCACAAACCGAAAGGAAAATGGGACCAAGGAACTGTTGTGAAATATAATAACACTCCGAACTCATATGTGATTGAAACACCAGAAGGACAAATTTTCAAAAGAAACAGAAAACATTTAATGAAAACAAAAGAAGACAAAATCGAACAAACATCTTTAGAAAAAGCAAATGAAAACAATCACAACGACAATATAACCGATGAACAATCTACAGAACCATCGTCTGTTAGAAGAAGTGAAAGATCTGTCAAAAAACCTACTCGACTAATAGAGGAGTGTTAAATTCTAAAGGAAATCTGAGTAGTGCCGTAAGGGACAGAATAATGCCCTTGCTCAGATTTATCGAGTAGGAAAAGGCAGGAAAGTCTATCCTGACCTTACGTTTGTATGAAATTATTTAAATAGATAATCACAATTTCTTCAAATTTGTCCATCAAAATTATTTAATTTAGTATACGTTTACTACTTATGTGAGAAAACATTTTCTCTATTTTCTTTATTGATCAACATGTGATTTTCTAAAGTAATTTCGTATGATCGTTAAATTGCATGCTGTCTGTAAATATTTATCGTAGTTAATTAGATTCAACATTCAACGCAAACTGGCTAGACTTTCAATGTGACTTAATGAACTGTGTTAAATTAATTGCTTGTCTCAAGAGGGAGGTTGTAATGATATTGCTATATCATCTGGTCAATGTTTACGTTTATAGAGACTCCGCCTATCTTATCTTGATTGACATTATAACAGTTACACGTGCTTAAAGTTCATTGACTTTATCTATATATAACACACTGGGGTTTTATAACATGGGCAGTTCTATATCATGTAGTCTTATAATAAACATGTATTAATTATATGGATTAACTCAATTGGCCTCTGACAATGGTAACATAACAGTGATACATAATTTATGTCACGTAGAATACTATAATCTAGGTTAGTTGTTTTTGTTGCATGCACATTGTTTTTTTCATTGTTAAATAATTGTTTTGGTATGTTAATCACATGCATCTATAATGATGGAACAATCACCATCCCTGTTCACTTCTGCAAAATTTTAATTAAACATTTATTTTGTACACAAATGAGAGCTTTTTGCTATAAAAACTATGGAAAGCCTGTTTAACATTAATTTGTCATGTTATGGAACGCAGGTTTACCAATATTTTGTAATTATATTTAAATGAGTGTTTTGATTAAGTAAACTTCATTTTGAATATGAAAGAGGGTTAATGAAATGATTAAAGCAATATTTACTGCATATTAACCATACTTTGTCATATTAAATGCATACAAGAGTTGTTGGTATTAATACTGGCTAAGGCAAGCAAATTATTGTAATTATGTATTTTGCTGATATCATTTACATTATAGTGTACATCATAACTGAAGTTGTGTTCTACAAGTGTGTATTAAAAACCTTCTTTTTATGTGTATTTGCAGGACTACCTGCCACCTTTGTTAATAGTAAAAAATAAAGATATATCATCAAATATGTCACTTCTATCAGCCTCACTCAACACCTGGCTACAAACAGTTCTGATTAATACATTTCAAACATATTTTAAAATTCTTTTGATTGAAAGACAGCAATCCCGTATATTTATAAAAAAAGACCACAATATTCAAACGGTTTATCAATAAAACATTTGCATATATGCATACATGTAGGAATGTTTAAACCATAACAAACGAAAAACTTCATTCAACTTGCACTTCCTGTTTTTAGCATTAACATTTAACAGAAAAAAAATAAATGCTTCTTTTTTATTTTTGTTTATGTGAAGTTTTGGGAATACCACACAAAATATGATTTTATCATTCCATGTAAAATCAAACATTTCAAAACAATTATTATAACTTCTACTTTATTTCAAATAAGATAATTCGTTTTATGAATAGCAACTAACAATCAATCGTTTTATGACCAAATCCCAGTAAAATAATGTGCCATTATTGATAAGCTAATTAACATACTATTCAGTAGCTTGAACACATTTTTGTAATTTCTTATTGAGTAAAGTGTCATAAGGTTTTTATCAATCCAATAAATTGATATAACAAGAATAGTGTCTTTTTAAGTTTGAAATGTCATTAAAAAAAAAATGTTTTGCAATGAAACTTGGGGTCAATTTTAAACTACACTGCACGTGTGGTATTTTTTAGGTACCTTTTAACATACGATTACTAGTGATGTCATTGTTTTGTTGGTATTACTGCTAAAGTTATTTAAAAGCGTTGATTGTGTTCATTTTTTTTATATGATGCAATTCCCGGTTTCTGATTAAATATGCTTAGGTACACGCTTTTACACTCTAACAGAACAGCAAAAGAAGCATTTCATTCTTAAATAGCAAGGTCAGTACTCATTCTATGAATTAAAGGAGATGATAGTAATACACACATAAGACAGTAATCACACGATGAAAATAACAGAAAGACTCATAGAAGGTAATTCGTGTACAATATTCAAAACAAATAACATACGTCCTCACAATATACCAAAAGGTTTATATCGTATTCAGTATTAGAATGAATTACATATTGACAAAACGTGTGAAATAAGTAAAATAAAATCGAGTATAACAACTGATACATGAAGTATGATGTTCTTTTATAATACTCACAGCTGCGTGCAGACATGCTTCTACCCCATATCCTGTTTCAGCAGATGTTTCAAAGTATTTCAAACTGTGACTCTTACAGAATACATCTATATCTTTTTGCTTTACTGGCATTTGTTTCCTTTTTTTCAGGTCAGCCAAAATAGTTTCATCATGACGGGATTCTGACAAAAAAGTAATGAGAGGATAAAGAACAAGACAAATCCATATCATATTGTAATCAATCTCAACACAATTGTTTTATGTACTGATTCTACTGATTGGTTGTTTATGCCGTTCTTTAGTTGACCAACCCAGTAGTCAGCACTTCGGTGTTGACATGAACATCAATATTATATGGTCATTTTTATAAATATCCTGTTTATAAATTTCGAAAATAAAAACTAAGGATTTTCTTATCCCTTGAGTCGATTATCTTAGCTGTATTTTGCACAATTTTTTTGGAATATTGGGTCCTCAATGCTCTTCAACTTTGTACTTGTTTGGCTTTTTAACTGTTTAGATATGAGCGTCACTGATGAGTCTTATGTAGACGAAACGCGTGTCTTGCGTATTAAATTATAATCCTGGTACCTTTGATAACTATTATACGTTAACCTTATTAACAAATACGTCAGTCATCTTAAAATGTTGTATTGAAAATATGTTGAGCATCTCATTTAAATACTAAAGTACAATTGTCATCCATGTATGCATATACCTGTCAAATGGACCACAAGTTTGAAATAGAAATAGGTAGTTACCATAAATTCCAAAAGAACAAACACTTTGCTCAATTGTAAATTATTAAATGACGAGGAAAACAGTAAAACTATAAAAAATTCCGTAATAAATATTTCAATAACTTTTACAGGCTACCATCAAACCGAAGAGCATCTGGTACAGTTTCAAGGGACAACTCTTGGCCCGACGTAAAGCGTTTGAATTCCTGGAAAATGTCACTTTGTGCGGGACGTAATGATTGTACTTTTCCATAATAAGAAATGTAATGTGAATTTTCGATGCTCCAATTTCTGTTTTTTTTTCGTTAGCAATCTTCCACTGTGCTTAAACAGCTGTGGGAACTTAAGTTACCCACAGCCAACTTAAGTTACCCACAGCCTAAGATGGCGGACTCTAAACTCGTTCATGTATAATTAATAAAAAATCTACTACCTGTAGTTATTGATAGGATTATTGAATAAAGAAATCACTTTCCATGACCATAATTTTGATAACTTTGAGTTCACTTTAGTGCAATTAGCCCATGGGCCAATACGGCTTTTTTTCGTATTGTCCCTGTTCGAAAAGCAATATTAACTCTTGATTTATATCGACAGTGGAACGTTTTCAGTATTTCACATGCTTATTTATCTGTATTAGGGCTGATTTGCTTATATCGTTTAATAATCTGTCTGATAGAAACTACTAACATGACTTTCGGGTTTTATGGAAATGATAAACGGCATTCCTCATAAATTTCAAAATAAAATTAATACATCACTTTCTAGTTCGTTGCAGTTCCATCAAAAACTTGGTTTTAGTCAACATGATTCGTGCGCATCATCTCTTTCCATGTTGAGCGAGCGCTATCGGAACTACTCGGCCTTTCTGATATCACGAAGAAATTGAACTTTCGAGTTACAGGACTTTGTAACTAAAACAGGGTGTGTTTTTTCACCTTTCGCTGTGTATCTCAAAAACGATTTATGATTATTGCTTAAAACTTTACACACTTTACACACTTCTTAATTATATTAATCTGAAGATTTGTATACTTTTCTAGTATGATTCAAATTTGATTTTAGAGTTTATGAAAAGGAGGGGGTTTTCAAATGTCGCGCCGTATATCAGAAATTATTTATAATTATCATATTATTGCATAAAACTTCACGTACTTGCTAGTTTCAAAATATATTCTTAAAATCTGTATACTTTATTGTGATGATTCTTAAATTCATTTTTGAGTTCTTGAATTTTTATTGAGCTTCAGTTTGGTATTATATAAAACATGTTGTGATATATAAACTTCCTATTAAGCAAGAATAAGGAATGCGTCAGGATATGACTTCCTGTACAACCCCGTGTTCTATTAAAAACATTTATTATGTTGTTTTCATATGACGAATGGCGTATCATGCTTTATGTTTATTTTGTACTTTAATTTTTATTTAAATATATTAGAGAAATGACGGAATGACAGCAAATACAATGGAATTTTTAATATAATTAATATTTCCAAATGACATAACTCTTTCAAAGAATAGTTGATATGCACTGATTTTCGAACGTGTCCATACGATATAAGTTTTATAGAATTGTACACTTGAAAAATCTAATTAACAAGAAGGACAGGAAGGACAGACAGAAGAATGGGCGTGCGATATTTTATGCACCCCCCAATGCGTCGCGCTGTGGTGAATTTTTTTATATATAGTTATTTACTAATAAAATTACGCTATGAGAGAAGTATTTTTTATTTAAACTTGCTCCTCCCCCTTCTCCCCCTCTCCCCCCCAAAAAAGCATTAAAAACTGAGGAGAAAGTATATAATAGTACATGATTATAAAAGTAATTATAAGAGTTATGAAGTCGTAATTTAGGTGGGTATAGTGTGGAAAGTTGGGAGATGAACGAAAACAAACCCAACGCTAGGGGAGTGGGAGGGTATAGGTAATATGTTTAGTCCGCTCGCTATTAATTCAATCGTTTTTTGCCAAACCAAAAATTTCAAAATCATAGTAAAGTGTTTCTGTCTGGACAAAGAATCCTTTAGCAAATTGAAGATTCTACTTTATAAGAATTTGTTTTTGTTTTCTGACAACATAAAAAGTTCAAGTTCTAAATTGCCGATTCTTTAATTTTAAAAGCCGTAAAAATTATCAACAGTCCGTAATGACTTATCTTGAAATGTTTCTCACTTAGACCACAAACAGAGAGAGTTATTTATGATTCACATGATTTTATTTTCGAAAACAATATAACCAATAGGTAGGTAGCTCTCTACAAGCAATATTTAAACATCTGAAAACTGTCGCAAGTAATTTGCAGAGATTACGTCGAAATTGTCTGCCAGCGACGTCGTGCAATTAAGCCCTAATCTTGAGGTAACAAAAGAGGTTATCATAGAATCCAGGACGGTGACATATATTTTTTATTTGAGATTTGGAGAAAGCATGAAAAAATGCAGTTTATGCAGAAAAATGAAAAAAAAAAACATTTTCAGAAACTCTTTATTTCCATATTTCCATATTTTTAGGTTAAAAAAAAATACCAAATTAGCATCTTGTCCGCAATCTCAAGCAAGGCTTGAATAATTGTATAATCATTAATGTAGGGATTTTTTCCCTTATTGTCACTTATCACATATTCAGATTGAACCCGATCTTAATAATTTACGACGAAGAATATCTGCTCCAAAATTTCCTTACATTGCCTAACATTTTTACATAATTGTACAAATCACCCATTTTCAGCCTCAATTTTCTCAAAACAAGCATGTTGACCTATGTTTTATTTTGTGTTTTATTTTATAACTCGACAAGGTCTACAACATATGTCAAAACACTAAAAATGAGATTACATATGAGAAACTGTATCGGATGCCCTCAACCATGTTAGTATTAAAAAACCTGTTATAAATCCATATAGAAATATGAATCTTAATCCTGGTACTTGTGATAACTAATAACAACTTTCATATTCCTTGCTTGTGTAGAAAAGGGGAGATTAAATCTGAATTTCATAACTAGCTAAAGCTCTCACTTGTATGACAGTCGCATAAAATTCAAACATATTGATAACATTGTATGAACAAAACAAACAGACATAATACGTAAAAATGCCAAAGTAAGGAATACTTCCGATTAAATGAAATACGCACAATGCTGAATTCAATATTTTTGAAACAGACTTCAGAAAATAATAAAAAAGTATCTTGATCATAACAAGTTCCATGTTTTTTTTTCATCTCTTGTTGTTAAAAACTCCAACATGTTCAAATAATGCATTGTCATAGAATCATTGAGACTAGGTCACGATTTAAAGAAGAAATGCAGCTACAGGTTAAAATGAGGTAACTTAACTAATCTTCAAGTTAATGTCCATGCCAGTTTACATTTACATGAAAATGAAGCTTACATGAAAAACGCAACGATAACACTTCCTTTAACCTCAACACATTTTCAACCTATACATGTTTTAAAATGAGACATGTTAAGAAAACAACATTGTGTTTAGACTTTTGTTAAGTATTTATTAGTGCATATTTCAATAATTTTTGGGAATTAGCCGGTGACTTAATAAGACAAAATGCAATGGAAAATAATAGTATAGCTTTTTTATAATATGACTGCTATTCATGTTCTAGAATCGCCGTACTGAAAATAATTTTGTTACAGATATTTCCGTCAAAAAGTTAGGTTATTAATTAAGGGTTTTTACCCAATCCATGGCAGGTTTGGATATAACGTAATTTCCGTCACAATTAAAAAACGTTATGTAAACGTCAAAGCCGCTGCTAACGGTGACAATTTTTTTTTTTTTTAAATCTAAAAAGTTTATATTATAAAAAAATATATTTCAGAATTGTGTTTTTTCTGCTCCTTGTTTTCACATGCTCGTATTGTTGGTGTTGCCCTCAACCTTAATTTCATAAGTTTTTACTGTGTATTGTGGTTTTCTTTTTGCTGCTTTCTTTTTGTTTGTTATAACTATGGTCTCTTTAATTTGTCTTTTGCATGTGACATAACATAAAGCATTTTTCAGTTATAAGTGTAGCAAATAATCTTTCTAGAGATTTGGTAAAACTAATATGTCATTCGTTTCTAATAAATATTTACATTTTTTTACACTATTTTTATGACGAATAATTGTACTATTGGAGAAATAAAGATTATTTATAAAGAAAACCACGTGTTTGAGACTAGTCATTGGTCATTACAAGACTTTGATTTGGAATGTCATCAGATCTTTATTAACACTCAAATAAATATTAGGTAAATATTCGAATTGCTTTCGAGTTTAAAAAGGAACTTGGTTAAATAAAAGGTCAAACAGGTACCATGCACATAGTAGGAAATGCTTATTCTTCCGGGGCACATGATTTCAACTCTAAAGTCTGTGTTCAATTCACAAATGGTTATGGATATGCTTCTAAGTCGTATTCCTTATGCGTTTTTGTATACTGGCTTCTTTTTAAAAGCAGATTTTTTGAAACCTTTGGGCAATTCGACTTGTTTTGAAATCATTGGTTGGATATGTACTGACTGGTCCGCCACTTGTAAAATATCTGTCATAGATTTGAAAATAAGAAATATGCCATATATTTGGATACTACAAAACTGCCATATATTCAAGATTTCAAAATTGTATTGTTAAGAAACGGGGACCTCGTTGGCCGAGTGGTCTAAGTAGTAATTACTATAACATGTATAATCACTAGCTAGTCAATACTGGGGTTGTGAGTTCGAACCCCACTCATTCGGGTGCACTCGACTCCAATCTTAATTGACTAGGATGGTCAGTTTTCCTATTGAAGTTGTGGGGTTTTCTCCGGGCACTCTGGCTCCTTCCACCAAAAACAATTGGCCTACACAAAATAGCCTAAATACGATGCTTAAAAAGTTGCGTTAAAACACAAAAGATCAAACGCTCACACACACACATATGTGTAACATGAGGTAAATATTCAATAATAACCATAATTTATAATACAATGCATCGTATAAAACTAGGGATGTGTTTTCTCTAAAAAAATAACCAGTTGCGGAGACTTTCATATAAAAAGATAATGAAATGTCGTCTCCTACATTTTCTTTACAGATTGAGAAACAAAAAGTTTACGTGAAAATTACTTTAATGAAATTAAATTTTGAAAATGTAAATTTCTCAGCTGATAAGACATATTTTCCTATGTGTAAGTTATTGCCTTTCTTTCAATGCTAATCCAATTTGAACAAACTAACAAAGCCCTATCTTGTAATTTTTCGTGTTCAAAATATTGTATTTATGCTACGGTATTACGTTGCTGAGTGAAAGCTGTAGGACAGACTCTCATTTTACATCATTGCAATTCACCGAATTGACATGTTTTAATGAAAATAGTAAAAATAAAATGACACATCTTATGTATTCAATCATTCCATGCCAATGTTTTTTTTTAAATATACAGCTATATATCATTTATTATTATTTTCTTGCCTGATCTTGTACCAACTAGAATCCTTAGTACATTTTTGAGGTGGTGATTAATTTCTGGAATCCATTTTTCTTCAATGTTTTCGAAAGAGTCAGGGGAAATTACTGCGAAGACCAAAAACACCACATCAATTCCTAGTCCATACGACAACGGTCTAAGTCTATCATAATCCTCCTTTAAAAACAGATCAACACATAACAAAGTCGTACATCAACTTTCATAACAATAATTGCGTATTTTCATCAAATATATGGACAATTTGTACTGTTACCCTATCAGTTAAAGGACTGACAAATGCTACGAAACGAATTCTTAATAGATTTTCCCATGACATCTGTACATTTAAGGCACGAACGTTATAAAAACATAATATATAATTCCTACGAAACAATTTGTTTTAAAAAGGTTAAATGGAGTGTGTTTCTATATATATGTAAGACCATGGTTTTTATTTTTTTTACTTATATCTAAAACTGCTAGATAAGTTTATATACAAACTTTTTTGGATTAAATTGTATTAAACAAGAAAATCTCGAACAAAAATAACAATTTTGATACCATTACAAGATGACTGACATATTTTTGAAGTAAATCAAACATTTTGGATATATTTTTAATGGAACTATTGTTAAAGACATCATGCCATTTTAAGCTTGGTTTTATTTTCCGAACAATGTACAAAATGTAGTAACAGCAATTGGTCATAGTTGGAGAGTTGTCTCATTAGCAATTATACAATATCTCCTTATAATACATCTATAGTTCATTTGTTCCCTGAATAAGGAATAACTGAAAACAATTTGAGATTCCGAGTTCTAGTCGTAAAAGGTTTTGATCTCAATTACCTGTCCTGCTGTGTCATGTAAATTTACCGTGACATCATCTCCATGTAACTTAAAGTTGACTTTGTAGACTTCAAATCCCGCACATGCCGTTGGTTGAATGTCATGAATGTGTCCTTTTGCATTTTCGAATTTAAAATCCGTTTGTTGCATTGCAAGTAATAACGCTGTCTTCCCAGAAGCACCGTCCCCAATGGTCACAATATCTATACTTCTCATTTTTACTTATGTCAACCTGCATGATTGTATATAATATTCCATCGAAGTTTCTATTAAAATAAAAATTGAATAACGCTTTTGATTAAGCATTGAATACTAGGCTAATGAAACTATATGGGAGTACACGTATCAAAAAATAATTTAAGGCAAAAGTAGTATACCGCTTCGCAAAAGTCACAAATCAATTAAAAGAAAAAAAATCCGGGTTATAAACTAAAATCGAGGGAAACACATTAACTATAAGAGGAAAACAATGGAACAACAGAAATCTGAACTGCAACAAAAAACGGTCTATTTGATAACGACTGCCATATATATTCCTGACTTGGTACTAGTCATTTTAAGAAAAAAAAATGATAGGTTGAACCTAGTTTTATGGCTAACAAAACATCCACACGGTGATATGGCAATGTTAAAAAAATATCGCTGAAATGACAACACTAGTCTTAAACTATTAATGGCGTCTTTACGCTAAATCATTCCATATACAACTTATACCTTCATCAAAAATACTGTTAGTCCATTCATTATTACGTTTATTTGTTATTTCGCGTATTGGAGAATCGGCACTTATGCAAGATTGTTTATGGTGATTTCAGGCAATACTGAATACACATAATGCTAGCAACATTCGAAATGTGAGTTTTCATTTTAGCGACATAGATTTTGTCGCAATTTTTGCAATAACAAATACATCTCAAACATGTCCGATGGTACAGATGCTTATAAAGTAACGAAAACAAATGATAAGAGCAAAGAAACAATAAAAAATTCTTAATGACTGAGTACAATAGTTATCAAAAGTACCAGGATTATAATTTAGTACGCCAGACGCGTGTTTCGTCTACATAAGACTCATCAGTGACGCTGATATCAAAATATTTATAAAGCCAAACAAGTACAAAGTTGAAGACAACAAAGACGCAAAAAAAGTTGTTTTACTTGATAGCAATTTTTTTTATACTGAATATACATAATGCTATTAACATTCAAAATTCGAGTTTTATCGCTGAAATGACTAATAAACAACACCAATCTGAAAATAACAAGTATGTATAAACAACAGCAACCTCCAGGAAAAGGAAACAAAAGAAAAACAAAAAATTGAAACGTATTATCAACTTCTGTTTCCGCATCGCTAATTTATTATTTTAGTTTTATTCAGAGAACTTAGACATTTGACTCTTGAATTAACCGTTGTTCATTTTCAAATGTTGAACCTATTTACTGCATGTATATGTACGTCTGAGGCAAATCTAACATTGTTAGGTTGATGTTTAGACGAGTTGTATATATATATATTCTTATTCTTCTATATATATACATTATACTAAACGCCTTTTAGAAAATTCTACATTTTCTACAAAATGCGTAGCAACATTCACAAATTATTCCAAACCGGCCAATATCGCGCACTAAGAGCAGACTGATTTTCTATACAACTTTCTGAAAACAAAGATCAAAGTTAGATTATCCAAGTGATGTCTTTGATTATGTTAACATTAATTGTGTAAAAATATATAAACTAAAGAAATTATTACCTTCCATATTGTTTGCCTGTTGTGTGTTAAGTGCGAAATATGTATCTATGTAAAATCTACTTTAGTTTCCTTTTACAGGAAACTTGTCAAGTACACAAACGTAATGGTATGTTAGAGTCATGAATGTGGTGAATATGAAAGATACAATCAAATACAAACAATGTCTGTATCACCACAAGGTCAAATTAATGTGTGTATCACACCTGGGGTCAAGTACATGCAAAAGTAATTAATTACATTTTAATTACATTGATTTCAAATGTTATTAATTACATAAAAATTACATTGACTTTCAAATGTATTTAATTACATTACAATTACATTGATTTTCAAATATAATTAATTACATTTCAATTACATTGATATTCAAATGTAATTAATTACAAGACAAGACAAGACAAAACAAGACAATCATTTATATAAGTCTCACCTCTTCATTTATTGTTACATTTATAAAACATACAAATATTTGCTAAAACCACATCATAAAACATACAAGAGCCACTCTAAAAAGAGAGACTATTTAAAACATCAAACATGTCACAATTACCTTGATTTTCAAATGTTATTAATAACATTACAATTACATTGCCAATGTATATAGCTGCATTTCAATTACATTTATGCAAAGGCATGTACGATTTACGTTATTAAGTTTAAAATCATGAAAATGAAAACAGGCTCGAATAGATGAACTTACAACATGTACAAATGTATATATACATAAAGACCGGTGCATTCACGTTTTACAAAAAAAATATTGGAACAAGATTTGTTTAAAAAAAAGATTTTAAATTTCTAACCTCATTGTTACATATAATCACCATTAGCATGATAAGATTAATTATAGTTAGAGGAAAAGAATTGATAAATATTCAATTAAAAATATATCAAGATCAATATAAAATAGTTTGTATTATTATGTCTTTTTTTTTAAGTTTCTACTTAAAATGTTATACATTTTATATTTTGAAAGTTTTCTGATGTACCTTATGTTAAATTTTAAGTAACTTTAAATTCCATTTATATTATATGAGTAATGGTGGCATTTTCAAAACTTGTTTCATATTAAACAAGTCAAAATTGTAAAATTTATTGGAATCCAATTTTGTATGGTTCAACTGTTGCATTTTAAATTTAATAGAAAGTGAGTCTTATGTAGACTTTTTTAATCTGAGTTGATCTACTTCTCTTCTTTTCGTGAGCTGTTTGAGTTTAAGTATAACATTCAGATCTTATCAATTTAAGTTTGATACTGTACAATATAATATTACCTAAATATGCAAAAGCTCTCCTTTTTTACTGTTTGCTTCGCATCACGGTGTATCAGTTTCATTCGAAAAACACCTCATCTTGAAATAATCAATTATGACATATTTATTCTGATTGTTTGCTTTAGAATTCAGCTGAGATATAGCAAAAGCTATTAACTATACTATAAAAGGCTCCGAAATGACAATGTAAAACAATACAAACGCGAAAACTAAAGGCCTAATCTATATAAAAAAAAAGAAGGAAAAGCAAATATGTAATACATAAATCAAACGAAAACCTGAATTACAGGCGCCAGACTTGCCACAGGCACATTAATACGACTTTGTTTCAGTGTGAATTAACATAAAAATACATTGAATTTAGAAATATGGAATAAAATTGAGAAAATGTTACATATAGAATTTTGGATCCTCAATGCTCTTCAACTTTGTACTTGTTTGGCTTTATAAATATTTTGATATGAGCGTCACTGATGAGTCTTATGTGGACGAAACGCGCGTCTGACGTACTAAATTATAATCCTGGTACCTTTAATAACTATTCACACCACTGGGTCGATGCCACTGCTGGTGGACGTTTCGTCCCCGAGGGTGTCACCAGCCAAGTAGTCAGCACTTCGGTGTTGATATGAATATCAATTTGGTCATTTTTATAAATTTTCTGTTTACAAAACTTTGAATTTTTTCGAAAAACTAAGATTTTCTGATCCCAGGAATGGATATCCTTAACCGTATGTGGCACAACTTTTGGGAATTTTGGATCTCAATGCTCTTCAACTTTGTACTTGTTTGGCTTTCTAAATATTTTGTTATGAGCGTCACTGATGAGTCTTTTGTAGACGAAACGCGAGTCTGGCGTACTAACGTATAATCCTGGTACTTTGATAACTATTTACACCACTGGCTCGATGCTACTGCTGGTCGACGTTTCGTCCTCGAGGGTATCACCAGCCCAGTAGTCAGCACTTCGGTGTTGACATGAATATCAATTATGTGGTAATTTTTATAAATTTTCTGTTTACAAAACTTTGAATTTTTCGAAAAACTAAGATTTACTTATCCCAGGAATGGATTACCTTAGCCGTATTTGGCACAACTTTTTGGAATTTTGGATCCTCAATGCTCTTCAACTTTGTACTTGTTTGGCTTTATAAATATTTTGATGAGTCTTATGTAGACGAAACGCGCGTCTGGCGTACTAAATTATAATCCTGGTACCTTTGATAACTATTATATGATTGCAAATGAGAAAGCTCTCTAATAGTGGCCGTATGACGTAGATGTTAAAAACTATACGTCAAACAAAAATGTTAAATAATTCAAACGAAAAATCCAAAGGCTGATAAATCTATATAAACAATACACACAAACTCAAAACAGATATGATATACAGAACAAACGACAACCACTGAATTACAAGCTCTTGACTTGTGATAGGCACGTACATACAGAATGTGGCAGGATTTTACACACTTTATGATGCCCTATACTCCCCAACTTCTACAGTTAGGGCGAGAGTGTATACATCTTTGTTTTCGTAGATGACTGAAAAATGAACACACATGATAAATTAATCAATATGATAAACGATGGCTTCGACGTGTTTAACAATATTCTCGTAATATAAAACCAGTCGTTAATTAAATCCAAGCTAAGGAATTCAAAGAAAAATTATATTGTCCCAATTGATTTTTGTATACGGTTAACACCTATTGATATTATTTCAAATTTGATACAGTCATAAAATGTCTGTCATATTATACAAGGGTCACTTTTAGGCCACTTTTTGTTTTTTATATGTTGATATGATGTTACCTCAAATGATTATATACTTCAACAGAATTTTTTGTACAATAGTAAAGATGTTTTCAGAGGAAAGATACACACTCCGAACAATGAATATGAAAAAGCTAAAACCAGGAGCATAGATGTTGATGTTTTTGCTCTCCTTGCAGTCTCCAGTTTCGGGTATGTAAATAAGAGCAGTCTTTTAGCTCTGTAAGATTAATTGTGGCAGATTAAAAACACACAATCCTGTCAAAATTTATTTTTTGTTGACATTTTGGGCAAATTTTTATAAACAAGACATTTCAAGTGACACTCAAGCAATTGAATAACAATTTTCATCCATCAAACATGTTGCTACAAAAAGAACATAGCTAAGAGAGTAATATTATATAGTGATACCAGGAGATAAAATTGACGACCGAGTTGAAGGCAAGCTAGTTATTTATTTATATCCAGGTGGATAATCTGTTCTGACTATATATACATTGATTATGGTTCTTACTTATAACGAAAAAGAGCACAAGTCTTTCTTGCAATTTCTATGAAGAAGATTGCTATTTAATTATGGTATAATCGATCTAATCTTCAACGAATCGGCTTTCAAACTTATTGATACGTCTAGAAATAGTGAAATATAACTGTTAGTTTCCATTCGTTTAATATGTATGAGGTTTTGTTTTGGAATTTCTATATAATCCAAAGTGTCTTTGAATATTATTTATAATAATTCTAAAACTAATTTTGGTTTAAAAGATTGAATGTAGTCGGAATTTCGAGTATAAGAGAGACAGTCGATTTCAAATAAGACAAGAGTAGTTTTCCGCTGTTCAAAAGTCAGAAATCGATTAACGAAAGACAATTCAAGGGGAAACACGTCAACTTTAAGAGAAAAACATCAGAACAAATAAAACATTGATTTGCCACTGAAACCAACATTCATAAAGATGGATTATTTAATTTTTACATACAAACGTCGATATCGCTGCTGGTGGACTATCAGTCCCTGAGGGTATCATGAACACTGGCATAATTCAAAAGATGTCTTCCTTAACTTCTTTAATTTATGATTAAGACATTAATAAGAAACTATGTTTTCAACTCCTGTAACAGATTATCTGAGCTGTATATGACAAAAGCTGATAGAATATTTTGCCTCTTAATGGTTTTCAACTTTGTAGTTATTCTGGCCTTTTTTTTCTGTTTTTCTTAATTGTATTTCGAGCGTCACTGATGAGTCTTTTGAAGACAAAACACGCTCCTCGCGTACAAAGTATCATTCTGGTGTCGATGATGATTTAATTTTCGACTCCACAACCAGATTGATCTATCGGTTTTTATTTCACTGGGAAATCTATGTAATGCATTGCATTCAATGTTTTAAAAAAAGTTGTATAACATTTTATTTCTAATTTACCATCTTAACATTTTTGTAACTGATTTATGATATTTAACACTGTAGATATTGGTAAAACTGAAAGTCGACTTTATTATATGAATTATGATACTGGTGATTATAATGTCTTCAAGAACAGATGGTACGAATCAACCACTTCTTTTGTACGAAGTACAATGAAATACTCAAGGTTCAAAAACATCCTGGCAGAACGTCGCAAATAATACACACAGAAACAACTCAGATAATCAGCGTATTCGTGTATATGGAAAATGATTAGTATTGTAATAAATAAGATTTAGAACAAACATCAATTAAATTGTTTATTGTAAAAGTGATATGTATTTTGTACCATATAATAACGTGCAACTGTAAATGAAAAAGCATTATGTTGTTCTTCTTTGATTATAATAATTTTATTTTTTTGTGGGAACAATTATAAAACATGCTTTTACCATACCGGTTCGTTATGTTAACTAATGATAACTTCAATGCATACACGTCTATATCAACCTATTTGTATATATAACTCGTTATTAATTATACTTATCAATTTTCAAATAACAAAGAATGTAGTAATTGTAATAATTGCTTTTACTAAGATTGGTTTCGTTTCTGAATATTGTATTGTAGTTTTAGATTAAGCTTTATCAGCTATTTACAGTAGACAACACATGTAATATTTCTGCTGAAGACATTTATGTTCAAATTCAGCAAACATGTTACATTTCGATGTTGTAATTGCTTAACATTCGAATGCTTTGCTTGTATATTCCATTAAGCTTTATAATATTTTTAACCAATTGTGTTTGTAAAATTAATCAAACAAAATGTGAAAAGAAAAAGAAAAAAAAAGTTTCATCGTTATCCCACAATATCACCTGATGGATTTTTGCTCTCGCCATATGTCGGAATCTTCTAGGTTTTTCAATGTAGAACCATTAAAAATTTGTCTATTAAGTCCTACTTTTCTTTCCCAAATTTGATTACATATAGTTTTAAAAATCTGATAAAATCCTTGTTATTTTTCTGTCCTCATTGTGAATAGAACAAAATAATATTCATTTTTCAATAACATGTACACTATACATGTATGCTTTTCATTTGACCTATGCAAAATGATTGTTTTATGTTTTACTATAATATTCATTCATGAAAATATTTTCCTATTTTAGGGATCAGCGTCAACTACAATAATGGATATTCTTTCCAAAGACTGAATAAAACTGGCTTTCAACTCACAACCAAAGAACGTTTTTTATGATTTAAATAAAAAAAATATACAAAACGATTGACTCTCATGTTGGAATATTGAACGATTAGTCTTCAATATAAAATAGAAGATGTGGTATGATTGCCAATGAGACAACTCTCCGCAAGTGACCAAATGACACAGAAACTAACAAAAAAAGGGTCAATGTACGGCCTTCAACAAAGCTCATACCGCATAGTACTTTATAAAAGGACCTGAAATGACAAATGTAAAACAATTCAAACGAGAAAAATAACGGCCTCATGTGTTTACAAAAAATGAACGAATAACAAATAAATTACATGTCAACAACCACTGAATTACAGGCTCCTGACTTTAGACAGGCACAAACATATAGAATATGGTGGGGTTAAACATGTTAACGGGACCCCAACCCTGCTCTTATCTGACAAACTATAAAAATGAGTTGAAAAAGGTTTAAATCATCAGATGGATAAATATACAAATACTACAAATAAAAATAGACGTTGTTGAGTACTTGTACATCCCATCAACAAAAAGACACTAATACAGATCTGAGAAGACTCTCAGTTAATGGCAGCTAGTTCAAAACCACTTATAAAAAAGGATCATGCATCTAAGAATAATAAGTAGTTTTTGAAACCTTCATATTTTTGTCAAAGGGTCAAAGTAAATATGTTCTCAAAATTTTATGGAAATTAAACGAGCCAATTTTTTTTTATTCAAGGTGTTTGTTACTCACTTTAGAAACCTTTAGAACTACTTTTTGGGGTGTCCTTTATAGCTTGCATCACATTGAAATTAAATAACCCTCCCGTGTCAGAAAACTCGAAATTTCTGGCCCATCATTACAATTCAAAAACTGATTGCAGAACTACCTAATATGTAATCTGTTATTGATAAATCTAGCTATGAAACCAGGTTCAACCCTCCATTTTTTTATAAACATGTATGTCCTGTACCAAGTCAGGAATAAAGCAGTTGTTATTTAATAGTTCGTTTCGTTTCTATGTATGCTGCACTCAAGTGTTGCACTTGTAATTTCCCTCGGTTTTAGTTTGTAACCCGGATTTATTTTCTCTTAATCAATTTGTGACTTTTGAAAACTGGTGTACTACTTTATAGAATATATTTTTCAAAAGAAAAATAACTTCAGTGTTAAACAAATGTTTTCTGTTAATTCATCAAGTGTTTTTTTGTCAATTATCAATGAGTATATATCGTGTTGTTTTAAATACATAGTTGTTATATTGGTATATACATAGTTGTTATACAATTTTGTTTCATGTTTTAATTCTGTAAAATCATCAAGTGTTTTTTTTTCTCCAATTATTAATGTGTTTACATAGTTGTTATATTGGTAAATACATAGTTGTTATATAATTGTTATCAGTATCCGACACACTATATATACTATTCAAACATACAACTCATTTTCCCAAGCTTTTCCAGTTGATACATTTAATCATAAACGACTTTTTGAGAATAAGTGGTTTATAACCACTGCCTTAGTCCTATGTAGATACCATCGAACTTAAGATAAAGAATGCAACAGATACCATCTGCCTCATATCTTGACTTACGTATAGAAATTGACATTTAGGGTCGGTTGAAAAAGCTCTCCGACAAAAGACACGCTTTCAGTTTCGAAATTCTGATCTTTTCATTTATATGTGAAAATATTCCAGCAGCGCCTGCATACGGAGTATATTTCTCCCAGACGATACAAATTGCCAGGGTTTGTATATACTAGTGAAGTCCTTGATAGAGGGTTGCTGCTATTAGATATAGTGTTCCAAGTGGTGACGTTCACGTTGCCCATTCGTTAGTTTTACGGACGCAAACACGAATTGGTTGACCGTTATGTAGTAACCATTTCACAGATGAAAACGGATATGTTCCTAATGTCGTTACCTGTATCTTGTATCTTGAATGAATTTCTCGAATTGACCGAAGAAATTAAACTTATTTCTTATGAGCAACTCGACGGGTGCCACATGTTGAGCTTTCCCATCCTAAACACCTGAACCCCCCCTCCCCCCGTTTTTGGTAGAGTTCGTGTTGCCCTGTCTTTAGTCTTCCGTGTTATGTGTTGTGTATTGTTGTTTGTCTGATTTATTTCTATTTTAGCCATGGAGTTGTCATTCTTTTTTCGACTTATAAAATTGATTGTCCGTTTGGTATCTTTCGCCTCTCTTTTGTCTTCTACATATGTATGTACTTAAAATGCTGCACTTTCCTGACTCTTGATATCTATATAAATAATGTATACGTAATTCCTAGTACAAAGATTTATGATAAAAGCGATGATTTGTCATTTCTTTGTGTTGATTAACCATTTTTAGATTGTGACGTTCCCTTGTCACCATTTTAATGGTGTTTATGTATCTCAACTTGGACGATTCTCTCGTGTTTGTAACAACGTTTTAAATGTAAGGGAAAGAAATCAATATATTGCTTAAACAAAATTACATCAAGGTTTTCCATATTACAAACAAGTCAACACATTTACTAAATGTTAGCATCGGCAAAAGGAAAGTAATCGTAAATAAAAATCAACATGCAGACATCTTATATGTTCAGGTATTTCACATCTAATCTGTTATAGTAATATTACCGTTAGTGTTATTACTACCACTGGGTCAATGCCTCTGCTGGTGGACTGTTAGTCCCCGAGGGTATCATCAGCCCAGTAGCCAGTACTTCGGTACTGGCATGAAAATACGGATGTTTTTTGTGTTATTAAAATTTGCTGTTACAAAATGTTAGAAATTATTATAAATTAAGGAATGTATCTCCCTCATACAAAGCTCCGATTCTTTTCACAGATTTGGCTTTACTTTTTGACCTTTTGGATTATAGCTCTTCATCTTTTATATAAGCTTTGGATTTAAAATATTTTGGCCACGAGCATCACTGAAGAGACATGTATTGTCGAAATGCGCATCTGGTGTAGGAAAATTGGTACCGTTAATGTAATTTCTACCACTGGTTCGATTCCTCTGCTGGTGGTCTGTAAGTCCCCGAGGGTATCACCAGCCAAGTAGCCAGTACTGCGGTACTGGCATGAAAATACGGATTGTTTTGTGTTATTAAAATTTGCTGTTACAAAATTTTAGAAATTATTATAAATTAAGGAATGTATCTCCCTCATGCAAAGCTCTGATTCTTTTCACGCATTTGGCTTTATTTTTAAGACCTTTTGGATAATAGCTCTTCATCTTTTATATAATCTTTGGATTCTAAATATTTTGGCCACAAGCATCACTGAAGAGACATGTATTGTCGAAATGCGCATCTGATGCAGGAAAATTGGTACCGTTAATGTTTTTAAATACTACTAACTATGTTGGATTTTGAATGAAATCTTCTTTTTGAATCTCAAGGACAAGATGCATTTCCGGTTGTCAATATGCAATGATATGAATCGACACATTTATTTTTACATTTGTACATGTTTTAGTTTAATTCTGTCAGCATTGTGTTATACATGATATCGCTAAATAATATTTATTGATAACCTACCGGAATCTGTCTTCCGGATTTACAAATTGTGATTTGGATGGAGAGTAGTCTCATTGGCACTCATACCACAACTTCTAATATATAAAACCCAATTATTAATCTAGATATAAACCTTTTAAAATGTTTTATCCATACACAATAAAAAATTTACTGCTACTGCATGAAAAAACACACAAATTGTTTGTTACCATCCGATAACAGCTCTTGACAAATACAAGACACATTATAGGTTAATTGTTGTATCAACTTAGTTTATGGAAAAATAGGGGGTATTTTGTTCTATTTTTAATTACATTTCTATCGCGGATAAGTGGTTATTTTTTTTAACAATTTTCATTGAAAACGAATGGAATATTCAGAAAGATTCTTTTTTTGAATATCAATACATTTTTGAACATATAGTTTATGATATAATTGTTTACTTTCCACACCCGACCCTATTCTGAGTTACGTGAATGTTATGCAACAGAACATAAGAATATCTTATTAGTGGATCATTTGATAGAGTAAACGGTGTACATTAATTTAAAAGTTAAGAACTGACACGAAGACGAATATAAATACATATGGAAAACAGTATTCAATGCGTATCGTCCTGAACATGCATGATATATTTGCCACTGGACGTTAAGCAAGCATCCAACAATCAATCAACCTATTCAGTGTGACTCAATAAGATTTTCAAAATCTTGTACACTAAAATGTTAAATCAGGCTTTATTTTATGAAAGTCTACACGAAAATTCATCTGACATATACACTATATGATAATGTTTCTCTATTGTAGCGTTCAACTAAAAGAACTTTATATTTTATATTCTTTTCTAAGATTAAAATGCTGGCCAATGACGAATTTTTTACATCTATCATCGTTTGACCTTTTGAAAATAAATCCCCAATTCGGCAACAAAAAACTATTAGACGAATGCAATTTTGAAGTAAATTATAGATTGCATTTTTATAAAGGAAAATAATGACCTGACAAATGTCATTATTTTATGTCGTGGAGCATATTTCACTGAATAATGGTATCGTGCGGTTTAATTCTGAGAAAGAATAACATAAGGTTTGAAAGAAAGTAACTCCATATAGGTAAATAACAATGATAAAAACACAAACCGTAAACATTGATTAAGTCGACTTTCAAAGCCTATACATAAAGTCATGAAACAATTTAATTTGAAACCTAACAGTTTATTTAATACATGTATAACATAACACTAAACGAAAATTATCAGGACTGTTATCATGGTTATGAACTAATGACAACCACTGAACCACATGTTCCTGAATAGGGAAAGGCACTATATAATGTGATTGGTCTAGTTTGCTGATGTCAAACCCTCCCCATAAATAACCATGGATAGTTGTATAACAGTACAGCATTAAAAGAGGAACGAAAGACACCAGAGGAACAGTCAAACTCACAAATCGAAAATAACTATGAAAATACGTCGAAAAGGGTTTAACCAATCATATCGATGCATGTAAACCATATTTTTAGAACATACAGTTTTGAGATTGACAGACGAACTTGCTCTCACTTTCTGATCTATATATTGATAAAACAAAATGTTAATTGAGTGTTTCATTTTTTTCTAACGACAATGACGTCGTTGTCCTATCCTTTATTTAAAATGATTATTCAGTTGTTGGTATAATATACCCCTTAAACAGTTTCAAATGGAGCGGCATAACATTTCCATTTGCCAATTACCTGTATAAGATTTTCATTGGAAAAGAAAACTATCAAGAAGTCAGCCACAAGTGCCAATCGTATGTACCAAAATGGTGTCTTGTAATTCACCTTTCGTGAACTATAAGTAAGTTTTTGCTTTCATATTAAACCGATTGAAACCTTTACTACAACATATTATAAGTCAGGCACAATAATTATTCAAACGACATCTTACAGATTCAAAAGATGAATTAAAAGAAGAAGATAATCAAGAATTGTTATAAATGAAGACTTTGAAAAGGCCTGCAACATAGTCGAATGTTGTTTTTTTTGTATCGATGAAACTTCATATTATTATTGACTTGATCCCACACTTTGTAATTCGGTACAATGTTTGTTTATGTTACAAGCATTTTCTAAATTTAGGCATTATACAAAATGACTAAAAATACCTACATTTAGTCAATTTACAAAAAACTAAGGATTTTCTTATTCTAGGCATAGATTACCTTAGCCGTATTTGGCCCAACTTTTTAGAATTTTGGATCCTCAATGCTCTTCAACTTTGTACTTGTTTGGGTTTATAAATATTTTTGATTTGAGCGTCACTGATGAGTCTCATGTAGACGAAACGCGCGTCTAGCGTACTTAATTATAATCCTTGTACCTTTGATAACTATTGACATCACTGGGTCGATGCAACTGCTGGTGGACGTTTCGTCCCCGATGGTATCACCAGCCCAGTAATCAACACTTCGGTGTTGACATGAATATCAATAATGTGGTCATTTTTATAAATTTCCTGTATACAAAACTTTGAAATTTTTGAAAAACTAAGGATGTTCTTATCCCAGGCATAGATTACCTTAGCCGTATTTGGCACTACTTTTTGGAATGTTGGATCCTCAATTCTCTTCAACTTTGTACTTGTTTGGGTTTATAAATATTTTTGATTTGAGCGCTACTGATGAGTCTTATGTAGACGAAACGCGCGTCTGGCGTACCAAATTATAATTCTGGTACCTTTGATAACTATTTACACCACTGGGTCGATGCAACTGCTGGTGGACGTTTCGTCCCTCAGGGTATTACCAGCCAAGTAGTCAACACTTCGGTGTTGACATGACTATCAATAATGTGGTCATTTTTATAAATTTCCTGTATATAAAACTTAGAACTTTTTGAAAAAAATAAGGATTTTCATATCCCAGACATTGATTACCTTAGCCGTATTTGGCACAACTTTTTGGAATTTTGGATCCTCAATGCTCTTCAACTTTGTACTTGTTTGGGTTTATAAATATTTTTGATTTGAGCGTCACTGATGAGTCTTATATAGACGAAACGTGCGTCTTGAGTACTTAATTATAATCCTGATATCTTTGATAACTATTTACACCACTGGGTCGATTCCAGTGCTGGTGGACGTTTCGTCCCCGAGGGTATCACCAGCCCAGTAGTCAACACTTCGGTGTTGACATGAATATCAATAATATGGTCATTTTTTTATAAATTTCCTCTATACAAAACTTTGAACGTTTTGAAAAACTAAAGGTTTTCTTATCCCAGGCATAGATTACCTTAGCCGTATTTGGCACAACTTTTTGAAATTTTGGATCCTCAATGCCCTTCAACTTTGTACTTGTTTGGGTTTATAAATATTTTTGATTTGAGCGTCACTGATGAGTCTTATGTAGACGAAACGCGCGTCTTGCGTACTTAATTATAATCCTGATATCTTTGATAACTATTTACACCATTGGGTTGATGCCACTGCTGGTGCACGTTTCGTCCCCGAGGGTATCACCAGCCCAGTAGTCAACACTTTGGTGTTGACATGAATATCAATAATATGGTCATTTTGTTGTAAATTTCCTCTATACAAAGCTTTGAACTTTTTGAAAAACTAAGGATTTTCTTATCCCAGGCATATATTACCTTTGCCGTATTTGGCACATTTTTTTTTGAATTTTGGATCATCAATGCTCTTCAACTTTGTAGTTGTTTGGGTTTATAAATATTTTTGATTTGAGCGTCACTGATGAGTCTTATGTAGACGAAACGCGCGTCTGGCGTACTAAATTATAATCCTTTAATAACTATTTACTGCTGCTGTCAAACGTTAAGTGTTTTGTCAGTTAAGGTAACGAAAGGGCTAAATGTAATGATTCTAGTCTCCCCAAATATGGTTGAAGTGCTTAAACCAGATTTGACGCCAAACAATAGTTTTTACAAAAGTTCATGACAAGTATTGTGAAACAGTTCTGTCATCCAAACATTTTGAGAAGTGATAGTTTTTTGGAACAATTCAGTAAAATCTATTTTTGATTATTTTAACTCTTCTTTTAATTCAGTATATTTAAAATAGATAAAACTGTTCTGGTGTTCAAAGCTTTCAATTGTTTTTATTTCTATTATTTCATTCTTTAACTAATTTAAGGCTTTTTGTAAAATGCAAAAAATGTTCAGGCATTTTCACAAATGCCTTAATTTAGAAAATGCCTGTAACATATACATAAATTACATGACTTTGTGCAATTGTCAAAAATTCAATATTTTGTAAAATAATTATTTTGTCAACATTTTGATGAAAAGTAGACGAGATAAATCAATATTCGTCAAGGTGTTGGGTACAACCTTAACCAGTGTAAAATTGAGAATGGAAATGGGTAAAGTACTAAAGTGTTATATCTTTTACGGGTATAATGAATTAATATATCTACATCATACTTAATAATTACGAAAGCTAGTTTACTTTCCTACTGATCATTATTTACTATGAATTTGACTGTCGCCCTGGTATCGTTCGCCCCTTTCTTACTCAATTCAGACAAGCTATTTGTTAATGAACAGTGTCAGTGTGCAATGATACAGTTGACATTTTGTCAAATGTTAAACGTGCTTTCATATTTTTACCATATTATTTTTTTCTTTCTTCGACCCTCTTCCTTGAGTCTGTAATATTTATATGATAAAAATTTCTTTTGTGGAATAAATATTTATTCAAATAAAGACCAATTTCCCATGTTATAGTACAGTTAGTAAAGTAAAAAAAGAGTTTATAAAGAAATCATTCTGATGAGCACAGTTTTAAATAAAGCTAGGAAATTTAATACGCGTTATATGTACTGCAACCATTCATTTCTGCCTTGTTGATTGTTGTCGTCCCTTCTACTCTGATAGGTTTCACGTTTCATTTCGTCAGGATGAAAATCATTTCCACATCTGCTTGCGTAATAACTTTCGGTTACATTGTCATTTTCTTGCACAGGCTTAGTACTATTTCTCTGATCGTGGGTGTTACTTATTGGTCTAATTCGGTTCGGTTTCCTGCCACCAGAGCGTGATCGGAAGTGAATACAACAGTGTAGTATGTCTATGGCAATCAAGAAGATCACTGGCAGAACGAGAAAAACAATGCTGCCCCATCCTATAGATTGTGAAGATTTTCTTTTGTTTGCCGATGAGTTTTTCTTTCGTGACTCTTTAGATACTGCTTTCTTGTCAACTGAGATCTCGGATTTTATATTCTGGTTGAAATCTTTGAGTACAATTTTCTTTACTTCATCATCTGTTATATTCTTTCCATCAAGGTTGTGCCATTTTGTATTAATTAACCTCTTAGGGCATTTACATAACAGTTTCCTTGGTCTCATTCCTAAAATAACAAAATGAAAAGTGTTCTTGTATTGTGTAATCTTTTACTTGATGATTTATTATTTAAAAATAGGATAAAAACTAACATACAACCTATATTGCGCGCAGCAAAATACGTAAATGAACTTAAATGGACTTCAATGAAATTGTTCATTGAAATACTAAAAAATCACATAGGAACGAATTTGCCGTTTAGGGGGGATGGGGTGACACTTGTCTCTAACTTAAGCTGATTTTATTCAAATTTTGCTATGTGCTTCGCATTGACATATAAACTCTTTAAAGCATATAGCTTAGTTGTGTTTTTTTTTTTAAATTAAATTATTGTGTATTCAGTTTCGAATAATTATGTCAACTCCCCAGATAAACTAGCTTATACGTGATAAAAAAAACAACAAAGAATGCATAACAATGTACTGTAAGAATAATGAACATTCTTTTCAGGACAAAGATGTTGTTGAAATTATCTATGAATTATGTATATATTTCAAAAAGATGCATGGTTCGAGAAACAAATGTATTTACAAAGTGGAACTGTTTAAAAAAAAAATTTTTTTTTTCAAAATTCTAAGGCTTTTCTACCTCAAGCATAGATGACCTTAGCTGTATTTCGCAAGTCTTTTAGGAATTTTGGTCCTCAATGCTCTTCAACTTCGTACTTTATTTGGCCTGTTTGGTTTTTTTGGAGTCGAGCGTCTTTGATGGGTCTTTTGTAGACGAAACGCGCGTCTGGAGTATATACTAAATTTAGTCCTTGTATCTATGATAATTTTAATTATATAAGGACAAAGTTTTTATCATATATATGGTGTCATAAAAATCCACAGATATGCAGGTTAAGTTTTATTCCAGACATAATTTAAATGTAAGCTTAAACGGGTAATAAAAATTATACATGTAGAAACATAAAAACATGGAATACGAAGTACCAAGAGGATGAAGAAAATTCATAAACCGACAAGGGACTAATAAATCAAATTGGCAACATTCCTGTTGGCTAGGGTACTACAGAAATGTGAGGTCTGAAATGTGAAGTTAAAAATTGGTAGGTGAAAGTAAATAATACACAGGTTTAAAAACAAATATTAGAAATAAACCCCAACACATTGCACGTCGTACAATGATGCTTTCGTACCTTTGCATATATCTGGCTCTGAGCATGCTCGGTCTTCTATGTCATCACCAGAGCATTCCGAACCATTACATGTTCTCCGTCTTCTTTGTGTCCCATTTGTTGTATCCTCCCGAACACAATTTACTACACAGAAGGTCCAGCCATTCCATATACTCCACTCTCCATTTGCTTCAAAACATTCATTAAAATTCTCAAATACATGTAATGAAACCACAACTCATAGCATTGTAAGTCAATCATCATCATCATCATCATCATCATCATCATCATCATCATCATCATCATCATCATCATCATCATCATCATCATCATCATCATCATCATCATCATCATCATCATCATCATCATCATCATCATCATCATCATCATCATCATCGGTTTTGTCATGGTTATGAGGCGAAGGAAGAAACACTTTTATCAGAGTAAAAGACATGTGATTTGAGATAAAAGAAAAAAAAAGAAAATTAAATAAAAATCTGTACATTTCGATAAAGATTTGTGATAGAAATGTTAACAATTCAGTTGATGTATTTATACACTATAAATGTATATGACCTGACACACAGGTGACTTTGTGTCAACATGTATAATACCTGTTATTGCTTGTGTTGATGTCTCATTCATAACAGGTAAAATATCATTATTTGCATTTTGAGATGTTGTACTGGATAATTCTCGTGAAGTAAAAGGCGAACTATTCGTAGTTATTGCCAGGGATGTGTCACTTGTTATCATGTTTATGAACTCTGTCATCGCTGAGTCTCTTGTAGACACATATGTTGCACTACTCCTTGGTGTATTTGTCTCAACCACAGTTACACTTGTTCGATCTGTAAATAATGTTGATTTTAAAACTAGAAGGTATATAAAAAGAACCAAAAAAAAATATAGATCGAAGAAAATCGATATCATTTCATAAACAGAAAGGACTCGAACCACTTGATATCATAAGCATTTGATAAGTGCATCGTTGTCTTCATTTGCCTCCTCTAAATATTTCAAGCATTTAACTACCTTCAGATTTATTGAAGAACATATCCGCTGTACACGATGAAGGAAATTCCCCAAAAAAACAGGAAGCCGGTGATATCATGGTCATTCGTTCGTTATGCATATTCGATACATATGTTACAGGCAACTGCTCGAATAAATACATAATTATGAGTGTTCAGAATTTACTTTAGCATATACATGAGGCAATATATACCACCTTAATCAAAGATATGTAATAATGGAAATTAATGTCACGAATAATGCACGCTGTCTCAAAAGAAAATAAATTGTTAAAGTTGCTTTGCCTCAAATCCGGATCCTTTTGTAACAGTTGCATTGCCTTAAATACAGATTCGTTTGAGAGATGCATGAAATAACATTGTAATTAAGTGTGCCCGGTAAGATCATCATAGGCGCTGAATAAATTTCCCTATTTCACGGTGGGTATGGTGTCCTGCGAGAGAACGTACTGTGCTGGTGATTCGGTCCTGACGGGTGCTGGTGGTCAGTGAAAAAATGTAAACAAAGACGAAAATGATGATTTTTGACGTTTTCACTCACAAAAAATGGAAGAAAACAGTTGAGATTTTTCAATTTTGTTTCTTATGGGTTCATATGTAAACCATTAAACAGTTGACCCTCTAAACTGATGTAGTAAGCGTAACACAAAAATGATCATTTTCAGAAAATCTCGAACTGAAAAAATAAAACAAAAATTCTCATAGAGTCCGCTTTCTTTACCGCAATCCACATGCAAAACAATTTTGTGAAAAAACATTGCAATTTATTAAAATTTTGCATTTTCTCAATTTATTCATGTCCTGATACTGTGCTGGTGGGTCCTGTTATTGTGCTGGTGGGTCCTGATACAGTGCTGGTGATTTTGGATAAGAAGTTGGTCATATTTGAAACAAATGTTACAAAATCAATAAAATTGGGCAGATAATTGTTGTCAATAGGATCTATGACTCCTATTTTAGCTCTGGTGCATCCATTTGGCTGTTTAATATGTGTTTTCAAATGATCTTAACTTGTCTTACATAATTACATAAAAGGGCAACATCTTTCGTTCAATATCAGAAAACAATATATAGTATCTGAAATAAGTTAAAAATTCCACAATACTATATAATTCATTTTATGTTTCAATTAGTTCGAAAAAAAAGTCGAAAGGAAAAGAGTTTTTTTAATGTCATGATTATCTGTCGCTTTCTTGATCTATGCTTAGCATCTATTTCAGATGAAATGGACTCCTCACTCTGGTGACCCTGCTGCCTTTCATAACGTTATCTGTATGCATATATTAAAAGATAAACAAAAGGCTGCAACTGGTATTTTTGTTTTTAAAATGATTCGTTGTAACGAGAATATTTGTGGTGAACTGTGAGGGTCAAAATCTTAAATTGCGTATAAATGTTGCCGGACCCAGTTTCGTTATCTGATCTTAATTTTCTGAAATGTGTAAGGTAGATAGACATTTTGATTTTTACTCGGTAATGAACCCTTGTGTTGATCCCATGCTAAACATGACAAAAATCTCTGTACAAAATTCTGTGAATTTTCTACAAAAATAGTGATTTTATTTTCACTAAATTCCCTTTTTCTACTTAATACAATATTGAACTATAAATAATAATGCTTTGTAAGAAGTTTCGCCTTGATATATGTACAAACTTATATCTCTATTATTCATTGTCTGTGCTGTTTTGATACAATTGCAGTTGCCATATTTCGTAATTGACAGGCCACAGTAGGGGTCATAAACCATACACGAAAAGATAAAATATTGATATAAGTACTTAATTTGCATGTCTGAACCCCACCCGGCTTGTTTTTTTAAGAAGGATGTCTAAAAATGGTCTATTACAGACAGCCGAGTTCGCATTTTACAGGCGTGTTTACGTTGAATGTTAAAGTCCTGAAAACGGATAGATGGAAACAAAAATAGTTGATATATCTGGCTTTAGATTCATTTTTTTTTTAAATATAAATTAAGGCTACATTTTCATATAATAATTCTAAGAATTCACAATATAAAACAATGCAGAAAAAAAATAGATGAAGTGAAATATCTTAGTAAGGAGTCATTACTACAGAGATGGTGTGTTTGACACACAAAACTTAAAAGCTTAGTGATATTACCAATATTAAAATAAAATTGTATTTTAGTTGGGTATTTTTTTCCATTTACTCATTTTCAATTATAATCAAGGCACATTTGATTTTTATTCATAAAAATATTTATATATAGAAAAGTAGGACACATATTGTTCACTTCCTCTCCCGTAATTCTTTATCAAAAATATTTATTTATTTTGGAATTTTGAAATGAAAAAGCTAAGAAATCTCAGTTTTGTAAGTGTTCTCTATGTTATCTCGTCTTCATTCTCTGGCATATTCTAGCCTGCCCTTTCATAAAATAGTGATTTTTTTAGTGTTCTATCGAACTTTTGAAAATAAAACCTGATAACCGTTTAGACAAAAAACCTATGTTTAAAAAATCTTACAGATACAGCAAGTGATTCTTAATAGCTATAAGACACATTTTTCTTTTACAATACAACTTTTAAATCTTACGGGAAACTATTTCAAACTTTCACTGTAACCTCGCTCTAACTTATCCCCCATCCCTCCCCCCACTAAAATAAAAACCCAAACAAACAAGCCCGCAATACTATTGTCATTCTTATAGTCAGCATTCAATTCAAAAAATGTGTTTTACGCTGCTAAAGACATATGATTCAAACGCTCAGAAAGTCCTTTGTTCTATATTTTTGCTCTCCACTTTTATGCAAAATCTTTTACATTTTTATTTTATGGTTTATGGTTTATTGTTGAAGGTCTTACGATGACGTATGGTTGTTAACACATACTTCCATTGGTGTCTTGTGGAAATTTGTCCATTGACAACAAACATACCACATCATCTACTCTAGTTTTCAAGTATTGTATAAATTACAACGTATTTTGATGATCTTGCAAAATAATCGTAATCCCGAAAATCGTAAACATATTTCCTTATCTTAAAAGGGGACAAGAAGGGTTCCATTAAAAGGCCAATAAATAAGATCATTACAGTTAATTTAAAAAAAATAATAATATAGGGATATTTTTCTCTCATAATAACAGTAGACAGATATACAACAATTTCAATTTCAAGAAAGCAGACAACAGCTAATTAGTCAATAACAGTACAGCGTCAATGATCATGAATATATGCCACATTTAACTAAAATATAAAGGCACAGAACCAGGACATAGGAGCACAGAACCAGGACCGTTTTTCTTATCACCAGCACAGCGTCAGGACAATTCCGTTTAACGAACTTTCACGACTTTTGCAATATAATATTGTTGTAATATACTTTGCATGGTACTTATGACGCATCAGAGAAAAATTTAGCAACAAAACAGTCGTTTTATTGCCTTTATGATACAATGTAAACAAACCCACCAGCACAGAATCAGGACCCACCAGCACCCGTCAGGACCAAATCACCAGCACAGTACGTTCTTTCGCAGGACAACCATACCCACCGTGTATTTCCCATCCTTTGTTAAGTACTTATCCGAGTTCAAACATTACACATAGCTTCAATAGTGTACTTTTTTGTTCATCTTATCTTAAAAAAAAAAACTCTAAGCATATCGTCCCAATCTCATACATGTGTTTTCCAATTAATAAAGTATGTGCGCATTTCCAAAGAATATAGAATCTGGCCTTTGATAACCTTGTTTGTTTTTTGGTAATTTAAGTTTAATGTTTTGAAGTTAAGTATGGTGTCCATTTCCACTGAACTAGTACACATTGTTATAAGAGGTCAGCTGAGTCCCACCTCCAGGTATTGGATTAATTATTGTTCTTCATTGAAGACCCATTGATGGCCTTCGGCGGGTTATCGGATTTTTGGCATATTCCCAATGTCCATTCTGAATATTATTTCGTGTATATTCACCTATTTCCAAGACAGTAATGAGACTATAATATACATGATATCGTCCACAAATTTCGAAAGTGTTATTTGAACATTGTTCATTACACAGTTCAATCTCCTCAATGGTATCATTCGGCGGTTCCGTTTGTCGACAATAGCACTCGTTATACCGTTACAAAATGAACTAATGAAAAAAAAAAAGTAAAGTTCATCTGATCTAGGGCTGGCTTGTCAGTAACTGCTAATTTATTAATCATTTTCATTTTGCTTAGTTTCATCTGTTACCCTTCGGATTTTTCAAAACTGAGTTTTACTTTACCTGTTATTGCTTGTGTTGATGTCTCAGTCATAACAGGTAAAATATCATTATTTGCATTTTGAGATGTTGTACTGGATAATTCTCGTGAAGTAAAAGGCGTACTTTTCGTAGTTATTGCCAGGGATGTGTCACTAGTTATCATGTTCATGAACTCTGTCATCGCTGAGTCTCTAGTAGACACATATGTTGCACTACTCCTTTGTGTATTTGTCTCAATCACAGTTTCACTTGTTCGATCTGTAAAGAATAAGGATTTTGAAATAGAAGATATATAAAAAGAACAAAAAATATAGATCGAAGAAAATCGATATCATTTCATAAACAGAAAGTGAGAAAGGACTCGAACAACTTGATATCATAAGCATTTGATAAGTGCATCGTTGTATTCATCTGCCTCTTCTAAATATCTCAAGCATTTAACTACCTTCAGATTTATTGAAGAACATATCCGCTGAACACGATGAAGGGAATTCCCCAAACAAACAGTAAGCCGGTGATATCATGGTCATTCGTTCGTTATGCATATTCGATACATATGTTACAGGCAACCGCTCGAATAAATACATAATTATGTGTTTTCAGAATTTACTTTGGCATATACATGAGGCAATATATACCACCTTAATCAAAGATATGTAATAATGGAAAATAATGTCACGAATAATGCACGCTGTCTCAATAGAAAATAAATTGTTAAAGTTGCTTTGCCTCAAATCCGGATGCTTTTGTAACAGTTGCATTGCCTCAAATACAGATTCGTTTGAGAGATGCATGAAATAACATTGTAATTAAGTGTGCCCGGTAAGATCATCATAGGCGCTGAATAAATTTTCCTATTTCCCATCCTTTGTTAAGTACTTGTCCGAGTTCAAACATTACGCATAGCTTCAACAGTGTACTTTTTTTTTTATTTCATCTTAACAAAATCTCTAAGCATATTGACCCAATCTCATACATGTGTTTTCCAATTAATAAAGTATGTGCGCATTTCCAAAGAATATAGAATCTGGCTTTTGATAACCTTGTTTGTTTTTTTGTAATTTAAGTTTAATGTTTTGAAGTTAAGTATGGTGTCCATTTCCACTGAACTAGTACACATTGTTATAAGAGGTCAGCTGAGTCCCACCTCCAGGTATTGGATTAATTATTGTTCTTCATTGAAGACCCATTGGTGGCCTTCGGCGGGTTATCGGATTTTTGGCATATTCCCAATGTCCATTCTGAATATTATTTCGTGTATATTCACCTATTTCCAAGACAGTCATGAGACTATAATCTACATGATATCGTCCACAAATTTCAAAAGTGTTATTTGAACATTGTTCATTACACAGTTCAATCTCCTCAATGGTATCATTCGGCGGTTCCGTTTGTCGACAATAGCACTCGTTATACCGTTACAAAATGAACTAATGAAAAAAACAGTAAAGTTCATCTGATCTGGGGCTGGCTTGTCAGTAACTGCTAATTTATTAATCATTTTCATTTTACTTAGTTTCATCTGTTACCTATTCGGATTTTTCAAAACTGAGTTTTACTTTACCTGTTATTGCTTGTGTTGATGTCTCAGTCATAACAGGTAAAATATCATTATTTGCATTTTGAGATGTTGTACTGGATAATTCTCGTGAAGTAAAAGGCGTACTTTTCGTAGTTATTGCCAGGGATGTGTCACTAGTTATCATGTTCATGAACTCTGTCATCGCTGAGTCTCTAGTAGACACATATGTTGCACTACTCCTTTGTGTATTTGTCTCAATCACAGTTTCACTTGTTTGATCTGTAAAGAATAAGGATTTTGAAATAGAAGATATATAAAAAGAACAAAAAATATAGATCGAAAAAAATCGATATCATTTCATAAACAGAAAGTGAGAAAGGACTCGAACAACTTGATATCATAAGCATTTGATAAGTGCATCGTTGTATTAATCTGCCTCTTCTAAATATCTCAAGCATTTAACTACCTTCAGATTTATTGAAGAACATATCCGATGAACACGATGAAGGGAATTCCCCAAACAAACAGTAAGCCGGTGATATCATGGTCATTCGTTCGTTATGCATATTCGATACATATGTTACAGGCAACCGCTCGAATAAATACATAATTATGTGTTTTCAGAATTTTCTTTAGCATATACTTGAGGCAATATATACCACCTTAATCAAAGATCTGTAATAATGGAAATTAATGACAAGAATAATGCACGCTGTCTCAATAGAAAATAATTGTTAAAGTTGCTTTGCCTCAAATCCGAATCCTTTTGTAACAGTTGCATTGCCTCAAATACAGATTCGTTTAAGAGATGCATGAAATAACATTGTAATTAAGTGTGCCTGGTAAGATCATCATAGGCGCTGCATAGATTTTCCTATTTCCCATCCTTTGTTAAGTACTTGTCCGAGTTCAAACATTACGCATAGCTTCAACAGTGTACTTGTTTTGTTTATTTTATCAAAAAAAAAAATCTAAGCATATCGTCCCAATCTCATACCTGTGCTTTTCAATTAATAAAGTATGTGCGTATTTCCAAAAATATAGAATCTGGCCTTTGATAACCTTGTTTGTTTTTTTGTAATTTAAGTTTAATGTTTTGAAGTTTAGTATGGTGTCCATTTCCACTGAACTAGTGCACATTGTTATAAGAGGTCAGCTGAGTCCCACCTCCAGGTATTGGATTAATTATTGTTCTTCATTGAAGACCCATTGGTGGCCTTCGGCGGGTTATCGGATTTTTGGCATATTCCCAATGTCCATTCTGAATATTATTTCGTGTATATTCACCTATTTCCAAGACAGTCATGAGACTATAATCTACATGATATCGTCCACAAATTTCGAAAGTGTTATTTGAACATTGTTCATTACACAGTTCAATCTCCTCAATGGTATCATTCGGCGGTTCCGTTTGTCGACAATAGCACTCGTTATACTGTTACAAAATGAACTAATGAAAAAAACAGTAAAGTTCATCTGATCTGGGGCTGGCTTGTCAGTAACTGCTAATTTATTAATCATTTTCATTTTGCTTACTTTCATCTGTTACCTATTCGGATTTTTCAAAACTGAGTTTTACTTTACCTGTTATTGCTTGTGTTGATGTCTCGGTCATAACAGGTAAAATATCATTATTTGCATTTTGAGATGTTGTACTGGATAATTCTCGTGAAGTAAAAGGCGAACTTTTCGTAGTTATTGCCAGGGATGTGTCACTAGTTATCATGTTTATGAACTCTGCTATCGTTGAGTCTCTTGTAGACACATATGTTGCACTACTCCTTTGTGTATTTGTCTCAATCACAGTTTCACTTGTTTGATCTATAAATTCTGTTGATTATCAAACAAAAAGATGTACCAACAGAATAGAAAAATATATAGAAAAAGAAACTCAAAAGTATGTCAAAATAGAAAGTGCAAAAATAAAACTAAGGACTGAAACCCATTTGGTCAGGATTGATAGCATAAGCATTGAATAAGATCATTGTTTTCCAGAATTTGTGTCATTTCAATGTTTCAAGTACTTAACTATCTTAAGATTTATTAAAGAGTATATCCGTTGAACGTGATGAAGGAAATTCCTAAATAAAATCCAGGCAAACAGTTATATCGGGGTCATTCGTTCGGTATGAATATCAAGTCAGATCAATGGTATAATTATTCGATACATAAATTCCAGTCATCCGCTCGAATATAAATATATATCGAGGGTTAAGTGCCAGAAGGGGCTATCTCACAAACTTGAAGTTTTGAGAAAATTGAGTTTAAAGTTTTGACTGTTCATCATAAATCAGTCATTGACTTTTTATTTTGTTTAATAGAATATACATATAGTTCAATGAATACTTTGTTGTGTAAGATAATGCAAATGCTTTTTATGTTTTAATTAAAGTCGTAATTGACCTAATTTTAAGATAGCACCATTTGGCACAATTTTTTTCATGGCAAAATTTGAATAAAAAGGTGCTATCTTCAGATAGCACCTTTTGGCAGGAAAAAATGCTAAGTTATGTAAACTATTTCTTTATATAGCACCTTGATCACAGAATTCAGATACAATAAAACAATAAAAAGACTATCTGGGTTCACATTTATTGAATGACATTGTAGTTTTGTCTTTAAATTTATCTTAATCCGAGTCTTGATCTTGTTCCTCAACATCAGGCTCGGGTAATCTGTCTTTCTTCCCTTTTTTAGTAGGTAAACTCTTATAAAATTGGACACAGTCCGCCGATATAATGCCGCTCTGACAAAGGGACAGAAGGTCAGCCTTTTTTGCTTCTGTAATAGGTAGCCTTTCTTTATACTTAGAAGAAACTGCAAGATTGTCTACCAATTTTTGTCGACCCCTTGTTACAACTTTGCATGCGATTTCCTTGAACTCTTCACGGAAGCTATACTTGTAATAGATAATATTTGGTGTTTCTTTCCGGAACTGTAGCTGTTTTATTTCTCTCCATCTGACCTTCTCTCCCTTTTTATTTTGCTCCATATTTTTATAATTTTCCTTTTGTAAACTCTTGAAATCAAGAATGTCCCAATACTTTAAAGGTATAACCACATAAGGATTATTTCTGCGTGCCATATGAATAACGGTATCCCATTGACTAGGAATATAAATATTTGTTTTCCGTTTAGCATGTTCAATCGCAGCGTGCATTGAATCGCACTCCATGTGAGTGTGGCCAGTTTCCAAATATTTCTGGTCAATTATATTTATATGTTTGTTTACTTTAACGGAATATAGTAAAGCTGCTGCTACGAATTTGTTTCTGTTTTGTCCCATGCAGTTGTCAGAATAAAATGATATGTGACGAACATATGGGGGCAGGGATGTGATGTACTTATGAAGACACGAAGCCACTTCACAGGAACCGCGTTCTCCTTCCGTTTCATTCCATAAATAGCAAGTCCCTTTGTTATCCCCTAATGAATAAAACGACAGATTGTAGCAGCTTAGTTTCCGTTTGTAATATACCTGACTCACCAAAGAACAGGGAGTAGGCAACACAGCTTCTAAGTCAAATGTTACTGCTTGGTACGATTTGTCTTTTTTGGCAATTTCTTTATCGATCTGCTTCTCCTCCCTTCCACGAACTTTACGTTGTTGATGCTCTGTGTAAATTCGTTTTACTGCCTCATCGGTATTACCTGTTTCAATCATTGTATTGTAATTATGGCAAATCAGGCATTGGTCTTTCTTTGGCTTATGGAATGACATATTATATTCTGAACAAAATATGTTCCTGTAAACATGTTCTTTAACACACCTTTTCTGTTGATCATGGCATTCATCCTTATACAGGTCATACATTTTTCTTATCGTTAAATCAGAGTCAAGGTATTTGCGATTGGTATCTTTTCTGGTATAGTGAGATTCCACCACAGGAAAGGCCTCGATATGTGCACGTATTATATTAAGGTCCTCTGTAGGGGTTCTGTTATGCGCACTGTGTTTTCCTCTTTTATCGGAAATAGGACTGGAATTGTTTTGCTTCTTTTTTAAGGCTGTTTCAATGGTTTTCCTACTGATTCCTAATGTGGCTGTAAAAAACATTTTGCAGACTCGCACACTTTGTCCTTCTACAATAAATGTAAATGTTCTAGCTACCTGCTTCCGTTTCTTGCTAGGTGATCCGATTGAATTCCGTTCCAATACACGAGAACTAATATAATCCCGCTGTCGTTCATAGGATTTTAGATTCCAATAGTTATTGAATAATGCGAGTCTTTCATCTTCACTCAGTTTATCTGCACACCTGAATCTACATTTACTGCAGGCATGCTTTTTTATTGATCTCGCTTTTACAGTTTTTCCTGTATTACTAACATACTCCATACCACTCTGACATTTTATCTTGCGAATATTTTTCTTCCAACTTTCAGGATTAGCTATTTTCTTTCTTGTTAGTCTCCTTTTCTTTGGAGACTGATATTTTGCCTGCTTTCTTGGTGTAATAATTTCATCATCACGTAAAGGATTTTGTACTTTTGATGGTGTACCAGAAGTATTTTCATTCGAATATTCAATGGTTATGTCTGCGGTGCTTGGTTGACAGTCAAGATCATCGCAAATTTCCAGTTCATTTTCAGATTCCAATTGTAACCCCTTTACACGTTTTTTAACTGAGTCATAGTGTTCATGTCCCGGAACACAAAGGTATGCAAGAGTAATTTCTTGTTTCTCATATGTCTCTGTTAAAGAAGGAGTGATTACAACAACTGGTTGATCAGGGTTGCTGCTGTATATCTTAACTGTAACTGCCAAAAGGTTAGCTATTGCCAATGGCATGGTATCTGATAAATTATTTTGCCAACTATCTTCCTGGCGCAAAAGTTCTATCTCATTACACAGGTTGTCTTCGGCGGAATTTAAAAATTCACCATAATAGTTAGAATTTTCTTCTATATGATTACACAGTAATTGTCTAAGTGTTATAGCATCAATTTTCTCTGTTGTTTGTCTTGACACGGCCTCAAAGAAGCAATTACCTACAGCAGGCACATGCTGGCGACATAATGCGTTGCTTTTCAATAAAACATCCAATCTCTTTGAGTGATTTCTGTTTATATCATGTCGTTTTCTATACTCAGAAAGACTTTCTTGCTCTGCAATTTTCATCTCTATGAAAATGTCTTCTTTTTGTCCAGATAATTTTGATTTATCCAATTGTTTTATTGGTTTACAAGTTTTACTTTCGAATAGACATTTTGGTTTCTTCTTACATCTCCTGCGTTTTTTAGAATTGACAACTTCAAAACCATCTGATGACTCGGACACATTGATACAGGAACTCGAATCTGAACTACTAATGTCACTCTTAGTTGGAACATACTCGTCAGAAGAGGATATTATTTCCTCAGAAGAATATTCAATAGCGGTCTCATTCTCATCGGGACATTCAATGAGGTTTTCTTCTACAATTTTGTCTTCCATTGACAAGGCTGCATATTCAACTTCTGGGGAACTTGTCAGCGGAAATATTGGCTCCCTAGCTATCATCTCAATATTTTGAATGTTCAACACATCTGTGTCATTCCATTCCTCTGACCTTAAAATAGTGCCTATACGACGACAGGGTTCATTTCGCAAGTATTGGTGGTATTGATGTACATTCATATCCCATCTACCATCATCAGATGACCACTCTGATGTTTCTTCTGTTGAGGAAGAATCGTCATGGTCTGTATGATCTGCTATAACTTCGTTCATATCTGACTCTGGGATCCTTTCTGCGATGTAAACTTTTTGTAGATCTTCCCAATCTATATAATTAGCTTCAGACCAATCGCTCCATTGTTCGTCCGAACTCATCTGCAACCGAATAATTAATATTGATGATATCTATTAATACCAAATGCTTGAATTACATTTTATGGTTTAACTGAATTATTAAATTAATATGTGAAAATAAATAATACAGATTTTCATCTAAAAATTAGTGAAAAAAAATTAATTTAAATAAAATGAAATTACAAAATATATTTTGTTATAAGGTACACTGTTTTTATCTTTTTTATTATTGATCATTTTTTATCAATTTGAAGATTAGTAATTGCAGATAAAATGCTGGAAAAATAGTATATTTCTGTTTTAATTAAAACTTACCTCAAACAGTTAAATCTTCTTCTAAAAAACCTCAAAAATCTCTTAGGAAAATTGTTTTATGAAAGTACCAGTGTTGTTTCTGCTATCATTTATTGTGAATAATGGTAAATATTAGTGTGAGAAAGCTACATCTTATCTATAGTGATGTATCATATTTCTGAAACTGTCAGAATAATATGTTTTGGATATCAACAGGGGTTATCTCTGACTATAATTTTACATGTGTAGTGCAGTAAGGTGTTATCTGAAATATAACACCATCTAGCACTAATTATTTCCAGATGGCACCTTCTTGCACACAATTTAATGTATATTTTAGATAACACCCTGTGGTTTTCTATTATATTTTTTTTATTATCAATAGGATTGTTTTAATTATTTTTGTTAATAAAATATAACACATTTCAATTGTTTTTAAACATTTAACTCAAAATATGCAAAAAATCGAAATAGCACCTTCTGGCACTTAACCCTCGATATATAGATATGTGTTTTCAGAATTAAATTGAGAAATATACATGAAGCAATATGTATTCCTTAGTCAATGACAAATTATATTGAAAAATAATGACATGAATACATTAATGCACGCTGTCACAATACAAAACAATTTGTATAACAGTTGCGTTGCCTCAAAAACAAATTATTTTGAAAAAAATGCATGAATTATTATTTTAATTAAGTGTGCCTGGTTAGAACATCATCGGCGCTGAATACATTTATATATTTCCTATCTTTTGTGAAGTACTTAGACGAGTTTAAACATAAGGCAGAGTACATTTTATTTTATTTTAGCTTTAAGAAAAGCTCGAAACAAAACGTCCAACTCTCTTACATATATTTTCAATTCTAATAAAGTATGTGCGCACTTCCAAAACTATAGACTCTTGCCTTTGGTAACCTTGTATAATTTTTAGTAATTTAAGTTCATGTATATGTTTTAGAGATACTTATGTTGTCTATTTTCACTGATCTAGTACAAATTTGTTTTTAGTGGCCAGATGAGTTCCACTTCCGGGTATGCAATTATCTCCCTGCGTTAAAGACCCATTTTTGGCATTCGGCGAATTGTTGACTTTTTGACATATTCCGAATGACCACAATGAATATTATTAGGTGCATATTTACCTATTTCTGAGACAGTCACAAACTTTTCATCTACATGATATCCTCCACAAATTTCGGAAGTGTTACCTGAACAAGTTATTTTACATCGTCCAATCTTATCTATGGTCATGATGGTATCATGTGACGGTTCCGTTTGTCGACAATAACAACTTCTATCCTATAAGAAAATAAATTAATAAAAAAAACAAGTTAAGGGTTCATGTGACATATTTATGATGTTATAATGGTAAATTATATTAGTTAAAGACCCTTTACGATATCTTCAACGTTTTTTTTTTCATACTTGTGCATAGACTGTCGATCGGATTATATTGACAATACATTTACCTCCTTTTTAGCTAACAATAACAAATTTTATAGTTCAGTAATACAATTTGAACTATTTATAGATAGGAAGATGTGGTGGAAGAGCCAATGAGACAACTCTCCATCCAAATAACAATTTCAAAAATTAAACCAGTTTAGGTCAATGTACGGCCTTCAATACGGAGCCTTAGCTCACACCGAACAACAATCTAGTAAGGGCTTCAAAATTACAAGTGTAAAACCATTCAAACGTTGAGCAGAAGGTAAACCAGCCGGAGCACGTGAAATCAATCCTTGTTTTAGAAAGGTTCGTGTTGCTTAGTCTTTTTTTTTTTCTGTGTTGTGTTCTGTGAACTATTGGTTTTCTGTTTGTTTGTTCTTTTTTAAGCCATGAGGTTATCAGTTTATTTTCGACTTATGAGTTTGAATGATTCTTTAGTATCTTTCGCTCCCCTTTTATAGCAAGGACTTATCGCCTATTCTAGTAATTCTAGTACTTAAACCTCTATAGTAATGCAATGACTTTGAAATAGTAAAAAAACTTAAGGTGATATCACATATCTTACACATTGAATTTCATTTCTTCACCTTAAAAAGGTATTGTGCATAAGGTTAACGTTTTTATCCTTTTGTGTATCTTCTGAATTTTGTTGATTGAGTCAAAAGAGACCGTTGTAGTTTTATTTTACTAAATTCATAAATTGAACGGATATGTATTAAAAGAAGATGAGCCTACACATTGCACATATATTGAAAGAGAATCCAGAAACAAAAATTGTCAATTTATTACTAAAAGGTTCTGGTTGGACGTAAAAGGTACACTATGTTCGAACGGGCTGCAACTGTACCTAAATCTTAGTTCAAACTCCAGTTAAACAAAACAAATACTATCAAAAGTTATGCCATTAAAGTGCGCGGTTTGGCATGTCACAAAACCAGGTTCAACCCACCATTTGTTCCTTTAAAAAATGCTTTGTACCAAGTCAGGAATATGGCCATTGTTATATTATTGTTCGTTTCTCTGTGTGTTACACTTACCCTTCCGGAGCACCTGAGATCACCCCTAGTTTTTGGTGGGGTTCGTGTTGTTTATTCTTTAGTTGTTTTATGTTGTGTCATGTGTACTATTGTTTTTCTGTTTGTCTTTTTTTCATTTTTAGCCATGGCGTTGTCAGTTTGTTTTAGATTTATGAGTTTGACTGTCCCTTTGGTATCTTTCGTCCCTCTTTTAACGTTGCGTCGTTTGTTTTCTCTTATTTTTTAGTGTAAATTCACATTGCGAT
Organism: Mytilus galloprovincialis; assembly: GCA_037788925.1. Lineage (NCBI taxonomy): Eukaryota > Metazoa > Mollusca > Bivalvia > Mytilida > Mytilidae > Mytilus > Mytilus galloprovincialis. Next base: position 69,625,035 of record CM075343.1, on the reverse strand, counting down.
AAGACGTGTCACGGTACTTTTCTATCCCAAATTCGTGTATTTGGTTTAGATGTTATGTTTCTTATTCTCCTGGGATTTTGTTTGATGCTTGGTCCGTTTCTGTGTGTGTTACATTTTGGTGTTGTGTCGTTTTTTTTCTCTTGTATTTAATGCGTTTGTTGCCCCGATTTTTTTTGTCCATGCATTTATGACTTTTTAACAACGGTATACTACTGTTGTCTTTATTTGTTTTCATGGTGATGCTTTTGTCGATTAAATGCCCATAAACGTTTTCGTACTGAAAGTAACCAAAACGTTCTGGTTTTTTTTTTTAAAGGAGCAGGTTCAGTAAGACCCCTTTTTTGCTCCAAAATATAGCAGTTTTAGGACATTGTGAAAATGTAATCGTTAAGAAATTTATAGCAAAGTAGAATGCTTCTGCTTCATAAATATGGGCTTTGTTTGACAATACAATGCACATATAACGGGCACTAGCATCATTAAGTCATGCCAATAAAATCATCATAAATACCAGGATTTAAATTTTATATTTACGGCAGACGCGCGTTTCGTCTCCAAAAGACTCATTCGTGACGCTCGATTCAAAAAATGATTATAGGGCCAAACGCTCATTTCGTCAAATTACTGAAATCTTTACAATTTTAGCATTTTAGTTAAATTGTAGACGGTTTCCTTTTTCAATGAAAGTGACCGCATTCGTATTAGTTCATAATATTGAAATGTAAGTTGTATTTGGTGATAATACATAATATATATAAAGATTGAGGATGAACACGGATGCGGCCACTTTCTTAAAGTGTTGGAATATTTGATAGATTTTCATATTTAATCTTGAATCGAAGCATTTTAATGACTTAATCAGTTATTAAAATCTTCCACATAAGCTAACTAAGTCAGTGGAAATAGACACTTAATTGTTAGCAAAAACTATCTTTAAAAAAAGATATCCGACGTAGTCACAAATTGTTTTGTGAATATTCCGATTATATCTAAATAAGTGATTTATCATTTAAATAACGTGTTCTCTGTTTGTGTTCAGTAGTCTAGGTTCTCGTATCTTTCTGTTTACATTCACCAAAACCCCGCGGAAACCTCACATGCGAAGGTGGGTTGTAAAAGTCATGTACGTTCATACAAAAAGTTTACATTAAACATAATAAAATTCTCCCGAATAAACAGCTGCCATGGATTAAAAGAGCTATTGGAGAAACAATTATTATAATTTTTGTAAGATGCAGTTCAAATATTTATAGTTTTTCACTTGCTTTCCATCACGTTATAATTTACGAGACGTTTTTTCAAACACTACCAAATCATCTACCTTGACAGCTTTAAACAATGGTTTTCACAAAAAATATAATCATAAAATAAATAAATTCATCGAGAACTAAATGACCATCGATAATTTGGCTCTTATTTGGGGCTAAGACATCTTACTGTTGCACACCAACAAAATTGTAAAGCAGACAGTGATATATTATAAAAACATGTGAGTGAAACCAGTGGTTCAAAGTTGTATTTAGCAAAACAAACTTACATATGTTCCATAATACTGATTGTTCTCATCATCATATTTACATTTCCTTTCACACAACATATTAGTTAGTAGATTATTCTCAATCTTATATGTCCAAAAACTGTCTAATTTGTAACATGATTTATTCACTGAACGATCTGAAAAAGGTAAAAGTACATATGATACTGACTGTCAATAGATTATTATCATCATCTGTATTTGTAGTTCTATTCCTATATACAAGTAATATTGAACATTGAACATAAATGTACATGTTTGTAAGTAATAATGCCATTAGTATATTAGACAAATGATAAAAAAAAAGGACAATAGGACTTGTGTGTGGTGCGAAAGAAGTCATGTATAGTATAACGGTTCGTGAAATAAAGATATTATCAAGTAGTTCAAACTCACATGACTTTTACCAGTAGAACACAAATTAAAAGAATCTGACACAGGGTGTTCAACATTCAAAATCAAGCATTTATGTTAACTGCGGATATGTGTTTGCATGCTTGGTATCGAACAAATAAGCGTTTCAGATTATTATTAATTTTTGTCACTGATGCATTTTTTAAACAACGATATTGCTTTTGCTCATACATACGGTACGCATTTATCCCAAATAGATGTTTATCATAGATTTTAACGAAGGTAATAAATACATCATGGTCATTTATTAATTCAGAATTTTCGTCACCATCAATTGCTTTCTACTTAAACCAGTTGTTGGTATTATACCGTTATTTTCCCCATATATTCCATGACCATAGAACACTCAACCCCTTATGGGTGGAATTGTGCTATATGTTAATACTATAAAGACAAAGTATTTCAATCAGCTTAATTGACTTCAAATATTTATTTTTTGGACGTTAATGATGGAAGTGTGCCAAGAACATTTAGAAAATCACTTAGCATGGACAACGTCATATTTTCGATAAAATAAGATATGTTGTGCCTGACATATATTATATGTGTTATGGTAATGACACCTAATCAGCGCCTTCATCTTTTATGCTTGATTTTGTTCAAGGCAATGTATACGATGATTAACGTTTGCAGTTTGATACAGATTACCGGACATAAAGTATAATTTATTGTCTAATTGCTACCTTAGTTTTTTTCATTAATACGTATTGCAATTTCCATTATTATTAAATTTAATATCAGTTTTTAGCACTAGAATAATCTTTGATCAATCCTGGTTCTATCTTTTTTTTTTGATAAATAGTTTTGTTTATTTAAGTGTGACGTTATTTTTTGTTTGCTGTTTTTGCAAATGGAACGGGACTTTTTGCGTTGAGGCCTTGACTTACTCGGGTGTGTCTATTTTTTGTGTTGGATTATGCTGGTTTATAAAATGTATCCGGCAAGTAGTTAATACTTCAGTTTCATCATGTATATCTTATATAAATTCATTTAATAAAATTAACAGTTTGCAATAGTATGAATTTATTTAAAATAAAAAGGAGGTGCGTATCCCAAACAGAAAACCATGGCCGTACTACAATCAGCTTCTTTTAACATTTGCTGTTTAACATTGTACTTGTTTGGGATTTCGAACTGTTGTATATGGGTATCACTAGTAAATAAAGGCAACAGTAGTATACAGATGTTCAAAACTCATAAATTGATAGACAAAATGACAAATCCAGTTCATAAACCAAAACCGAGGGAAACGCATTAAATACAAGAAAATGATGACACAACATTTAAATGTAACACACACAGAAACGAACTGAGCATTAGATGTTTTGTTTTTTAATGTTGTGTCGTTGTTCTCCTCTTATATTTACTTCGTTTCCCTCAGTTTTAGTTTGTAACCCGGATTTATTTTTTTCCCATTGATTTATGAGGTTCGAACAGCAGTTTACTACTGTTGCCCTTATTTGTTGACAAATGCATATGATTTAATAATATGCAAGTATTATTCAAAATATAAATGTGTTTTATCATAATTTCAAACGTTGATAAAAACGTCAGGCTGTCATAAATATTAAAATTATCCTCACATATCAAAAGGCTTCCGCTCACTTCCTTAAATGTTGTAATTTTGATAAATTTACCTATTTCCGAGCCAGTTATCAGCATATGGCTTATATCCCCTCCACATGATTCTTCATCGTTTCCTTGACAAGCCGCAGTGCAATTACCATTCCCCATTTTGTCAGACTCCGAAAGTTCTGCCTTTCGACAAAAGCAACCAGAGTGCTGAAACAAAATGAACTTATGAAAATACAAGTTCAGTTTTACTTACTATACTCATGATGTTACAAAATATACAGTGCAGCACTTGCAACTTTTTGGCGTTACAGTTTGACGTGAATTTGACTGTTCGATGACTTACCAGTAACGGATGTATGGCTAATCGATGAATGATCGGTGATTGGTGACCAAAAAAATGTCAAATACGTCAAATAAGCTATGTGAGAGTTTCCGTGACAATGATCGGCGATCGATAAGTAAATTTAATATATGCACGAATAGGATGGATACGTATATATCTAAAGTTCTTATGCTAGACGAATTCCTCAGTATTTACAGATGACAAATTTTTGTGATTTTAACCTTTCACTTCATATTTTCTTTTTTTCCTGCCAGATAAATTATATCAGTACACAATAACGTCATGCTCTGAATGTTTCTGTACCAATAAAAAGTGAATACATCGTTTAAAATAAGAACTGTATTTGATATCACTGGTTGATGAAAACAGTACAAAAGTTAAGTTATCAAAATTTATGCTATCATTTAATTGATTGAGAGTGTTGTTTTAACTATTGATTCAAATTAATAAATTAATATCAATATTTTTTTTCTTTTTAATATAATATCAATAAAATGAAAATACGGGAGTTTCTCGCTACATTGAAGACCAATTGGTTGCTTTCGACTGTTGTCTGCTTTATGGTCTGTTTCTTGTCTCTTTGACACATTGCCCATTTCCATTCTGATTTTTATGAAATATTTGTTTCTCTCTTATAAGAATGCTATGATTTTTATTTTTATTTGATAGAAAAAAGAATAATTTTTTTCATGATTTTTCTGTATATCAGGATTGGTAGTTTTCTTTATAAAATATGCTGAATTTTCTTTATTTCTATAGTTAAGGATTGGTTGTTTTTCATAAAAATAGAAAATAAATATCAGAGAAACTAAATTGAATGTTGCTCGAATTGTTAAACCTTATAATTTTTTTCTTTTGCTAAAAAAAATTATTCTTCCTCGGTCATAATAACCTTCCATCAATACCGAACGGAACAAAGAACTAACATGACGGTTGCCGTATACATTGCAAGCAATGCTTACCCTTCCGGAGCACCTAAATTCACTCCCGATTTTTCTTAAATATTATTCATAACTGTTGATGTAAATGTCCTTCGGTTTTTGTGAGTGTTTTTTTAACTCCTTGGTTTTAATTGTGATTGTCTTCTAACTAGTTTATGATTTCAAATGTTTCAAGACAAGATTGTTTGATAGAAATTATGAACCGCCATTTCAATTCAATATTTTTTGTGCATCAGGATTGGTTGTTCTTTATAGAAATAATACTGAATTTTAGAAAAAAAAGATACTAAATGTTTGTACGTGTTTCCAAAATATGCCAAACTTTATCTTTCACATCAGAAATAATGCAATGTCAATTGCATTTAGTTATTTTAAATGCCTTTAACATGTTTAAGTCGTAATTTTTTTATATTAATAATCAAGGGAAAAGTATGCATCAACTCTTGTTTTAATAAAAAAAAAAACAATGCAATCAATCTTGTTTTAGAATGGAAATTATTGGCTGTCTTTAGATTTTTGTACTTTTTATATTTTAAAATTGCTTGTTTTTCATAAAGATAAAGGAATATCAGAGAACATATACTTAAATAATGTTTGCATTGTTTAGAACTACCAATCGCATTTATTTTGATAAAACAAATGATGCAATGTTATTTGTAACTAGTAATTTCAAAGGCCTCAAAACCAGATTTTATATTATAGAATTTTATAAAGTAAGTTGAAAAATCTTAAACGTTTGTTTGGGTTTAAAATAAAAGCAATAATTTCTTTTATTTGATAGAAATTATAAACCGCCATTTTAACTCAATATATTTTGTGCATCAGCATGAAAATTGTATTTGTTTTTCATAAAATATACTGAATTTCAGGGAAAGGTTTTAGATTTTTAATTTGTTCGCGTTGCTGAAAAATGCAAAGAACATGAAGAAGTTATGTTTCATATCAGAAATAACGCAACGTCATTATAAATGCCTTTAAGGTGGTACCCAACACTTTAACTAAAATTAATTTGGCTCGTTTAATTTTCTTAAAATTTTGACAAAGTAATTACTTTGACCCTTTGACAATGTTTGACAAAAATATAAAAATTTCAATAGATGTGAACCAACCGTTTTATCAGAAAAAATACACTGGTTATATAGCAGTTTGACAAACACTTCTTTTGATCATTGAGAAGCCTAATATTCCTTTTACAACACAACGTAACTAAAACGTTTAGCTGATTTTACGGAGTTATCTCCCTGTAGTGTTAGGTACCACCTTAAACAAACAATTTGGAGTAAAATTGGAAACAAGTTATCCATAAACTTTTGTTTTTGCTGAATAAGAATGCAATCATGCCTTTATCTGAATGGAAATTATTAAACGCCATTAGATTGTTGTACTATTTATAGATAATAATTGGAAGATCAGAAAAAATATACACTAAGTTGTTTGCATTGTTTAAAATTACCAATAATTCCTATTTTTATAAAAAAAAATCAACAATGGAATTTGTAATTTGTTATTTAAATGACATCAAGATAAGTTTTTTTTTAAGAATTTCAAGAAATTAAGGGTTATATTCTAATAATTAAATTTTTGATGTCACGCGTCTTCTGATTGTCTGACGTTATTTTGTTATAAGCCCATAGACATAATTTAGTCATGTGACCGTGACGTCATCAACGTTTTTTCCTGGTTGTCTACGGTTTAAAATCGAATTTAGAATTTAATTATAACATGTATAAGAAATGATTGTAATATTTTTTCTGTCTATTCGAAATGACATAAAATATGTTGTGCACACTGTTAAATAACCCGCTACGCGCGTTATGCAGAGTGCACCAAATTTTTTATGCTATTTCTTCATAGACAGAACAATTATTACAGTCATTCCTTAAAAGAGGGACGAAAGATACCAAACTCATCAATCTAAAACAAACTGACAACGCCATGGCTAAAAATGAAAAAGACAAACAGAAAAACAATAGTACACATGACACAACATAGAAAACTAAAGAATAAACAACACGAACCCCACCAAAAACTAGGGGTGATCTCAGGTGCTCCGGAAGTGTAAGCAGATCCTGCCCCACATGCGGCACCCGTCGTGTTGCTTATGTGATTACAAATCCGGTAAATAGTCTAATTCGGTAGGTCAAATTCATGAAAGGGAAGGGGATTGTAGTTACGATGTAAGGAACATATCCGATATCATTTGTGAAACGGTTATTCCATAGAGGTCAACCAACTCGTGATGGCGTCTGTAAAATTTACGAAGGGATAATTTCAACTTCACCATTTGGAACTCTTGGTTTAATAGCTTCCTTGTGAGCAGTAACCCTCTATCAAGAAAATCATGATAGGAAATGCAAGCACGGGAATATCGTATCAATTGGGAGATATATACCCCGTATGCAGGTGCTGCTGGAATGTTGATACTTCAAAATGGAAAGTACACAATTGGAAAGCTGAAGTCATCTCTTTTGTCGTAAAGTTTTGTCTTCAACCGACCCTCATTGTCAATTTCTAGATATGAAGCCGACTTAACTGTATCTGTAGTATCCTTTATCTCCAATTCGATGGGATAGATGCGCTCCACATAGTCACCAAATTTTGAATTCTTTAGTGAAAGAACGCCTTAAATAACGTTTTTTTTTTTAATAAATGATAATTTCATTTCATTTACAGAGTATTTTCGGATAACAATTAAATAAAAATGCAATAAACACCGTTAAGTACTCCCGGCTGTGAAAATAAGTCAAATTGAAAATTACCATTCTTTTAAAGCTATATTCAAATGCAGTTTTATCTGAATATTTCTTTTCTTTTTCCATTTTTAAAACTTTCAATTTAAAATGATAAAAAAATATTGATATTTTTTAACTGTTCGTTAGTTTTTATGTCGACATTTTTCTTAATGAAATAAAACTAAGATTCCGTATTTTGTATTAATTTACCATGTGACGTAGTAGAGTTCAATCAGTTAAAAGGGTTGATCGGTCCTATCTGTCCGATCCGTCCGATCATTCAATTATTTTTTTCATAAAACTGACGGATTGTTGACGTGATTCTGACACGAACTTGACTGAGCGGTGACTGATCTTGCAAGTAATGTAACTATACACAGGGGAGAAAGTATTGAAACACCTTGATTTTTTTAAACTTGGACAATCAGCCTCTTATTGTGGATGGAACATGATAAAATATTTATAAAATAATATTGACACATAGTTTATGATAACATTGGCATTAAAACGAACAAAAATGTACGAAAAAAAATGTTTTATCTAACCAAAATTTTTATAACAAAATGAAGTGTTTTTTGTACAAAAAAAATGCATTTTACAACTTTTACTGTTGTCGAACTTTACAATGTCAGACACTTTTTGCGTAGACCTCATTCAAACCGATAACCGTATCTTAACGTCTTGATTCCTGCCATATGTCGACTAATTAGTTGCTAAGGTAGCAAGAACCATTCCTGACCAAGGGTATTGTTTATTTCATGTCAGATGTGTATGAACTGGGGTGTCCTTTCGTGCACTTTATGCTCAAAAGCGATATGGTTCAAAGTCATGCTACGATGGGGCCAAGGAATATAAACCGAATTCCATTGGACAAATTGATCTTCCTCCACGATGCTAATTTCTAACTTTGGCGGGCCCTGCACTATATTGGATACGGGCAACTGTGTGTCTGTTCGTAGACAAAGGTCCCCGAAATGGTCGTATCGTTCGATAGCCAGTAGCGATTAGCCGATCTCGAACAGTTCTTGTGTTAAGGCTCCTGTATGGTCATCACTCTCTTTTAAGATTGTATTGTTTGTAATCGGTTTCCTTCTGATCAACCTCCATTATGCTTGATTTTCCCTAGTAGATGTCAAAGGAGGTCTTCCTGATCTCGGCAGGTCTTTAACATCGTTTGTTGTCTGATTTTTATTCTCAAAACGACTTATAGTGGAATTGTGATGACCAACATGCGTGCAATTGTCATAGCGAAATACCTGTTTCTCTCATCCTGATTATTTGTCATCTTGCTGCAGTTATGAGTTGTGGATGACCAATTAAAAGGGGTCAATCACATTACTTTGTAAACTTGGTTCTTTAAAGTGTTGAAAACAATGAGGATAAAAACATCTGTTTTCTTGTTTACGAATACAATAGATGCATGTGCAGATAAGAACTTATCGAGTCGATATTTATTGATATAACTCAGGTGATATTTGGATAATGTTTTACTAGTTCTATTTCAGCAAATCATTTCACAAAAAAAATGAGTGTTTTTTAATTTTAATTTCAATTTGATGTTGCAATACTTTTTTCCATTGGTATATAATCATTGGAAGTCAAATGTGTTTACTTTTCCACTACGCCTATGCAAAAAGTAAATATTAAACTCTGTATATACCTTAATTGTTTGCCTTACAGTTCAAGGGGTTTCTGTGGTTTATGAGTACATCTTAAAGTCCTCAAAATGTTTTGTAAAGGGCGAAATTAGGGAAACCAATTGAAATACATTTGTTTTATTTTTCACTTATGGCACCTGTTCTAGTAATTGTAGTATAGGTCTTTTATAAAAATAAGGCCGTTAGCTCTCTCGTTTGAATTGGTTTACTTTGTCATTTCGAGGCCTTTTATGACTATGCAGTATGGGATTTGCTGATTGTTGAAGCCTGTACGGTGACTTATAGCTGTTAATTTCTGTGTCATTTTGGTCTCTCGTTGAGAGTTGTCAATCATACCACAACTTGTTTTATATTTTGTAAGAATTAAAGACGAAAATGCATGTATAATTAGTGTAACTTTCAACATAATAATGTCATGCAACATGATATATTGATTCAGAAATCAAATTTTTGAAACCCATAACCACATACATATGTTATTTAACAAAATATAGCGTACTTTTTACAACAACAGATAGGAGTAAAAGTCGTGGTCTGTCCCGTCCATAAAACAACATGCTTTAAATTTGTGTACCAACACCATTATTGTTTTTTACAAATATGCAAATAATCTATACTTGTCCGTTTTCAATCTTACATAAAGAAATTGGGTGCAATAAAAACAAAAGTTGAATTTAACTGCAGATTTATTGTTTTTTTCTGAATTTTAAAAGAATTTACTCCCTACGAGCAAGCCCCTTTAAGTTATACTGTGCATACGTATTATTCTAATATTTAACAGTTAATCTGATCAAATTTGAATTTCATTGTACTGTAAAAAAGAAATTAAATGACCAAATTGATATTCAATCTTGTAATTCAAAGCGAACTGACAACGCCAGGGTCAAATTAAAACAAAAACCAAATGTATATATATGCTGACTAAGAAAATAGAATTCACCCAGATTATAAATTCATAGCCATATAAAAACAACAGAAGACCGTACAATACACAAAATAGGCTTGAATGGTGAATATAATTTTCATAATTTATCAGTATTGATATTTAGATATATTTGCCACTGGACATTGAATAACAAACATTTAATCAAAGTTCCATATGATTGAACAATGTTAATATAGATATTTTACATCTCTATGATATATGGTTTCTGAGATACAGTGACAGAACATGCAAGTCAAATGCGTCAATTGTGTAGCTATTATAACTTCATGCGATAGGAAACCTTCGCGAAACAAAACATAAAAATAGCCAACAGAAGATGATAAATTTCAAATTTATTTTTCTACAGCAATCGGATAGGACTTTGTTGATGGCATCACGTAGAATAATAATCTGAACAAATTAAGTGTATAGTTTATTCATAGAACGCATTGATAATCAAGACAAACTATAGATAATGATCTTCCTAGATAAACTTGGAAATACATCATACATGTTACTGCAATAAGCAGGGCTAGATTTAAAAAAAGATCCGCGCAAGGGTCGAAAGACGTATCAATAAAATATAAAATCTATTTATTTTTAGGTCAATTTACATATTATGCATATATAATATGTTCATATATAAATGAGCAAGCAGTGTTAGAAACACACTATGATAAATTTTTTCATTGTCTATCGACTTTTTATGTTTAAAGACATCTTTATTTTTGTTGAAAAGCTAATAGCAAAACAAGAACCTATTTTTCTAAGATCTAAGATTTCCCTACCTGAGGTAGAGGAAGCATTAGTTTCATTATAATAACAAACTTAATCAAATGCTTAATATTTCAGTCTGGTGAGCTATCCATTCAAGAGGTTCTGACAATATTGGGATAGCAAATATTGATAGTTCTAGCTAAAATAGCTAAATTACCGTTGGTTGCACCTTCAATAGACCATTTTTTTCTGTAATTGTATATCTATGCAGATTCATGTTGTCTTTTCTTAAGTTCACAATAATTAATAGACAAAGTGTTTTTTTTTTTTTTTTTAAATGCTGGTGTATATCTATGCAGATTCACGTTATCTTTTCGTAAGCTAACAATAATTAACAGACAAAGTTTTTTATATTTTCTATAAATGCTGGTGTATATCTATGCAGATTCGCGTTATCTTATTGTTAAGCTTACCATACTGTTAAACCCGGTAGAAAACAGTGAACATGTGTCAGGTACATAAACAAAAACTTTATGGTTAAATTTTAAGCAAAGAAATCTTACAGAAGTTCCCGAATAGGCATAATTTGCAGCAGCATCTTTACAGTGGTTTTCACATAAACCGTTAGTTATGTCTGCAAACCAAGGCCTGGCTGTCCATAGGTTTGCATCGAATCTATAACAGGAATACCCCAATGCACAACCTGCAAAATAAGAATTGTTTGATATGGTACCGATGAATTTAACATACGTCAGTATATAAGTTATACTTCGAAAAACGATTTCTTTTCTTTCCAATCTTACATAAGCCATGAACATTAATTATCGATTCAGAAAACAAATCTACACCAAAAACTAAGATTAATCGGTTTAAAAAAATGGTTTAGAAACCACCGAAAATAGAACCATAACGGCTGATTATTGCAAACCATTATTTCATTATTTCAGTTTTATTAATGATTGAAAAAAACAAAAACTCGTGATAGCATCTGTAAACTTTACGAAGGGATGATTTCAACTTCACCATTTGGAACTCTTGGTTTATTAGAATCCGTTTGAGCAGTTTTCCTCTATCAAGGGAAACATGATAGGAAAAACAACACGGGGTTATCGTTACAATTGGGAGATATATACTCCTTATGCAGGCGCTTCTAGAATGTTGTTACATAGACATGGAAAGTTCACACATTGGAAGGTGAAATTATCTCTTTTTTGTCGTGAAGTTTTGTTTTCAGCCGACCCTCATTGTCAATTTATAGATGAGAGTCAAAATATGAAGCAGACTTAACACGATTCTGAGTGTATTTTATCTCTTGTTCAATGGGATAGGCACCACATTTTGTATCATTTATGAAAGAACATCATCTATATATCGGAACGAAAAGTTAAAAGATACTGCTAACTTTAAGGTGTGTATGTGAAGAGGCCTTCTAAGATGAAGATGGACGTTACTACTTGTACATCTCGCACCAACTAAAGATCTTCAGAAGTTTTACGATCGATCAGAAGATGTTAAAGAGGGACGAAATATACCAAAGGGACAGTCAAACTCATAAATCGGAAATAAACTGACAACGCCATGGCTAAAAAGGAAAAAGACAAACAGACAAAAAATAGTACACATGGCACAACATAGAAAACTTATGAATAAACAACACGAACTTTATCAAAAAAGTAGGGGTGATCTCAGGTGCTCAGGAAGGATAAGCAGATGTTGCTCCATATGTGGCACCTGTTGTGTTGCGTATGTGATAACAATTTAGGTAAATAGTCCAAATTGGTAGGTCATATTCATGAAAGGGAAGAGGATTGTAGTTACGACGAAAGGAAAATATCCGATATCACTTGTGAAACGGTTATCCAATTAGTCAATCAACCCGTGATGGCGTTCGTAAAATTTACGAAGGGATAGTGATTTGTTTCTATTCCATAAAAACACATTTGTGAATTATCAGTCTTGATAGCTACAAGAAATAAATTCATAAAAACACTGAACTCCGAGGAAATTTCAAAACGGAAAGTCCCTAATCAAATGGCAAAATCAAATGGTAAAACACATCAAATGAGTGGACAACAACTGTCATATTCCAGACTGGTACAGGCATTTTCAAATTTAGAAAGTAATGGATTGAACCTGGTTTTATAGCTGGCTAAATAAAATACCAATGGGGTTTAAAATTAATATCAATATAAACAAAATCCCCTTCCATTTAAATTATCAAACAGTTCACTATGGATATTAAAAAAAATGTTTTAACGGCAATTTTTTAGTTTGTGTAATATAAACTGGAGAATAACTTAAATCATAGTATTATTCAATATATCAAACTTCCTTAAATATTCACAAAAAGTTCTACTTTCCTAATAATATGTTGTATTAACACTTTACCCACACAAGGAGTACATAAATTATCGGCTGCATGTAGTTAAAACTACATGTAATTATTGATGTTATATCAATTGAAACATAAATGTGTTGAGTTTAAGTGAAGAGTACTCTTATACTACAAACGCATTTGCTTAGCTCAACGTGAATACAGCCTTATATGTAACAGTTTCAATACATATTTCATCAATTATAAAAAAAAAAAAAGAACATATGCAATAATTTCACGTCATAATAATTCCAAAAAATCATTGAAAGCATGTCAAAATTTATTAAGAATACGTTTTGAATATCGTGATCAGTTCGATGTAGGTCTTGAAATAAATTTCAACTGTTTAGTTTTTTGTATTATTCGGCTAAGTAGAAACATTAACATAATGTAATAACACTTGAACTAATCTTTTACATGTTATATGTCTTGAAATTTAAAAGTCAGCAAATAAAAGCTCTATTTTGAGCCACTCCAAATTCTTATTATTTGTTTTCTTCTATTAAACATGATAGTGTTAACATTGTTTTTTGCAGTTTTTTTCTACTTATGATCTTACCTGTATTCTTTAAGTCAAAAACAGAGTAAATACACGCCACAGTTATGATTGTATGGTACATTTCAGTAAACACAGCTGCAATCGTCTATCATTTTGAAGAGAATATCAGTTATATAATTAAACGCACTTTGAAGCAGTTATTTTTTGGTCTCACATCAACTTGTTTCTGTCATGGCAACATTTATGTTAATACCTTTTCAATAATTCATTTTGATTAACTATATTTTATCATATATTTCTCATTAATGTTTCAAACTTCTTGCATGACTTTAACATAACAAGATTAAAAAATAAAAATTTCATTTTTTAATACTTTTTCGCGTTAACTATCAGTTTATATGGTATGACATATGAAGATCATTAAATATATAATAAATATGACATTAGTTATAAATAAACAAGAGTTACACAAAACAGCCATCCATCATATACTATAGTACTTTCTTCATCACAAGCTTGATTTTGACATCATGCACGTGTTTATATAAAAAATCTCTATCAAGGGAATCATGATATGAAAAACAACCCGGGAATATCGTAACAATTGGGGGATATATACTTCTTATGGAATCGCTTCTGGAATGTTGCTATCTAGACATGGAAAGTTCACACTTGGGAAGGTGAAATCATGGGTTTTTTGTCCTGAAGTTTTGTTTTCAACCGACCCTCATTGTCAATATATAGATGTAAGTCAAGATATAAAGCATAATTAACACTATCTGAGGTGTACTTTAACTCTTGTTCAATGAGACAGGCTCCACATTTTGTATCATTTAGTGAGAGAACATCATCTATATATCGGAACACAAAGTTAAGGGATACTGCTAATGTCTTATCTTTTTTCCAAAGTGTACATGAAGAGGCCTTCTGAGATGAAGATTGACGTTACTACTTGTACATTTCGCACACCCTTAAAAAAATACGAAGTTTAACGATTGATCAGAAGATGTAAAATACTTTTACAATATTTATAATATTACCTTTTCAATAATTCATTTTGATTAATTATATTTTGCATATATTTCTCGTTAATGTTTCATAATCCATATAAAGTACATCCTTTATCACAAGGCTATTAATTTTGATATCGTGTTTTATTTGATAAAGCTTGTTTTATAGAATACAATAACGAGGTAGGCAATCTTCGTTCTAAAAAGGCTTTACTCAGTGTATTATGATGCTGATGAACAGTTGTCTTTATAAATCAAAGTTATATATATTTGCATATCTACAATATCAGACAATAGGGGTCCGGTTAATAACAAAGGCAGTTACGCAAATTATCAAAGTACATGGCGCTGTTCATTTAGAGCAGTTGAACAAAAAAAATGTTGGTCTTGCATGGCGAGTAACATTGCCACTGATAAAAGCGCAGTCATATTTACTCACATGAATAAAGTCAACAGAGGTACATAGTTGTTCAAAATTCGTAAATCGATGGACAAAAACAAAATCGGGGTAAGGACAATGATGTATTACAGGTAACAGGTTGTCACCTACAATGTAACACACGGTCGATATATATGAAAATGTGATTCTACTTTATAATTGCATCTGCTAAAGTAAAACATTAACATATTGAATTAATTGATTATTGATTTCATTATACTGTTTTGTTCCGATTAGTTTTATGTATATAAATGTCATTTTATTTGAACGGCCGTCTTCAGGGATTTACTTATTTCCGAGCGTTAACTTCATACCACATTCAAGTTCATCAACCATAATAACTACGAATTTGACATTCAAGAATTTAATTGCTTTCGAAATTTTGGTGTAAAAAAGTCATATAGTTTGAAGTCGAAAGTAATTTTCATTAACTTTAATTGTTAGGTTTTTCATACTTCACATTTAAATGATTCATTTTATCGATAAAACTAAAATTTGCAGATAGATTGAAAGCCAAAGTACCAATTATCATTATACAGCAACATTTTTAATTTTCGATTGAAAACAGGGATAATTTCAAAAAAATAACCTTTGGCAACAACAGTTGAAATTGATTTGCTTTTGCTAAATCGAAATTTTACTATTGAACAACGATATCCCACTGTTGTCCCTTTATTCAACATGACCTGCATATCCTTTCAGAGTACCTGAGATCACCCCCAGTTTTGTGTTAGTTCATTTTGCCACGTCATTAGTTTTCTACATTGTGTTTTTTGTGAATTGTTTGTCTGGTTTTTTTTATCCATGGTATTGTCCGGTTGATTTCGATTGATAAGTTTGTATGTCCCATATATATTTATCTTCAAACTCTCTTTTGAACCAATCTTAAGCCAAATTTAGCGTTATGCTATTTTGTAACATGCCCATTATCACTATTAAATAATCAAATCATGAGGTTCAATCAAACATTTATAACAATGATAAGCATGCTGATTCTTTATTATTCTTCGTTTCCTGTTAGACTATTTGTATCATTGGCCATGTGTTATATCAAAATAAAGGTCAATATACTGATTCATGTTATAACATTGACATCAATGTATAACGTCATGTAGATATGGCATATAATTTTTAGTCATTAAACATGTTGAAATATGAAAAAAGTCAATAAATTAGATTATGTAAAAAACGAATTTTCCAACAATTTTGTTAATGTTGCTGATAAAACTACATGCACCGGCGTTAAAAGTGATGTTACAATCACTATAGTATGTTATCAGTATATATTTATTTTCAAATGCGATTTTGATAATACCTATTTTAGTGTGTCGAGTCAATTAAGAGTTAAGGAAACTGTTCGACATTTTGTCCTACAATATACCTGCATACATTCAATTGATTTCTTAAGGGAAGGTTTGCGTACACAGGTAGATATATCGAATTCAAATAATTGAAAAAAGGAGGAACCCGTCATTTTGAATTGCTTTGATGAACCAATGTTCGATAACTACAATATTATCGAAAATAAAACAACACCTACCTCATAATCATCGTTTTCATTTTAAGATTTTATAGTGAGTTCATGTGTAGAGACACATATAACCATCCATATGTTTTAAGATAAATTGATTCAAAGATGGTTATATGTGTCTCTACACATGAACTCACTATAAAATACGGGATTTTTTTTTACTCGTTCTCTTTATATGAGAGATCATAATAAAGTAAAAACGACGCTCGGAGTTTTTTTCGATTCTGTTCTCCAACTTAAGTTTACTTTTACCAAACGTTATAAAATTTATACGTAATGCTTTATAATGTTTCATGTTTATGTAAGAAGGAGCATCATCAGTGTCCCATGGACACTTTATCCATTTATTACAAGCTCTAACGTATTATTTTTTGTGTAATGCATTATAATCGGAATAACATAACTGTGGTTGAAGAGTAGCCACAGTCAATTTTGATTTGTCGGTCGATAAATTTCCGTTTTACTGTCTCCCCTATGCGTGGACAGTAAAACTGAATTTGCGAACATCAAATCGCCAATTGACGATGGAATTCCTCAACTACATTGCCGTTACTCCTGTGAATTTCATTGAACTCATTTTAATTTATTGAAATGTGGAGATTTTCATATTACAGGTCTACATAACTGCATTTCTTATTTTAAATATCAACAATACAATTATGACTCGTCATTTGTATTCCAAGGCCATCGTCTGTTTCGTCTTTCATCATGTATAAGGAGGATGTAGTTTGTTTGTTTGGTCAAAGACCCCAAATCTGAACATCATGTATAACAATTGGACAAATTATACCAGTAACCTTATATTTCTCCCGCAAGGCTTTTCCCTGCTTAGTCATAAATGTTTTATCATATTGAAATTTTGAATAACATTTGTTGATGTCTAGATTTAAATGAATTGAATAAACACGGCTGCTGTAAATGACTTTACTATAGTCAAAACTGATGTCTTTTCATCCAATTGCTGCATACAAACAATTTACCAAACATGGTGCAATGAAGCAATTTTAATTACTTTTAATGGAAATTTGAATGCTTTTTTAAGATTTAAAATATTATAGTTTGAAGCACTGAAAGAATATAAGTGTTTCCTTCAACATCAGAGTCTTGCACATGTAGTAATACACAAGTATGACCAAAGTTAAACACCTCCCCTTCCGACTGATAGTTGTGGGCATAAAAGTTAAGAGACGACATAAAAAGTTTAATGTAGGATAAAAGAAAAAAACTTAATGCACAGTTTGTTCATTGATACTCCCTATCACCCTCATAACTTAATTTGGGAAAATTGATTAACCGATATGGCAATATGTATAATCGATATCAAATTAACAAAACTTGCAGCATTGTTTACCCCCCCCCCCCCCACACCCCCAAACTGTTATCCTACATTGATCTTTTGATGTCATCCCTAAGTTAATCACTGTTTTCTCTCATTGATTATGGTCAATCCCAAAGTGTTACAAGACAAAATGATTCTTTAAAAAATGATGCTATTAAAGATGACTTTTTTCTTTGCAGATCAACAAAAAAAATATTTTTGTGTTTTACAGAAATGACAGATAAACACATATAACGGCCATTTCCGTTGAAAGAGTATGGGGACATACCAATTTTATTAGCTCATTATAATGCAAATAGTTAATTCCTTAAGTTCACAGTTTGTTTTTTTTTAAACGGTGGAGCCGGAAAGGGATATTTTTGGCTTTTTGTTGCCATGGCAACCAGTTTTTTTTACCCCAAAAAAAAAAAATCTTGTTTTGAGGAATTTTTTTTTTGATATTTTTAATTAAAATTTATTATTAATCAATGGACCACAATTATTTATACATGTTTTATTCAGTTATATTTTTTATAGTCACTCGCATACATTATTATTTCAGAAGAATTCAAATACATCTTTCCCCTTAAAATCGTAAAAAATCGAAATTTTGAGCTTTTCACCTGAAAAAAACTTGACGGGCATTGTTCGATTTTTTTTCATTAAATGATTGGGTAGTCCTCCTTGAACAAAATAATGTATCATATTGATATAATATCACTAAGAAAAAATCCAGGTTTCATGCAAACCTTACCTTAAGTACTATCTTGTCGCAGTTATAAAGTAACCAAAACTCTATAAAGTTAAGACATATTAAACTTGTCGTTCATCTTGTACAATTGTTTAGCAGTTTTGACATGTATTTGAAATACTGCTTGGGGTTTTGAATCATAACTGACTTCGAAAAAATGATTGAAATCGAACCGCTCTTTTGTGAACAACGTGACAAACTATCAAGTGTTAGTATCTAAGTCAATAAAATACAACAAGTGTATGGTCATTGATAAAACTACTCATCAAAGCAACGACACAGTCTTAAAAAGGTTTTCCGACTAAAGAGTGACAACTCTAGCCATCATCATTATCTATTTTCTTCTGCAATCTGGTTTCGCACAATTATAATATACCATTTAAACTGAGAAAACAGAAGGAATACGTCGTCTCAATTCCAGAAATAATCAGATCGTGAATGTTGATTTAAGTCAGCGACATACAGAATTATATGTACTGCATCCGTTCCATTGTGTTTTTACTGGTCTTCACATATTTTGCATGTAAAAGTTAAGATAAAATACCAATGTTTGTTAACAGTGTCTATTCAATTTTGAGTTATGCATGATAAAAATTCGTCATTTGTTTTGGGTCCATAAGTCATAGCTCTCATATCATCATAATATGTTTTTCTAGATTAGTTCATTGAGTCGCCCGTGTATCATAAAACCTCGCACATTTACATTCTATTTAATTCAAATATGTTTTGTTTATGTGTAATGTAGCAAATTTCCAACAGCGATTTGTTATCGCCCAGTTAAACGATATTCTAGAGTTTTCTTTCCTCATAATGATGGTTTCTGCATAAAAGAAATCTTTTAAATAAATACAACAGTAATTAAACCTTAGTAATGAGTGGTACAGACCAAGTCGTCTGTTCGAAGAACATTTTACAAAAATTATCACAAGTTGGCTGATAATAATTGAACATCTGTTTAAAAAGGACGATGGGTATGTTTCAATTGTAATAACTACACTCCGTCCTCTTTTTCCAGAATCTGTCATCATTGAAAAACTTTTTTTTTTATTTTTGTTTATTGCATAGTTTTCTATGTTGTTTTTTTAACCTTTTTTCGTCGATGCAGTGTTGTTTGTCAACGGAGTTGTCATCTTGTTTTAGTTTCATCAATTTCATAATCACTTTGGTGTCTTGCGCCATTTTCCTATTCGTTTCTTATCCGATATTGGACTTTGGAACCAATCATTTTATTATTGACAATAGATAGACATGAAATCATGTACATCAAGAAATCCTTTGAGTTTTAATAGTATTTGATTTCTAAAATTGTTTTGATTTCCAGTAGTCAGCACTTCAGTACTGAAATGAATTATCACTGATATGGTCATATTTATAAATTAACTGTTTATAAAACGTTTGATTTTTTTTGAAATACTAAGGATTTTCTTATCCCAGGAATAGATCACCTTAGCCGTATTTGGCTGAGGTAAACACATGAAATATAAGAGGAGAACTACGACACATCAGAAACACAACATTCAAATGTAACACACACAGAAACAAACTATCATATGACAATGGCCATTTTCCTGACCTTTCAATACAAATAAATATGGTGTGTTGAATCTAGTTCTTTGGCATGCCAAACCTCCCGCTTTTATGGCAATGTTAAATTTAACATTAAAATGACAACATTACAATGATGGGACTACAATACAAATGCATGGAAAAAAATATTGGCCAGAGAAACACACGAATAATAGCTAACAAAAGGTGCCAAGTTTACAATTTAATACGCAAGACGCACATGACGCATGTTGAGCAGTGACGCTCTTTTGAAAAAAGTTGAAAAGCCAAAAGAAGTACATAGTTGAAGAGCATTGAGGCCCAAAAGTTCCAAAAAGCTGTGCCATATACGGCTAGGGTTTTCTGTCTGGGGTAAGAACATCCTTATCATTTAGAATAATTCATACTTTTGCAAACAGTATTTTTTTTATAAAATGACTATATAATAGATAATAATGATAAAACTGGTGATTAACTACAAACAAAAAATGTTAGATAAATAACCTAAACCAGCATAATAAAATTCACAGCTGAGTTAATAAAGGCAACAGTAGTATTCCGCTGTTCGAAATTCATAAATCGACAATGAAAAATCAAATCAGAGTTACAAATTAAATCTGAGGGAAACGCATCAAATATAAGAGAACTACGACACAACAGAAACACAGCATTAAATGTAACAAACAGGGTTTCCGCTGGCGGTCGCCATTTTCGCAATTTGCGAAAAAATAATAATTGTGGCGATTAAAATTCGTCATTGGCGAAAGAATTTGGCGAAAGAAATATCTACAACGATTTATTTTCAGCCATCTTGTTTATTTTCTCTTTTTCGAGTTTCTCTGACTTTACCATCAGACAATACTCGGAATTTACCTTACACTCGTTAAGATTTTGACAGAAAATCAATAATCAGCTGCTTGCATTCATAGCTATCGACATCAAAGGACTAATTAATAAAGGTGTTGATTGTATGATATGACAAAATGATAAGGTTAAATGGCTTCACTCACATGTCACAAAAGGGATTTATTAACCTCTTTGCGACGCACGTGTTTGAAGCAAAATTTTTAAGCTTCTCTCCTTCTTATAATGAAAGTCCAAAAAAGAAAATTGTTGTTATGACGAAATATGATCAAAAGCAAGAAAGGTCTCAGATTGAAAACTTTATCATTTAACTTTCATATAGATCATTGATTTGAGTGGGTACTTCAAAGTCGTTTCAGTGACACACGTGTTTCAAGCATAGTTTTACTTATTTACGATGGTCTAGAAAAGAAAACTGTTGTTATGAAGCAATCTATTTTAAAGACTGGCATGAGAGTAACCCGTAACCCTTCCATGTAATGACTACACCTTACACGAGGGATCAATTCCAAGTGATAAGATGATTCGGTTTTTTTACCACTTCTATAATATTTTAATAGGAAAAGGGGGGGGGGGTGGAAAAAAAGGAAAATTTTAAAAGAAAAATATATTTGTGTTACTTGGCGAAAAAAATAATAGAGTGGCGAAAAATATATTGTTTTGGCGAAAGAGGTGGCGAAAAAAATAATTGACCCAGGGGAAACCCTGGTAACAAACACAGAACTAACTATAATATAACAATGGCCATTTCCCTTACTTGGTAGAGGGTATCTTTAGATATAAAAAAAAAATGGGGGGTGAGGTGAACTGGTTTTGTGGCATGCAAAGCCTCCCGTTTTATTTATAATATTAAAATGGCAACACTACATGACAGGACTGCAATGCAAATAAATTAGAGAAAATTTAAAACAGAGAAACAAACGATTATATATAATTACTAACCAACAACAAGTACGTGGCAAAAAATATAATACGCCAGACGTTCGCCACGTCCACGCAAGACTAACCAACGACGCCCAGTTGAAAAAAGTTTGAAAGCCAAACAAGTACAAAGCTGAAAAGCACTGTGGACTGACAGTTCCAAGAAATGGTGACCAATACAACCAGGGTAAACGAAATCGATAAACGCACATATTTAACATGTTTAAGTGAAGTCAAATTTTAATTTCTTCTCAAACGTTTTGATATAACGATAATTTCTAATTTCTGTATAATTGCAGCATGTGCCAAACTTTTTTTATGTAACAGACATTTGTACCAATGACGGATTTGCTCATTCAAAGTGCATTTGCATTTGATGACTTAGTTGAATTTTAATATAATTTATGTGCAACATGCAAACTTATCATAATTGAGTCATGTTTATCAAGTTATCTTTCTTTTTTACCAGTTCAAGAAATGGGACCAAAAAAGAACACTCGAGTGTCCATGAAGATTAATTTTAGTTTTCTTTAAATCCGAAAAGTTTTAAAACGTATCGGAAAATATTTGCTTTAAAAGTGGAAACAGCTGTCTTTAAACTGAAATGTCGAAGAATGTAATCAATGATTTGGAAACTCAGTGTGTTAAACTCGTCACTGAGATTAGAGTTTATAAGGATTCCTAAACGATAAAATGCTTAATCATGTTATTCCTTGATGGACATAGGCTACAAACGATATTTTCCCACCTTGTTTAGTTTGTGCTAGCCTCTGCATATCATGCCATCATACCATTGTTTATTCATTTCAGCTCGAACGTTCCGTCTGTACGTGTATTTTGATCTGCCCCTTCTACGCTTGCCTTGTAAATTCAATAGTCAATCTTGTCTTGTAATGTTGTTCTTTTGTATCCTTGGTGTGTGGCCTATCCATCACCTTCTTCGTATTTTCAACTCTTCCTCGATTGGGGATTGGTTGGTTCTGATAGATCTTAGTTTAATATCTCCCAGACCATCTAATATTAGGATGCGTCTGAGACAGTGAAACAACATAATAATTAATTGTATAATTGTAGCAAGTACCAGTGTTGATGAATATTCAACATCATACTGTAGAACTGGAAGTGTAAGGACTTTTATAAATGTGTCTTTGTGTAATCCAGTAAATGGAGTTAAATTCTCAGTTGTTGTCAAGCGTAAAATATTTGCTTATATCCACAATATCATGTCTTGACAAAAGATATATAAAACCCATGTCATTTGAACAACGGTGGATAGTTGTCTCATTAGCAATCATCATGATCATACTTCATACCCCTATTTTCATAATAGATTGATAGTTGCAAAGATTTAGTTTTTTAGGATATTTTTTAAACAAATAAGTTATCAAACTTGTGTCAACATCTTTTACAGAGAAGTTTGTTTATTCGTTATCTGAAATATATTGAGTTCCTGCTTTCTTATTGGTGTAGCGCACATCTGATAACAAATTAACTAACTGGTTCACTGTTGAATATATGGAACTTTGTTAAATATGAGGTTATGGTTTTAATATAACTTTTTAAAGAACTGGGATACAGTAATACTACGGCATCAACATAAAGCAAATTGCGAAAATAGTACAAAACTTATATTATTTTGTCTGTAATATTTTCTGAAAAAATGAACACTTTTCTAAATCAACTGTTTACAAAACGTTTAAATTTTTGAAAACTAAGGCTTCTCTACCTCAGGAAAAGAGTACCTTAGCTGGCAAAACGTTTGGGAATTTTGGTCCATAATGCTCGTCAATTCCGTACTTTATTTGGGAACTTTTGTGGATTCGAAGGTCACTGATGAGTATTTTGTAAACACGCGTCAGGCGTAAATACTAAATTTAGTTCTGGTATCTATGGTGAGTTGAATTTATGTCCAACAAATAACAGGCAAAAAAGTAAATTCGCTTGTGATAAAGGTTCAACGCTTTTTTAACCAAAGTGTTTTATTATTACAATGGTTTTGCAACAAAACCTTAAATATTTAGATGTCATAGTCTAATCATTCATCAAACTTTAGACAGTTATTATTATGGAATCAAAACAAACTGAAAGAATGTCATGACGGGTGCCGCATCTGGAGCAGGATCTGCTTACCCTTCCGGAGCACCTGAGATCACCCCTAGTTTTTGGTGGGGTTCGTGTTGTTTATTCTTTAGTTTTCTATGTTGTGTCATGTGTACTATTGTTTTTCTGTTTGTCTTTTTCATTTTTAGCCATGGCGTTGTCAGTTTGTTTTGGATTTACGAGTTTGACTGTCCCTTTGGTATCTTTCGTCCCTCTTTCATGAACTACAAAATAATCGAGTTCGGTTGTTTTGACATTGTTAGCACCTTTTGCTATTAGAATTGTTGTTTCCTGTCATAATATGGGATGGGAATACAAAAAAATAAGAAGATGTGGTATGAGTGTCAATGTGAAATCTCCTAATCCAGAGTTTGTAAAAAGAAAACCCTTATAGGTAAAAACTGTTGGCCTTTAATGCAAACATTTTGCTCACATCAAACATCAAAATCGACTAGTGACAAACCATTCAAAACAGAAACACCAACGGCTACTTCATAGAAGAAGAAAAAAATGGAAAAAAAAATGTTATGAACCATATCAACAAACGACAACCACTGAACAACAGGTTAAAGTATATATATTGGAATTATACTGTTTGAGTATGTATAGATTGTCAATTTCTAATCCATATGATTTGTTTACTTAGAAATAATGGATTATGCAACTGTCGCGCAAACGCATAAGAAGATAAAACGCATTCCTATATAAAAGGTCAAATTATTTAAACCACACTTTACCCTTATTTTTTCAACAAACTGATTAGTATGTTTTATAAGATAACAAATACAGACATCTAATTTTCAATGCAAACATTATATATATATATTAAACGTCTATGTGTTGAGTGTAGATCAATACGTTGAAAACGCGCGATATTCTTAATCAATACATTATTCTGTAACCAAAGAAAACACATTTGTGAAAAACAGTTAGCCGATTTAAGAGATAAAATATTGCAATATATGGTAAGTTATTTCAATGTATCTTAAATATTTGATCCAACTAATTCATATTTTAGACAGGTCATTTTTGAATTCAAATAACAGGTTCGTAGCAGTTTACATCAGTGTTTCAACTATTGCAGCTCAGAATCAAAGTATAGATTTAACGCTCCAAATTGTGCTTGAAAAGTCTTGTCGAACGTTAAACGGAGGCGAAAGATATTTGTATTTTGGTTAGTCGTTAATGCAAATACTCAGTTAGATCTTAGTTTTCTCGTTTGAATTGTTATACATTGTCATATCGCGACCTTTTGTAGCTGACTATGCAGTATGGGCTTTGATCATTGTAGAAGGCCGTACGTTGACCTTTAGATGCTAATGTATGTGTCATATTGGTCTCTTGTGGACAGTTGTCTCATTCGCAATCATACCACATCTTCTTTTTTAAATAATTTAAAAAAAAGTATTACAGTTATCAATAATTATCTTTAAAATATTTTATTTTTTATTTGTAAATTATTTGTTCTTTGCGAAAAATGGTTTTAAACCGACATCTGAGAAATTTCAACTACTCTGCAGTCTATCCAATGCAAATAAACTTTTAGGATATTTCTTTAAAAAAATATATTAGCGTTAGCAACTGTTTATGATTCATTTTTATTGGATTTTGAAAAATCATATACGATTATGTATTTTCCTTTCAATAGAGTACGACATGTCTTTTCAGTTTTTTAACAACTATATCAAATTATGGATAGATTTTGGCAGATATTGTTATCGACTTGTTTTGATTTCAATCCAAAATTGTTCAAATGAGGAAAATCCTTTTATTGAAATTTGATACAAAGATAATCATAAAGTTTTAATGAATATTTTTCAGGGATAAATGTATTCAAGTAAACAGACTTGGTTTTTGTTTTTATTAGCCTTGTCATCTGCTTCAATGGGTAAGGTTATCTGTCATCCCGTCATTTTTTCTTGTTTTAAATCAACCATTTGAAAAGTGAGGTACCTTAAAAAAAATATCGAGTCTAAATAAATATATGCAGATAAAACATTGATGCTGTCTTGGAAACATGATTTATTTATCACTTGTAATAAGATTTTATCACTTGTAATAAGATTTTATCACTTGTAATAAGATTTTAACTAGTTTTTATTCACTTAATACCCCAGTCCCACTAGGCCACGATCGCACCACGATCTGTGAAAAAAATGCAAATTTTGGTGATCGTGGTATGATCGTGTAGGTCGCAGTAAGGTCGTACCACGGTCGTGGTGAGGTCTTCAAGATCGTGAAGAGCGTGGCCAACTTTGAACATGTTCAAAACAATCGTGGTGCGGTCGTGGCGAAATAAGGTCGTGGTAAAAGCGTAGTGAGAGCGCACTAAGATCGTAGTAAGATCGCAAAGGTCGCTGTACAATCGTAGCGAGAGCGTAGCGAAAGCGTGATTCTATTCGGAGATATTACGCTACGATCTCACAGCGACGTTATCACGACCTTACTACGACCACCACGTTCTCACTGCGACCCAACTACGCTTCCACTACGACTTTACCACGCTGTTCACGACCATAGTACGATTCTAGCACGCCCATGCCGTCCTCATCACGCTATTCTCACGACCTTACTACGTTCAAACTACGACCATAATTTTTATTGTCATTTTCACATAAAATATATGAAAAAACTCCCTAGATTTTGTTTGTCTGAATGTATTTATCCATTTGCTCTAACGGCTCAACCATGCTTCTCGTTTTTATATAGATAAGACCGTTGGTTTTCCCGTTATTTTATTATTTTTTGGGACCTTTATAGCGCGCTGTTCGGTGTGAGCCAAGGCTCCGTATTGAAGGCCGTACCTTGGCCTATAATGGTTTACTTTCATAGATTTTTACGTTGATGGAGAGTTGTCTCATTGGCACTCATACCACATCTTCCTAAATATGTATATTGACACCTCTGTGTCATCTCTGCTATCGTGCACTAAAATATCGTCATTTGAGCTTAATTTATGGACCAGCAATAGGTTTTAATTTAGGTTTGATTGGTCGTTCCGACATCTCTTGATGACAAAGTATTATACTTATGTGTATAGTATCAGTTTCATTGAAGTCTGGAGCTGGCATGTCAGTTAACTGCTATATAGTAGTCTGTTGTTATTTATGTATTATTGTCATTTTGTTTATTTTCTTTTGTCACATCTTCTGACATCAGACTCGGACATCTCTTGAACTAAATTTTAAGGTGCGTATTGTTATGCGTTTACTTTCCATCATTGGCTAGAGGTATAGGGGGGGTTGAGATCTCACAAACATGTTTAACCACACTATTTTTGCGCCTGTCCCAAGCCAGGAGCCTCTGGCCTTTGTTAGTCTTGTACTATTTTTAATTTTAGTTTCTTGTGTACTATTTGGAGTTTAGTATGGCGTTTATACTTTGTTCCCTCTGCCTCTACATCAACCCTTTTCACCACGCCTGAGTGTTCTAGTAGATTTGGGTGGCATGACTGTGTTGTTTCCGAGAAATCTCCGTTTTAATCAGAAATAGAAGGAATGGAACTATATTGATATGAAACACGATATTGACGGTATTGCTGAGAACGTAGTAAGATCGCGGTATGAACGTAGCAAAATGGTGGTAAGAACGTGCTATAATCGCAGTAAGATCGTGTTGCAATCGGATAACTCGTGGTATGGTCGTAGTGGGAACGTGAAGAGCGTAGAAAGGTCTTTATAAGCGTAGTGAGGTCGCAGAATAAGAGCGGTGAGAACGTGGTATAATTGTAGCGGGATCGTTGTAGAAGCGTAATTAGGACGTAGTAGTATCGTGAAAGCAACGAAAATTAACATTTTCATGCCGCTCATACCGCGACCTCACCACGATCTAAATTTATTTTAGATCGCGGTGAGTGTGGTGCGATCGTGGTCTAGTGGGACTGGGGCTTAAGGAACTCTTATATCGGTATTTTTTTATTCGTACCGATATATTGAGCTAAGCCAAATACATCTAATTTCACCTCTTGTTTTTATAATTCTGATGTTACATGGTCCAATGTTTAGGGTAGGGAAGAGCGCTTACTAAAATATATAATACCGCCAAATTATTTGTGTGACTGCCTATGTCAAGAGTCTGTAATTATGTTGTTCGTGTGTGTCATATTTGTGTTTCTTAAATAGTCCTTTATACATAGAGCCGATAATTTTCTCGTTTAAATATACACATGGAAAAAAGTACTGCTACACCGAATTGAAATTCAGATTAAAAAACACTTCATTTTTTGTGATATGATTTATTGAAATAGAACTATTTAAAAGTTAGTTAAATTTCACCTGGGTTTAATCAATAAATGAAGACTCGATAAGTTTTAATCTGCACATACAGCTACTCTACCCGAGAACAATACAACAGATGTTTTATCCTCATAGTTTTCAACACTTTAGATAACCAAGTTTTTTTTTAAATATGTGATTGACACCATGTAACGGGTCCTCCACAACTTTTAACTGCAGCAAGATGACAGATTATCAGCATGAGAGAATCAGGTATGTCGCTGTGAAAATTGCACGTATTGTTGGTCATCCCCATTCCACTATAAGTCGTTTTGAGAATATGAATCAGGCACCGAACGATATTAAAGACCTTCCGAGATCAAGAAGATCTCCTACAACTTCTCCTAGGGAAAATAGGCATAATGAAGGTTGGCCAGAAAGAAATTTATTGCAAACAATACAATCCTTAAAAGAGAGTGGTTGGTATATAGAAGCCTTTAAACAATAACTGCTTGAGATTGACTCGTCGCTACTGGTTATACTGCGATAAGATATCGAATATATAATGGAAACTATTGGGCGCGATAGGACACCTTTAAACTTTAAACACGTCATGAACTAAACAATGCCTTCATCAGGATTAGTAACGGTTACCTCAGCAACAAATAAGTCGATTAGTGGCTAAAATCAGAAGAAGTTAAGAGGCGGTTATCCTTTTGAAGGAGGCTGCACCACATTTTGATTCTTTGGCGTATAACGATCAACCGTAGTGCATTTTTTAAATGTCTGATATTGTATAGTTCGACTACAGTAAAAAATGTAAAATGCATTTTATGTGCAAAAAGTACTTCACTTTGTTATCAAAATTGTGGTTAGATAAAACATCTTTTTTTCATAAATTTTTTATTCGTTTTAATACCAATTTTATCATAAACTATATTTAAATATTATTATTTTACAGATGCTTTATCATATTCTACCCAAAGTAAGAGGCTGAGTTTCCAAGGTTTACTAAACCAAAGTGTTGGAATACTTGTTTTCATGTGTTAAGTTTCACATTTTTTATGTGGGGGCCTCCAGTATAGCTGATTTTACGATATAAGTATTTATAAAACTACTGTTTGTTACAGCAACTTTTGTTTTGTACCAGGCATAGACTACCAAAGCCGTATTTTGCACAACTTTTTTTAAAATTTAGAGTCATCCATTCTCTTCAACTTTGTACTTGTTAAGTCTTCTGAATATTTTATGCGAGCGTCAATGATAAATCTTATGAAGAAGAAACGCGCGTTTTTGGCGTATAAATTGTAAGCCTGGTATCTTTGATAACTATTTACAACACTGGCACGATTCACAGCTGGTGAACGTTTCATCTCCGAGGGTATCACCAGCTCAGTAGTCAGCACTGTGTTGTTGAAATGAATATCAATTATATAGTCATGTTTATAAATTTACTGTTTGCAAAAGTATGCCTTATTCGAAATGCTCTTCAAATTTGTACTTTGTACGTTTTGATCTGAGCGTCACTAATAAAGAAAGGAAACTATTAAAACACATTTAATAATAAAGTTTCATTATTTAGTACTTGGTGAATACTACTGCTAATGAAGTAAAATTCCTTGTTGTTATAAATTAAGTTCTTTAGTAAATTTTTTGGAACGGACATAAAAAGAAACTTAATACTGAGCACAAGAAACCCACTGACAGCCGGGGTTGATCTAAGGATCAACATAATGGCAATCAGATTCTTTTAGAAATATGGCATGTAAACATGGTAAATGCAAGCCTCAAGCCTTCATATATATATTTGGTTTTTGGTGCGTTTTATCATTTGATTTTTCCATGAGATTATTGACTCTCCGAATTGATGTCCCTCTAAGTTTAGTATTTTTGTGATTTTACTTTTTAGTAGGTCACATTCAAGAAAAAGAGCACAATTATCGACAATTGGAATACTAGTATATTTGTTTTCAAATTTAAATTTAATATGTTAAGTAGCAGTCATCCAACTTATGATGCATCTAAGGTGTAATATATATATTTTTAAATGTGTTTTAATAACTTAAATTTATAAACATGACTATATAATATATATATATATAAATATGTAGTATGATTGCCAATGAGACAACTCTCCACAAGAAACGACACTTACATTAACAACTATAGGTCGCCGTTAGTTCCCCCCCCCCCACCCTTAATGACGACTAAGCATGACAGTATACTTGGCGTTCTAAAATATGTGAAACTATCTTTATCATGATTTTGCCGGTCTGCAATAAAGACCTATTACACCACCGCCTAATCTAGAAGCAATATATATCAGCTGATTAATGTAAAAAAAACATATTTTTCAGGTTATACAATGAAACTCTTGTTTACCGTGGACGCTGATGTCAAAGAGCTTGATCTTAATACTGGTAACGTAACAGCCTCGATTTATACTGGGAGCGCAGTTTTTTCTATTGCCTATGACCACAGGAACAAATATCTCTATATTCCTAGATACCAACTGAATGATATACTAAGGTAAAGTTAAGCAGAACTAGCGTATTCATTCAAAAGAAAACATGATTGGTAGAATTGTTAAATATAGTATTAATCATATCTCTCTCGACAACATCAATATATATAGTAATAAATATTACTGAAGCTCAAATAATTAATTAATTTATGAAAACGTTTATACGATATTGATTTTAGCCAGGAAATCATTGATCGTATTAGATAATAACCGACACTTTTAGATATAAATTACGACTTTTGGTGGTCCGTTAAAGTCGGTTAGGCTATAAACACTTCACTATCACACAATAACAAAACCAGAGGTTCTCTGAACAATAACATGGTTTTTCGAAAAACCTTGTTGAAGATTCATCTGCTGCAACTCATACATTCATATATTTTTTTCGGTTAATTAACTTTTACTGCGGCAAATTACCAAAAGAAACCTACTATAAATAAATGTAATACGGACTACTATAATTGTTTTTTCCTGATTGAATATTTCAGTTACACTCGGAAAAAAATGAACAAACTTTTACTACAAAGGAAACGAATTTCGTTCTCGATTGTTATTTTTTCCTTTTTAATGTGGATGTGCCTTTGACCCCTTCATACTTGTGTATATTTTACAAAGTTGTCGGTATACCCGTTTCTATAGTTAAGTACAAATTGAAATAAACTTATTTTTTGTGAACTGGTAATTGATCAACAAGTCTGATAATTCGCTACAATGAATTGATAAAGCGTGTACCTATTTCTTTCATATAGAAAGATTTAGTTAGGAAGTAAGAATTAACCTTGTAGAGTTTTTAATCAATATGGGACATCCCACCCAAATTATTCCGTTAATGTTGCCTAATAAGCCCGTTAAGGTCCATGTAAACCAAATAATCCTTTGAAAATAGAAACTTATTCCTAAAGGTTATCTATTCACAGTTGTAAAAGTTTTCTATATTTTTTTTTATTTGTACAAACATCAATTTTGATTTTGGGAAATTAAAACATAACTAGATATATTTTTCTTTACATTAAATCAGTTATATATTAACTGCTAGATACGTTTGTCCCCGATTCTTCATAGTCGTATTGGCTTTGAGATAGCTTCCAGAAACAGTAAATACTCTTTGCTGCAGTGATGTGTGTAATTAGTGTCTTCGTTGTGGTGTATTTTTTTATTTACTTTAAATTTTGCATGTTCTATGTTGTGCTCTTACAGTTTCGTTTTTTGTTCGTGCTATCATGTTTTGACGTGACACAGATTTGTGTATCCTGCTTTATGGTTTGAGACTTAAGGCATTGCTGGTTCCTGTGTGGCCCAATATGATCATTTCCATTTTAAAAAAGAGGACTCCATGAACTCGTTTTCGAGTCAAATACGTCGAAAAATGCATCTTTTCCCGATATGTCACCGTTTGACGTCGCGAAAATAATAGTTTACGTTAGCAAAGTCATTACCTTCCCTGTAACTGTATCGTATGTCCTCAACTCAATTTGAAACTAACAGATATAGTGTGTAGTACTATCAACTATAAAACAAAGTTTAACGGCGTCTTTGTCAAATCAGTTTTTCTGATAGCGCAGCAACATTTTGGTTTGCGTCTTTATGTGCCCAGATTTAACGGCGTCTTGAATAATTTCATCAACTTCAAAAACATTATTGTCGGATTGTGTTTTTGTCAAAACTATATTTACTCTTACCGCACCAGCATTATGCATGTTATGGTTCGCGTCTTGGTGTAACAAGATTAATTTAGAATTTTTTTCGAACTTATACTTTTTAGTCAGTTGTGTTGATTGTCGGGTGGGGTTTAACTTCCCCGAGGGTATTCCAAGCCCAGTAGCCCGCACTTCTGTGCTTACATGAATTATCATTGATATGTTCATATTTATAAATTATTTGTTTACAAATCTTTAAATTGTTGAAATACTAAGTTAAGGCTTTTCTACCTCAGGACTAGATTACCTTATCTGTATTTTGTAAAACCTTTTAAAATTTTGGTCGTCAATGCTCGTCAACTTTGTATTCTAATTGACCTTTTCAACATATTTGGATTGGAGCGTAAAAACAAAATGTAATCCTGATATCTATAATAAGTTTATTATGTACGTTTACAAAATGTTTGCTGCTGATTCATAACTATTTACACGACCTTTCGTACCCGAGTGTATCAGCAGCCCAGTAGTCAACACTTTGGTGTTGAGATGAATATCAATAATGTGGTCATTTTTATAAATTTCCTGTTAACAAAAGTTAGAATTTTTCGAAAAAATAAGGATTTTTTTATCCCAGGAATAGATTACCTTAGCGGTATTTGGCACAACTTTTTGGAATTGCGGGTCCTCAATGCTCTTCAATTTTGTACTTGTTTGGCTTTATAAATATTTTGATATGAGCGTCACTGATGAGTCTTTTGTAGACGAAACGCGCGTCTGGCGTACTAAATCATAATCCTGGTACCTTTGATAATTACTAACATAGAATATATCTTTAGATTGCACTCCAAGTTTGGCTGTCCCTCTGGTATATGTCGCCCATTCGTTAATAAACCATTTAACACTTCAGTGTGTTGTTTTATCAATATTTTCCTCTTATAATTGATGTGTTTCCCTCGCTTTTAGTTTGTAACCCTGATTTGTTTTCTCACAATCGATTTAGGACTTTTAACAGCAGTGTACTTTTGTTGCCCTTATATATAACAGTCATTAACATGAGATATCAAGCTAGCTATAACACTAGGTTTAACGCACAATGTTATTTGGAAAATGATTTTACCGAGTCGAGAATATGAGAGCAGTTTTGTACTTGTTACCTTCGTTAATTACCTTAGTTTAATGGTATCATTTTCAAGTGATTTCCCCTTTCCTTTGGTGATTCGGCAACATCGTGCCCTTTTTTGTTCAGATCTCTTGAGATAGTCGAATTACAATTGTTTTTTTACCTTTTTTTATATTTTTGTACACACCTGTCCCAGGTAATGTTATGGTTAAGCGCGAACAAACCCGGTTGACCGCATCATATTCTTTATAAACCTACATGTATTCAGCTGAAGGACGCCTCCGGGTGCGGGAATTTCTCGCTACATTGAAGACCTGTTGGTGACGTTCTGCTGTTGTTTTTTTATTTGGTCGGGTTGTTGTCTCTTTGACACATTCCCCATTTCCATTCTCAATTTTAAAGTCAGACGCATGTAGTTAAGTTGTTGTCGTTGGTGTGTTTTCGTACTTTTTATGTTATAAATTTCGCTGTTAAATTTTTCGTTTTAATAGGTCATCTCTGTAATCATGTATTTCAGCAGGAAAGATCATCAATTTTGTATGCCTTTGTGACGTCCTTTACCAGATAAAAGGCGGGCCTGTATCCCTGTTCTATTTTAATTTTCTAGCATTTTCCTTTTCGTCATTCTGTAGGAATGTATAGAAATAAATAATGTTCCGTAAGTACGTTATCGTGATTGCCGTATGACAGAGGGAGGTTGACCATCCTTTAAGATGTTAATTTCCCAAATATGTTTGCAGTATCAAATAAAACTTTCTCACCCGTTTGCTCAACATGTGTTGGAAATTTCTATGCATACATTTTGTCACGCGGTGATGGAAGTCACATGACAGATTCGTCTTGAATTCGTATCCCGAAACTGGCCTATCGTTTCACATATGTCATGTTGGGGCCTTTAGATAATTCATGCAATAAATGAAGCCTGCATTTCGTACAATCTTTTTTATTTCGTTTCACAGATTACGTTATCCATCAGAAGATAATTCAACGTTTGAGAATATAATCAATACAACCAGCCCTGTTCATGTAATTGTTGACCAGCAAAGCGAACATCTGTATTGGACTGAAAATGAAATATTTAGTAGAATTGGACGGAGTAACTTGGACGGAACAAATGCAGTAACCGTTGTCAATGAAAGTAATGCTTGGGCGTTAGCAATCGACTTTAAAAACAGGTTTGATTTTCTATCGCCTTCGTTAGATTTTTGGTGTCAAGGAACATAAAGTAAAATCACAAAAGTACTGAACTGAAGTCCCCAATCAAATGTCTAAATCAAATGATAAAACTCCTCAATGGACAACAACTGTCATATTCCATATAACTCAATTACATATTTCACATTTTCGTTCATCTATTTGTAAATATATAATCCTTTTATTTTCATTTCATATAATTATTAAGATAATTAGACTGCTGCTTGGAAGCACAACGCGACATGTGCAGTTGATATTGATACAAAATATAACTATCATGAGACGTATTTCATTTATTGTAATTTTATCAATAACCTTTTTTCAGATGGATCTATTATACCACAGTAAATACTGTAAACGCTGTCTTAAGAGTAAGATTAAACGGAACGGAAAAGCAGACCATTTTAGTTACCCACAGTCCAGTTTATAGTTTGTACTTAGGTAATTAATTTATTTACAAACAAGGGTTAAAAAGGTTTTCTATATGAGACTGGGTTTGTAAGAACCAATTAGATAATGAGGATTTTCCGGGTACTATCTATTAAACAAGGTGATTTTTACTTAGATTGAACTAAAAAAAAATCTGTAGCAAAGAAATGCAACGATAATATTAAAAAAATAATGTTAACACAAAAATGTTATTTTCCACTTCTTAGAAAAATGTTATTTTCCATTTCTAAGAAAACTGAAAATTATAAAGAAGACATAGAAAAAAGGAAGAATGAAATAGCATTTGCCTTTTTCGGCTGTAAAGATATTTCACAAACCACGCCCCTTTTGGTCAGATATATATTACTCATAGATATTTTGTCTTGTTAACGTACTGGCATAAGATTTCAAATCTAAGTAAATAACTAGAAAATGTTTCCAATGCATATTTTGGCGTCGATAATTTGATGCTAAGGGAGACCTAAAGTGAAGGGAGGGGTAGTACAGAATTTAAGTATAAGTTTAAACTCGTAAAAATTTGGGGTATATAAATGTTGAAAATATTCCACACAGTCCTAAGCTTTTATATTTGGATGAAATAGTGGTGCATATCAGTTTTCTATTGTATGATATATTTTTTTGTACAAAACTTTATAGTGAAAGCTAAACAGTTTTGGAGGCAAAATGGAGTTCCGGTTTTGCAATTAAATTCTATATAGTTACATAAGTGCTACCTCTTATCTGTAAAATGTCTATTTTGACAATCTTAATATCCTGCAATCTTTTTTCTGTTGAAGAATTTAAAACAAATACTCACAGACAGTAAGTCTATAGATTCTGAAATCTAT
The DNA here is from genome assembly GCA_037788925.1 of Mytilus galloprovincialis. Taxonomy (NCBI): domain Eukaryota; kingdom Metazoa; phylum Mollusca; class Bivalvia; order Mytilida; family Mytilidae; genus Mytilus; species Mytilus galloprovincialis. The sequence goes on along the minus strand of CM075343.1, from coordinate 69,588,878 downwards.
CGATTACAGCTAAAGCGGTAATCTTATCGTGCGCTATAGTATGCATGGTTGCTGATTCTTATGTCTTTATATCATATATGTATGAAAAAAATGAAATTGATAAACTACCGTACTCCAATGAAAATTTTTAACAGAATGATCCTTATTAAATGAAAAAAAATCAAAACCTCAAACACATCTACCGTATGGAAAACAACTATCTTATTTCAGACTGTTTATGCAGAAAATGTTGGATTAAATTGTGCATGTTGTGGTTATCGATTAACCTCTCTCCTGTTTGACAGTCGCACAAAATTTCATTATATTGACAACAAGTAATAATATATATCATACGAATAAAAGAAAAACATGCAGTTTAATTATTATAGGCATTTTTTCAAACTGGTTATATGCATTGCATTCATTTTTAGATAACAACGACAATCGTCTGTATTTTATGGATTTTACCCATGGTTTTATAAAGTCTGTTAAAACAACTGGTTCCGATCTCAAAACACTCTTTAGCACTGGTTTAAGTTACCAAAGTTATTCCTTGATGGTAAATGGTGATTACAATTATTATACCAATGAGCACGAAATAATAAAGCTAAACACAATTCATGGAACATGTGGACCGTCAGAAATTATTCACACTGAATTTGGGCAGATACTCGGTGTCTTTGCTTTTATGGAAAATGGTAAGTAAAGTAAACGATGGTCCCACAAACATATGTATAGTTTTAATAAATATTATGTCTGATTAGAAAAAATTGAAAATAATGATGTCATTTTTTAATGTCAATTTTCTGCAACATTTAAATATTAAGAAATTATCATTCAGATTACAATTATTCTGTACATGAATACAAAATAATTTCATCGCTTACCATAATAGATTTATTTTATGCATGCTGTCTGTGTATACTATCAAATAATGTTTTAATTTAATATTATTTTGTGTGATACTACTTGTTACCGATATGATGGGGAATATCACACATTTAATAGATTATAATATGTTTTGAAACTGAAAACTGAAGCAATTGTAATCATTTCTATCATTTCTATCATTATAAATTCATAAACAACTATCATGCCTTCGTATAGTTTGATTAGTGCTAGTTTTTTTGTTCATGTGTAGCATTGCAATTCTGATGGAAAACAATATTCTCAAACCAGCAGTAGTGTCACACAATTTGATGGCGTAATTGCTTATGCTTAGATTTTGCAGCTAGAATTGTGTGTATATACATGGCGTGTGTTTTTGAAAATACTAATAATACAAATGTAATATTTATTAACTGGAACGGTTTAAGTGTTGAGATATTGCATACATATCAGTGTTTAATTATGATTCACTCTGAAAGGTTTATTTGAAAAAATATGGCGTTGGGATGTTGTCCAATTGACGTCATCCTATCATTTTCTCTTGTATCTTTATTTTATGAGTATTCTATATATGTGTCTGTGTCCTGTAGATAAGTTGATTTTTAAAGAAAAAAGCAAAAAAACGAAAAACAAATAAGATTATACAGTTTAACTCAGTACTACTTAATGATATAATAGTTGTTTGTACAAATTAAGAAGGAAATACGCATATATTGGCATAGCACATGTGTTTATAGCATTTAACATTACAGATTTGACTAATTGTCACATTTTCAATGTTTCATTTAGTACATGAGTTATGTTAACATGTATTTCAATAATGCAAACATGGTGTAATAATTTTGATACTGCCTTTATTCAGTTGTTACATAGCATTACAGGTACATGGTATGCCTTTCTGTGCATGTGCGCATGAATCAAAAGTATTTATTAAATACTCAAACGTATCGAACATCAAAGCTACATTTTGTAGTGACAGGTACATGTACGTACGATCAATAGCTTAAAAATCAAAACACTCCCCCACTCACCCACCCACTCCCCTTCCATGACTACCTATTCTAATTGAAACACAAATGATATGCAATACTTAAACAAAATGTGCATTTGATATTTATCTTTTAGGAGATAACTGTATTGTATTTTAAGCTCCGACGGCATCAATTGGGGATTTGATGGTCGCAAATTAAGTTTACTGGCGACGCTTTAGCGGAGACAGTAAACGGGTATTTGCGACCATCAAATCCCCAATTGATGCCGTCGGAGCTTAAAATACAATATTGTTATCTCCATTCTAATGAAACTGACAGAAAACAACGTTAAAACATGTATTTAAAATCTGTCATATGCCGTCTGCGCTTGCGCGTACGTCCCATAGCATCAATTGTCAATTGTCAATTGATGCCATGTAAATAAGTGACGTTATCCAATCAAAATGAACGTTACAAACGTTGTTGCATTAGAATAATGCATTATTGATAATTTTCATCGCATGTTTAGAAGAGGGTTTTAACAGACACTACATAATTTCTCGTTAACATTAATAAGGCATATACTTTTTTTATATTTGGTGAAATTCATTATTGCTTTTTTTTAAGGTATAAATGGTAGGACATACACATCACATTTATAAGACTGCAACCACATGACAGTAATTACAGAAAGAAAGAAATTTCATATACCAATTACTCAATTGCCGATTTCACTAAATTTTGTTTCCTTCTGTAGGAGTTAATGAAAGTTTGAAACTTGTTAATTTGGCGTCATAAAATTGATATTTAGTTATGACCTGCTTAAATTTCAATATACCTTCTTTTTTCTAAGATATAAGGAATTATTATCGACATGCCTGTTTAAATTACATTTTTAGTATATTTATTTGGCCGTCTGAAATATTTATATATCATCAAAATACTAAGTAAATAAAATCCCTTTTATAATCAATATAATTCACGATTACTCTAGATTTATAGGAATTGGATAGTAAGTGGTCATCATTAGCAGGGAAAGTTTGATCAAATTGATCAGTAAAACCGAATATGTCGACCCAAACAATTGACATGTGGTATGTTTGTTAACCAGCATCAAATAGTATGTATTTTTCATTTTAGAATCGGATTAGTTACAACAAAAAAACATAAGTAAGATAGATAGCTGACAAATTGAATATACGTGTCTGTATGAATATTAAAACAAATAATGTAATATTGAACATTAACGACTCAATAGTAATTTAAAAAAACGCTCACGCATGTTTATCACGAAAGTATGCCAACGATGGAGTAATGCTCTAGTACGAGCCATGATTCAAGTCAAAGCTCATTTATGTCATAGGTATGTGTACGCAAAATCAATGATGTAAACACGAAATAACAAACTAACAAACAGATTGTATGTTGGAATATGACAACACTGCAACTTCAAAAACATTACATTTAATCATTAAATGAGATTATTTTCATATTACAGGAAATTGCTGATATATACAAGACATAAACGTAAACTTTCATTTTCTTTTACAAACGAATCTGACATATCAAAGTACATTTAAAATAATCAGTTTTGCTATTAAGTTTATTTAATCAGGTCAATATGTTCTGCTCAAGAAATATGTTAAAATAGTCTATTCGTGCCCTATTTAAAAGACATGATAACCTTGATATCGAATGAAATATCTCCAAATGTATTAACTAGCTATTATTGTTTTCCGTTGATTTAAAAAACTAAAATGTGTTTTGTTTAACATTTAAATTTGTTTTAACAATAATGTGTATATGTTTACAAATTAATGAATAAATAAAGGCAACAGTAGTATACCGCTGTTCAAAACTCATAAATCCATGGACAAAAAACAAAATCGGGATAACAAACTAAAACCGAGGGAAACGCATTAAATATAAGAGGAGAACAACGACATAACACTAAAATGTAACACATATAGACAAAATGTCATAATAAATAAATGACACACTAACTTTTTAATCTTTAACGTTTTTATTGAATACTTTTAAAGTATAAGTCAGTCTCTTAAAGATCTAATGATTTTGCCTCCATTTTGAATTTAGGAAACACACCGAAACAACAAGAGAGTTGAACCAACTGTAAGTTTTTAACTTATTATCATACGTCCCTGTGCTCTGATAGTCGTGACCATAGTATCTATTTACTATGTTGTTTTTCTTTAGAAATAATAATTTATGAAAGAATAAATCACATTCGAGTTTTGAAGATTTAAAGAAAAAACGAACACTGTATATGTTTCGACCATAGAAATCTTACACGTTGAGTGTAACGCTTTTTGTGCTGATTTTAAACTACAAGACAGAGTTACCATTGTTTGTTTATACTTTGATTTTGCCATATGAACCTTAAGTTTTGAATGTTTTTTTGTTATCATTTTACTTTTTATGACATGACATTGTTTTTAATTTACTGTTAGCACGTGTTTTGTAACAGATAGTAAGTATAACACTTGTAAATAGCTATACTTATTAATAAGATTATTTTATCATGTTTGTAGTATTCATCGTCTGAGATATAACCTGAAGTGCGGATTAAAGAAAATAATGAAGATTAAACTATGGCATTGGATGCTTCTATCAGTTTCTCTGCTGTCGTCAATTTTGTGTAAGTACTTGTACAACTTGCACAGTTACCATCGATTCAATAACAATAAAGGAACTGAATGATATCTGCCAAAATAATTCTTTCATATTTTGTGAATTATTATATTGTTGTTTTAACAATACAATAATTCAGAAGGATATGAAAGAATTATTTTGGCAGAAAAATAGGAAAGAATTACAAAAGAATATGTGTTTTAGCAGATATAATTTTTTTTTTTTTCCTTTTTTTTTTTTCCTTTTTTTAATTCTTTTATACGATCATAGTCGTGATTTTTTAAATGTTTGTTAAATTTTGACTACTTACAAGAACCATGAAAATGACTTAATTACATGATATTATGTCTTGTGCTTATGCAATAAAAGTCTCCAAACATAACAGTTGCAAGAGAAAAAAAGGCAAAAGGGTGTAAAAAAAACCAGCAATCAATCTATTATATCTTATTTTCAAATTTTTAGTGGTTCAAAAGAAACCCAAGTGTAGCCCAGTGTATTGATATGAGTTCATTTATAATCTGAAGTATTTCTGTTTTTACAAGTAGTTCAATAAAAAAAATATGTTTTAACAGGTCAACAAATGAAGATTATATTTTCAACAAATGGACAAGTTAAAGAACTGGATCTAACTACTGGTAACGTAAAGATGTTAGCCAATGTTAATCCATTTAGAGTGTTTTCGATGGCATATGACTACAAATACGGATACATTTTCCTTCCCAAATATGAGTTAGGAGGCATAATGAGGTATATATGAATTTCAGATATTACTTTTTTTTACTCACAAAACCAAAAAGGTCCCTCTAAAGAGAAACAAAAAGAAGCAATTTTTGAAAAATGTTGTTTTCTATTGTTACATAGAAACAAGGGACAGTCTATTTTTACAGTTTATTCATTGTATGATGTTTTGAAATTATTGAAATCATATTTAAAAAAATATAAAGATATAAAATCAACTTTTTTCGCATATTCTGATATGCAATTTACACCAATCTTTGCAGTCTCATAACAAATTTGGACTGTACCACCTTCATTTTACATCTGTTTAAATAATTGACGTAACAAGGTTTTAAAAAATGAATTTATAAAATTTTCTGAAAAGTAAAATTGAGAATGGAAATGGGGAATGTGTCAAAGAGACAACAACCCGACCAAATAAAAAAACCAACAGCAGAAGGTCACCAAGAGGTCTTCAATGTAGCGAGAAATTCCCGCACCCGGAGGCGTCCTTCAGCTGGCCCCTAAACAAATATATACTAGTTCAGTGATAATGAACGCCATACTAATTTCCAAATTGTACACAAGAGACTAAAATTAAAATAATACAAGACTAACAAAGGCCAGAGGCTCCTGACTTGGGACAGGCGCAAAAATGCGGCGGGGTTAAACATGATTGTGAGATCTCAACCCTCCCCCTATACCTCTAACCAATGTAGAAAAGTAAATGCATAACAATAAGCACATTAAAATCCAGTTCAAGAGAAGTCCGAGTCTGATGTCAAAAGATGTAACCAAAGAAAATAAACAAAATGACAATAATACATAAATAACAACAGACTACTAGCAGTTAACTGACATGCCAGCTCCAGACTTCAATTAATAAAATCAACGGTACCAATTTTGTTGCACCAGATGCGCATTTCGACAAAATATGTCTCTTCAGTGATGCTCGTGGCCAAAATATTTGAAATCCAAAGCTTATATAAAAGACTGACTGAAAGATTATGATTTCATTATATGAACATCAGGCAAAATCCTTCCCGTTAGGGGTTTAGTATCATACCATCATAACATATATGAGAAGAACATAACCCGTGTCATGCCAACAACTGTTTAGAATAAATGTGTTTAGTTCCGACGCAAAGAGTCAGTGACTCAATATTAACGCCAAAATATGCAATCTTTAATGACTTGACAACAGTATCGTAATTATATCCCTTCTTAATAAGTCTATTCAAAGATTTTGTAAGTTTCTGAGGTGAATACTGACACCTTTGTGCTTTATAAAGAATATTTCCATAAAAAATTGGATGTGAAATACCTGAACGTATAAGAAGTCTGCATGTTGAGCTATATTTACGAATGATGTCTTTATACCGATGATAAAATTTAGTAAATGTTTTGACTAGTTTGTGATATCGAAAACCCTGGTGTAATAATTTTTCAGTAATACATAAATTTCTCTCGTTAAAATCTAAAACATTGTTACATACACGAGCGAATCGTACAAGTTGAGATATATAAACACCGTAAGATGGTGACAAGGGAACGTCACCATCTAAAAACGGATAATTAACGATAGGAAATGAAAAATCATCCCTTTTATCATAAATTTTAGTATTCAGCTTTCCGTTAGTGATATATATATCAAGATCGAGGAAAGGGCAGTGGTCAATGTTAGTATTAGCGTTATTTAAAGTAAGTTCAGCAGGATAAATTTCATTAATATACATACTGAAGTCGTCATTATTGAGAGCCAAAATATCATCCAAATATCTAAAAGTATTATTAAATTTGTTTATCAGATGTTGCTTTGATGGGTCTTTGCTTATTTTTGTCATAAATTGTAACTCATAACAATACAAAAAGAGGTCCGCAATAAGTGGTGCACAGTTAGTCCTCATTGGAATTCCAATAATCTGACGATATACGGAATCCCCAAAGCGAACAAAAATGTTATCTAGTAAAAATTCAAGGGCATATATAGTATCAAAGCATGTCCAATTAACATAGTTTTTTTGTTTATTGCTACTAAAAAATGACCTAAAAGAGTTTGAACATATATATTCACATTCTGATTTTTTGAATGCCCATTTAATTAGGTGTGTGAATTTTTTCTTAATGAGAATGTGAGGCAATGTGGTATACAGGGTAGAAAAATCAAAACTTTGAACAGATTCAAAATCACCAATATAAGCATGCAATTTATCAAGTACTTCCAACGAGTTCTTGACACTCCAAAAGTAATTTATTCCACTATTTTCGAAGGCCTTATTTGAACAATTTATTATAAGGTTTTTAATTGTACCAAGTGTGCTGGTAAGAAGAATAGACAATTTTGTAGTTGAACAATGGATTGAAGACGAAATAAATCTATATTTGTAAGGGGTTTTGTGTAGCTTCGGAAGCCAATACATAGTTGGGACTTTCATTGCATTTGGCTCTGCTTGTAAAGCGGTGGCTAAAAGTTTATGTTTGTTACAGATTTCGTTTTTTGAAAATGAAGTCAGTTGGAATGTTGGTGAATTGGTGATTTCCTTTTTCAGAACCTCAATGTAAAATTTACGTCAAACAATAATAATATTATTAGCAGCTTTATCGGCCGGGACAAAAACAAATTCCTTGGCTAGTTCTTTTAGTTTATGTTTGATACGAGAAATAGGTTTATTGTGGTTATTGTTAATAGTAAAATGTTCTTTAAAATGTTGAATACGTATATCAACTATCTTCATTACTGAATTAAAAAAAGAGTGCAAAGATTTTTTGTCAGCTTTTTCCCGTTTTATCCATTTCATACAGTAAGTATGGAGTGAGTCGTGGATGATATTACGACACTCATTCCAATTAATAATTGACGGGGGACGATATTTAGGTCCTTTACTGAGGAATGATTTTAACTCTCGGTCTTGAACGATGTTATGATCTCCTGTTATAACATGGGAAATGGGTCCATAAATATATTCGGAATTACTGCAATTACATGAAGTAGGTGTATTTTCACTAATATTAACATCTTTACACAATTGACTATAATTAAACACAAATTTCCGGGTAGATTTCTTGTAAATATAACAAATAAGAGTTAGCTCAGTATTGTCAAAATATCCAGGAATTTGTTCTTTAACAGAATGGTCGTTAAATATACCGGCAATATTTACAAAATCAAAGCCTTTATTGACATACTTAATTTTAATAGAATGTTTTTTATGATCTTCAGGGCAATCAATTTTGGAAAATAATTTAGAATAACAATATGCCATAATAATTTGAACAATTTCATACTTAGGACTGCTATATGAAATTGTGTTGCAATCCTCCAAAATTTTATTTAACTTATTAACTGGTAACGAACAGAGTTTTGTTAACAGATAATGTCTGCCGTTGTTTTTTGAAATAGAAATTAGGTCCGAAATATTGGTATGATTGGCCCGAAATTTTCTTTGATTGCGATTTGTTCTACGACCGTGATAACGGTTTTTACGAACAGTTTTAGAAACTATATCCAAAATGTTAACGGAATTGGTTCTAGATATATTACCAATTCCCATGATATTATCATTTAGACCGAGAGGGTAAACTGTCTGTAATTTTTTAATCCAATTTAATTCAATTATTTTCCGTGATCGTACAAACTTTGAATGCGATTCACCAGGCTGCTTATTTACTACTTCTAAAGGTTGAACTGCTAAATATTTAAAAGGATGGTTGTGCTTCTTAAGGTGTTGGTAAATGATACTTTTGAATTTATTAGGTCTTTTAAAACGATACAGATGTTCTTGAGTGCGTTTAGATAAATATCGTCCAGTTTCTCCTACGTACTGAATACCACACCCCGGTTCGTTTCATGTGAGTAAATAAATAATACTGTTTGTTTTTCAAGTTATATCAGTTTCAAAATTTAAAGAAAATGTGCGACCATTAAATGTGGACCTTACCGTATTGTTGGTGGAAAGACGGGGACATGTAAGTCATTTTTTGGCATGACACTTATCGATAGAAGGGTAACCACGATTTTTATTGTTAAAAATGTTAGCGATGGTGGTATTTTTAGATAACCGATTTTGAAGATTGAGACGTGTAGATACCCTTTGAACAAGTTTAGTATTTAGTATTTTTCCATTTCTAAGCTTCATAATTGTTTTGTTAGTGAATTACATAATAAAGGAGCAAAGATTGGCGTCCAGAATATGAACCAGCATACAATAATTTAAGATATGTAAAATTGATAAATTTGTTCGGCTGACAATGTCAAACGCTATCAGTATAAATAACCCGAAAAAGATAGTGTATATCAGGTAAGGACTGATGGCTGACTAAATAGTAGAATGGGGCTAAATATTGAAATACTACTTTTTGATAAATATTCCTAAAGTAATGAACTAGAGCAGTTCTCGCTCGGACACACACTCCATAATCTAGTATATTATAAGAGCATAAACCTGAAGCACGGGGAGGCACTCTACTGCCTCCACACGGCACTAAAGACAAACTCTGTAAAAAATAAAATTGAGAATGGAAATGGGGAATGTGTCAAAGAGACAACAACCCGACCAAATAAAAAAAACCAACAGCAGAAGGTCACCAAGAGGTCTTCAATGTAGCGAGAAATTCCCGCACCCGGAGGCGTCCTTCAGCTGGCCCATAAACAAATATATACTAGTTCAGTGATAATGAACGCCATACTAATTTCCAAATTGTACACAAGAAACTAAAATTAAAATAATACAAGACTAATAAAGGCCAGAGGCTCCTGACTTGGGACAGGCGCAAAAATGCGGCGGGGTTAAACATGATTGTGAGATCTCAACCCTCCCCTATACCTCTAACCAATGTAGAAAAGTAAATGCATAACAATACGCACATTAAAATCCAGTTCAAGAGAAGTCCGAGTCTGATGTCAAAAGATGTAACCAAAGAAAATAAACAAAATGACAATAATACATAAATAACAACAGACTACTAGCAGTTAACTGACATGCCAGCTCCAGACTTCAATTAAACTGACTGAAAGATTATGATTTCATCATATGAACATCAGGCACAATCCTTCCCGTTAGGGGTTTAGTATCATACCATCATAACATATATGAGAAGAACATAACCCGTGTCATGCCAACAACTGTTTTTAGAATAAATGTGTTTAGTTCCGACGCAAAGACCTTATCAGTGACTCAATATTAACGCCAAAATATGCAATCTGTAATGACTTGACAACAGTATCGTAATTTTATCCTTTCTTAATAAGTCTATTCAAAGGTTTTGTAAGTTTCTGAGGTGAATACTGACACCTTTGTGCTTTATAAAGAATATTTCCATAAAAAATTGGATGTGAAATACCTGAACGTATAAGAAGTCTGCATGTTGAGCTATATTTACGAATGATGTCTTTATACCGATGATAAAATTTAGTAAATGTTTTGACTAGTTTGTGATATCGAAAACCCTGGTGTAATAATTTTTCAGTAATACATAAATTTCTCTCGTTAAAATCTAAAACATTGTTACATACACGAGCGAATCGTACAAGTTGAGATACATAAACACCGTAAGATGGTGACAAGGGAACGTCACCATCTAAAAACGGATAATTAACGATAGGAAATGAAAAATACCTTTTTTGCACTTGTCCACAGGTTTCATTATACGTATGATCAATCATTAGTGACAGTTGTTCCGGGAGCAGTCACAAAGACCAACGTCGTTATTGATCCCTCGTATGATCACCTCTACTGGACAGAGAGGTACACAGAGGAACAAAATGCTCGATGCAACTATGATGGACCTGATGTGACCTTGATAACGAATGCGATTCAACCTTGGGCCATCATGCTCGACTTGACAAATCGGTTTGTTTATACAATTACTGCTCTCTCTCTCTCTTTGTGTTCGTGTGATTCTCTGGGTTTTTGTTTAGGTCTTCAAGAAAGCGAGAATCTCCGGCACCCGGAACCGTACTTAAACTGGTCCCTTAAGAAAACAGTATACTAACAGTTATAATAGACGTCAATCTCAAATTCGAAATATACAAACAAGAAACAAAAATTTAAAATCAAACACGACTTACAAAGGACAGAAGCTCCAAACTTGGGACAGGCGCAACAATGCGTTGGGGTTAAACATGTTTGTTTTATATCTCAACCATCCTTTTGTATATCTACGTAATATTGAAAAAGCAAACGCTCAACAACACGCACAGTTCAACTCAGTTATAAAAAAAAGTCCGATGTCCTATGTCTGAATAGGTAACAAAAGGACTTAAACAAAATGACAATGATCAATTAATTAATTTATGTACCTTGTATTGATGATAAAATGTAGTAAATGTTTTAACTTTTTTGTGATATCGAAAACCCTTGTGTAATAATTTGACAGTAATACACAAATTTATCTACTTAAATCTGATACGTTGTTACATATGATATCGAATCTTATAAGTTGAGATATAGGAACACCATAAGATGGTGACAAGGGAACCGTTACCTTAAATAAATTAACAGTTGACCTTTGAAACTGAAAAATCTTCTATGTATCATAGATTTTGGTATAACGTTTCCCATTATTGATATAGATATCAAGATCGATGAAATAGCAGTGTTCATTATTATTATACATACTGAAGTCGTCATTATTGAGAGTAAATATATTATTAACATTTAAAAGTACTGTTTTTTTTTTGTATCAGATATTGTTTCGATGGGTCTTTACTGATTTTAGTCATCAATTGTTTATAATAACATTACAAAAACAGGTCCACAAAAAGTGTTGTACAGTGCGTTCTCATTCAAACTTGACGAAAAACGGAATCTCAAAAGCGAACAAAATATTATCTAATAAAAATTCAAGGACACTTATAGTATCAAAGCATGTATAACTGATATACTTCTTTAGCTTGTTGTTACTAAAAATTGACCTAAAAGAGTTTGAACACCTGTATTTGCTTTCTGGCTTTGTAAATGCCCATTTAATGAGTGGTATATAGATTAAGGAAATCAAAATCACCAATATAGGCACGTATTTTATCAAGTACTTCCAACGATTTTTTTGACACACCAAAAAGTACACTAGACAATTTAGTAGTAAAACAATGAAATAAATCTATATGTTTAAGGTGTTCGTGTAACTTCTAAAGCCATTAGATAGTTGGAGCTTTCATTGTATTTTATTCTGGTTTGAAATAAGAAGCTAAAAGTTAATGTCTGTTACAGGTGTCGTTTTATATGTTTATGCGATATTTATAATTGTACAGCTTATTGTATTTGTTATTAATATATATTTAAGACAGGTAAATGCTACCAACGTGATATTCAAACTCATACGTCGAACATAACCGACAACACTATGGCTTAAAAAGAAATTAGACCGTTGGTTTTCCCGTTTGAATGGTTTTACACTAGTAATTTTGGGGCCCTGTATAGCTTGTTATATCTAATAACAAAATAATTAACGATTGACAGTATCGAAACAAAAAACACAACAACTTAGAAAACCAAACACAGGGTAACACGAACCCCACAAGAACTGGGGTTAATGTGGCATACTTCATGTTGCTCAAATAAGTCTAATTTATCTAAATAAATCATAACTTGATTTTTTTTACTATAGGTGGCTCTATTACAGTAATATTCAACCAAATAATAGAAGTATAAATCGAGTCAGATTGCACGGAGCTGACAAACAGACTGTCTTTGTTCTTCCTAATCAAATTATGGGATTAGAAATGGGTAAGTTTATTAACATCAAAACAATCAGCAAGTGAAAACATAAAAACTTATCTGTTATGAGTATAGTAAAATCACAAATGTACTGAACTACGAGGAAAATTCGAACCGGAAAGTTCCTAAACAAATGGCTAAATCTAAAGTTAAAATCCATCAAACAAAGGGATAACAAATGTAATGATTCTGACTTGGTACAGGAATTTTTTTATGTAAAGCAGAAGTTAAAGCTACTACGCGAAAATAGAAGTTATGTTCATATGCCAATGAGATTAATATAAAATAGGATATTAGAATACCTTTCTCAAAACACTACATTTAAAATTAGGATGTGGCAACATAATGTTCTTAAAAATTCGGAGCAATGGGGTCTTATTTTATCCATGAAATATAAGAACATCCTGCATCATATTAACAGTTATTATCATTCGTTACATGTTACATGTATACATGTTAAGTCAGATAAAATATATAAAACAATAATACGCTGATGAGTCTTATGTAGACGAATCGCGCGTCTGGCGTACTAAATTATATCCTGGTATTATTTACACCACTCGGTCGATGCCACTGCTGCTGGAAGTATCACCAGCCTAGTAATTATCACTTTGGTGTTGACATGAATATCAATTGTATGGTCATTTTTATAAATCTCCTGTTAACACGAGAAAAAAACTAAGGATTGTTTTATCCAGTCAAAAGTTACCTTAGATATAATTGGCACAACTTTTTGGAATGTTGGATCCTCACTTCTATTTATTTTTTGGGTTTGGTTTTATAACTATTTTGATTTCTCGTCACTGATGAGTCTTATATAGACGAACACGCGTCTGGCGTACTAAATTATAATTATGGTACATCTGAATACTATTTACACCCCTCAGTCGATGCCACTGCTGGTAGACGTATCGTTTCCGAAGGTATCACCAGCCCAGTAATCACCACGTCGGTGTTGAAAATGCAATATAAATTCCCAACTGTTTTCAGATACTGATCAGAAGAGAATATATTGGCTTGATTTTGACAATGGGAAAGTACAATCAGCAAAAACGAATGGATCTGATGTAACAGAAATATTTGATTCTGGCGCAACCACTTCAAATTATGACATTGTAATAAATGGTGACAACATGTATTGTACCAATTACAATAAATCATCAAGTTCTCTAAAGATCCTAGCACGACGTCACAAGTTATATTTACTGACATTTCAGTGATTCATAGTATACTCGTCCTTTCGACAAAAGGTAAATATCGTTACTAGAGTAATGATATCAGATTATAACATGGCATTTTTCATATCAGATGTATTATCAGCCTAAGGTTCGATATCAGCCCAAAAGCATAAGGCCCGAGGAATGATATTTACCGAATACATAATAATACAGAATACTCACCAGTTATGCATTGTAAACTCTTATTTTGTTTCTGATTTTATCATTCATTCTTTGATTATAATTTCTAAAAAACAAATTAAACAACTCTTTTACTCTTGGAAATGTTTTTCTTTCAAGCGTGAATGTTAAAAGGTGTTTCACATTTAATGAATATTTTAACTAAATCTTTAGTGTTGATATATGCATTATTTAAACAATATATTGTATACATTTGTTCATGTTGTTGTTCAGATAATACCTTGGAGTTCGTATTTTTTTTTTTCATAACGAAGTACATATACCGACACCATCTTAAAAATGTTTACAAGGTCTGGGTTCACATTTTCGGAGTATACAATATGCAATACTCAAATCGCTCCTAATGTTTTAATTTGTTGTTATCGCTGTTATTATGAAAGTTTAAATTGTTTTTAGTATTTTACTGTTTACTATAAGTCTATTTTGCACATGTCCGCTTAACAATATATAACATATAAGAATGTCAAACGGAAAGGGAACATAATTATATATATTAATCGGTGTGCACTAATATTGCTTTATATGGTTGTATCACATTTCACCTGGTTTTCCGCTTATAACACCTTAAATTAAATATAAAAAAGACATAAAACGGTACAAATCTTGTGACATTATTTATAAACAAACTTACAAGAATAGATGCTTCTTGTTTATTATATTTGACGATTTAACTTATTTGAATCATTTGAATTTTATTTGAATCATTTTAATCTTATTAAATTTATGATATATCATATTATTAATGACATATTAAATAGGGGCATTAGATAATCATGTATTATTGATAATAGTTTTTGACTCTCAGATATGCAGACGAGTCATAGAATGCAATGATATGTCTTGAAAAGATAAACTAGTATATATAAAATTTATTTAATTCTCTTAGATGACCATGCTATTGAATAATATATTTTTTTTTATTTTTTTGCAATCGATAGAGTATTTTTTGTGTTAGTACTTGTATTTTTATTACAAATTATCAAATGATTTTCAGTTGTAGCGATTGGTAAGTATAAGTATAAGTCAAAAAAAAGATGTTAAGAGGGAGGGATTTTGAAAATACCATAACTAGTTTAATCCCGCCACATATGTATGTGTGATAAGTATGGATGAACGTCTTCAGTGATTTTTTCATACTTCATACATGAAAATAAACAAATGTGGCTTAATTTCCAATAAAACATATAAATGCCATAGCTGCAACAAGGTACCATCGAGACAGTTTAATTGAAATATTGAAAGCGAGATGATAACCAAGCTTTTTAAATAATTGAAATTTAACTATCCAGTGGTGGAATCTGTTTCTCAAATGATTGTTATTAATTTCTTCCTTTATCAAACATTTGCAGAATGTTGTGTTCTTTACATGTGACGGTTTCAGACAAAGTCGCTTTTTTCATGACGTCACAATAGGAAATAAAATTCAGAAGATTAAAAGAAATTAATCTTCATAATCAAATTGCGACCAATCAATTGCTAAGATCAGATATATGTTACTGTGACGAGAAATAGTTTACTCATACCGCTCTTGATTTGTGAAAATAGCACAAAAACTAGAAAAAACATTCTACATGATATACCAAAGTTCATATGAAGAGGCTTTGAGCATTCCTTCCTATCTGTTGGCTTTAACTATATACAAGTTTTAAAGCTTTTTGGGGTCTCGGTGGCCGAGTGGTCTAAGTAGTTACTACTGTAATCACTAGCCAGTCAACACTGAGATTATGAGTTCGAAACCCGCGGGTGCACTCGACTCCATTCTTAATTGACTAGAATTGTCAGTTTTCCTATCGAAGGTGTGTAATTTTCTCCAAGCAATCCGGCTTCCTCCACCAATAAAACCTGGCCGCCACGAAATAGCATAATGAGGGGCTCAACAGTGGCGTTAAAACACAATAAATCAAATCAAATTTTAAATCAAATAAAGATATCTGTCTAGCACATCTATATTCTTTCAATTTTGATTGGAAAGGTTATTTCAGATCAGAATTTGAGAATGTTATTTATACAGATATACATGTTAGTGTGTTTCATGTTATCTAGTGATCTTCGAAATGGGTGTTTGTAGCACTGATGTACTTGTAGTAAATACCGTAGTCCAGCCTGAATTTTTACTTTTTACATCCCAATTTACTTGCTGAGTTTAACATCTTATTCACATTTAAACAAATATATCTATCCACATATTGTAGGTAAAATATCGAAAAGATAGAAGTAAAAATAAAAACAAGTTACTAGATCCGTTCTCGAATCTAAATGTAAGAATTTCTTATAGTTAATTTAAAAAAAAAGATCTGGTATGATTGCAAATAAGACAACTCTCCACAAGAGACCAAATTACACAGAATTTAACAACTAAAGGTCACCGTACGGCCTTCAAAAATGAGCAAAGCCCATTCTACTTAGTCTGCTATAAAAGGCCGCGAAAAAAGACAAAAAAAGATATTTTAGATAGCCTTTATGTGGTATTAACTCTGAAATATGAAGAAATATTCAACACAATTAAGTGTATGCTTTGTCGCTTATGTTTGAAAAATTACTTTCTAAAAGAAATAGACACATATCTGCTATTATAATAGCGGCAACGTATTGTTGGCTGTTATTCTGAACACAAAATGTATTTCATAAAGTGTTCCAATCAAGGCCGTTTTTCATAAAGCATCACAGACTATGTTTTTGGCGATAATGAGGCCTGGTTGCACAGAGCAAGTATTTAAAAGGTGATTATAGAACCAAAGGCTAAACATTCAAGCTTGGTTCATGTAATGTGTTCAAGCACACAGATGAGCAACCCGCTTGTGGTGCGTTTCCTTTCAATATAATATTCAATGTGAGAGTATCCGGCTTATTAACAGCATGCATAATATAATAATCATTAGTATACAGCCTTCTAAAATATCCCTATATTTGTGTCTGCCATATTGGGATGATCGTAATTGCAGTTACGATCATCACGTTGACGCCAGTGATACTGGCTGCTGAAAACGATTCATCAGAGTTTGCCCACATGACAGAGCATTTTAATGTTTAATCTAGGTGAGCAGTTAATATTAAGTAAATGCTCCGATCAGAGATGGGGCAAAGTTTCCAGGGCCACCCTTATGTAAAAAAAAATTGTTTTTGTTTTATTGAACACCGGACGCCTTTCCTTTTCCCTTTTAGATACAAATGTGTCCGACTTTTTCCTCCGGGTCTCCTCTCTTAAATTCTTTGATCCGCCATTGACATTCCTAGCATTCTGACAACTAACTTATTTTATTCAGCAGAGTGAATGCATTTTAACATAAGTATAGCAAGAATGCATTTCGATTTAGTCATTTTACAGATATTTCAGCTATGTTAACACAATCAATATGATCTTTCTATATATATACAATATATATGTTTACATTAAATCGTATCGACTTGGTGACATATGTTATATTATATTTTTATAGTAACGTGTCAGGTTTATTAGTGTCATGTCCATTATATTAGTCTTACCATGTCTATCGGATTATAAATATTTTATATTTTAATGGCACCAGACGATTTGTGAATTTTAAATCGGAATATTTGACCACTTGTATCTCAGGTAAGCAGTATTAAATGCCTTAGTAGAAATGGAATACTATGGTGCATTGGTAACAGTACAATATTTGCACAGTGCAAATTTGCAGCACTAATGTGCATTTCGACAATTAATGTATCTTCAGTGATGCTCCAGAACAAATTCTTAACATTTTACAAACTAATTGTTGGTGCAAGATCTGTTTCTCCTTCCGATCATTATGTATTGATGTTAGTTTGTCTTTTTTTCTAGATTTTGCCATGTCGGTGTCAGTTTTAACTCGACGAATGGTACTGGTTTCCATTTGGTATCTTTCGGCACTCATTTAGCGTCAATGACAAGATGAATTGATAATAAGTTCGTCTGTTGTCAAATGCCGAACTGCATACAATAGTTTCATGTTATTTCTACTGTTGAAGTTCGATCAAGCCTGCTGCACAAAACGATGTAAAAAGTTTGAAAACAATACGATTTGTCTCCCTTTTGCTATTTAAAAATCATAATTAAAGAGCGTTTAGAAAAAGAATCCTAAATTATCATTGTGAGCAAAAAACGTAGAAAAAAAAACGAATAGTTGCCGAATGCCATTTAAACAAAAGTTTAAGATAATAGGTCAATTGTTGTATCATTTAAACAGTCTTGCAGTAATGTATATATATATATAAATCTGTGGAGTTGTAAGCGTTATTTTCTTGCAACGTGCTCTTGATGGTTGCTATTTTGATGATCAAGTATTTTCAAGCATTAACAAAAATGTTCTTAACAAACATACAAAAGGTTATTTATTTTTATTCGAAAATTTACACATTATTGTATGTACTACCGTATACATTTTGTATGTACATACATTATAAAAAGGAATATTGGATTTTTGTAAATGAAACAGCAAACAAACTTATATGGGAAAAAACTTACTACACCTTGGTCATTTGCAGTTTTGAAATTGATCAAATTATCTATTACAAATGTATATAAATTTAGATGATTGTTAATAATACCAAGTAGCTAACCATTATTGCTTTGTCAATTATGCGGTGGCCAAATACCTCTTATGGAGCTACATAATTATATAATAATTGCCGTAACGTTTAGCAAGTATCAACTATAACTTTTAAATGTTGGCTTGTAAGACTCATTTTATTCTTTTCTTCAAAATCCTGGATCCGTACTCGAAAACTACGAGTAATAAATGGTTCTGTTTCTTTTGCATGCCTAATATCGTATAGCGAGTTATATTCGGGGATAGAACAAAATCGCCAAAATAAATTCCACCAATTTAAAAGTGTACATGCAAAGGTAATGATAAGAGTTTTGAATCCACCAAAAATAATAACTGCCACAATATTTCGTATCCATTATTCAATGATAATCTCGAAATTTTACACCCGCGAAAATAATCCACTATCATGACTATACTGGTATGTTGTGTATCTAATGAATGCGTTTTCTTGTGGTAGCAGCTTGAGGCTCACCTCCGAGTGTAGCCTGTTTTCTCGGGGTTGAAGAACCATAGGTGACCTTCCATTGCTATCTGCTCTTTGGTTGGGTTGTTTTCTCTCTGAGCTTTTCCACATTTCTTATTCTTAATTTAAATGTGTATGCAACAGATCTTGAAATCTATCAACGATCGTGTTTGACTCATTTTGATTAAATACATTTTGTAAATGCTAAACCTGTTTTTTTTCTTCCAGAAACACTGAAATATGAACTACAAAAGCTATGTTGGTAAGTTCAATTGCTACTATAATTACAATATTTAAAACGTTCTAATAATGACAAAAAGGTCGACAAAAAAAATGTCACTTCAAATTGTGACGATGGCAAAACTCACCTTTAAGATTATATTTAAATGATTTTCTTTTTCGATGGGTGACCTAAAAGGGACAGAGATAGGGTCACTACAGGTCTTCTGTCGACCGACGGTAAAATCCTAGCAAAGGTGAATCGCACGTTTTGGCAGATAGAAATGTACAAGTACGCAGCCAAAAACTGTCTCGTGAAGAGATAACTCAACGCTCTCTGCAATATAAGAACCCTCATAAAAAAAACTCTTTGAAGGGTCCAAAAGCGGCCTGTCCCATACCAAATATGCTATTCCTTTCCAATTTACCCATATATTGTAGTGGTACTCTAAACCTACACAACCTTAATACAGGGCTGCCTCTTCCTATTATATTCCTTTTTTAATTTGATCGCATCCTGAACATACATGAAATATGCAAGTGGACGCTAAGCACAAACAATCTATCAATTAAAATGGGTAATTCAATGCAACCAAATTGTAAACACATGAAAAACTAGACTAAGTATGGTGAGGTTAGTATATCAAACATTTCTGTATGGGAGAAACAATGCGCGGAAGGGGGTTATGTAGTTGTTTTTTTTCATTTAAAAAATTACCAATATTTTCTGTTTATTTTAAAACACAGACAGAAATATTTTCTGTCAGAATAATTTTTTTTTTTCTTGATTAATTGACGGAGAGAACATCTGTCATAAAATACGGTCGATAACGAAAGCTGTTGTTATGTTTTATGAATTGTCAACCTTGAAATAAATAATGAAAAGTTCATTGTCAATGCAATTGTATGTCTGCCCTAATGGGAATAATTCGTACGCATGGATTATAATTGAAGGGTCATTTACAAATATGTCAAATAGACTATTGATTGCTTATATTAACCAAGACAAAAAAAAAGAAGGTAGAATCAAATTCTTATTGTATTTTCCTCCTTCCCCCTCCAAATTCTTATTGTATTTTCCTCCTACCCCCTCCAAATTCTTATTGTATTTTCCTCCTACCCCCACCCCCCTAGTAGATTTCTCTTGAAGTATTTATAATCATGATTTATGGCAGCTTTTTTTTCTTTTACAGTGTGGAACAACAAAGGCGGAACTGGGAAAACGTCTCTGGTATTCCAACTCTCAGCCGAATACGCAAGACAGAATCCTACACAGAAGGTCATCGTCATCGATATGTGTCCACAGGCAAATGTTTCTAGTTCACTGCTCGTCAATACATTCTCCAACTTTCCAGGCGAGAAAGTTGTATCCGATGCATCAAAGATTGACACGAAAAAGAAGATGAAAAGTTTTGAACCAAATGTATGTGGCTATCTTTTATCAAGACTCGATCGAGACGAAAGCGTGAAGGGAACGATTAACTGGAACCAATTTTTGATACAAGCTAGCGTTTTCAACAAATTCGTCCCGGATAATTTACGTCTCCTTTGCGGTGACATTTATTTAGAGGTTCTCTCAAAAAGACTGGAACAAGAACGACAACTCGTGCCGACTCGATACGATAATCCATGGAGAAGAGTTACCTTATTCATGAAGGATTTTATCGAATTCATTAGTTCAAGTAACAAACAAGTTTTTCATATGTTTTTCATTGACACAAATCCAAGTTTTTCTATTTACACAGAGATGGCAATAACTGGAGCGCGCCGTATGGTCGTTCCTTTCACGCAAGACGACTTCTCAGTGTCTGCAATAAAATCTATGCTTTATTCAGTTTACGGCTTTACAAGCGAGGACAGTGAAAGACTTGAAGGCTTGAAAGAATCGCAGTACTTTTGGCTGGCAGAAAAGTATGGAATATCACCTCCAAAATTGCATTTATTTATAAATAACAGAGCGACATTTTACGGAACGAAAGCAGCCGCCGCTTTTGCCGCGATAGGAAACGAAGTAAGCGCCTCCCTGCTTAAGGTTTATATAAAAAGCCAGGACATTTTTGAAACTGCCACGGAGTTATCTTCTCTTGATTTGATTATGGATATTAACAAGTTTAAGATGAGATATTTGATTGATTGCTGTGACTTCCAATCTACAATAGTGCTTTCCCTACATAACGGATGCCCGTTCTCACAAATTGACCCCGGTTCACATACGATTTACGGGTCATCGATCACAATATCTAAAACTAATTTGGAAGATTGCAAATATGCCATTTTGAAAATTGTTAAGTTGTTGTAGAAGAAAATTGCAAGACCATTTTATATTTGTTATGTGTTGTATACTTATAGAGTTAGTTACTAGATAAATACCACCGCTTGTTAACTCGTATGACTAATGCGGCATGCGCTTAGTTGATCAGTACCAGCCCGATATATTTTGTATCCGCTCTCGTCTATTACATTTAAACTGAAACAGAATTCACTATTTCCCTTGTAAAATGTTTCATCTAAACAGTAGAAGCTGTATGCTCAATAAAACATTTTAATGTTTTCACAGTCAATTATCTATTCAATAGTATACTCACTGCCGAAAGTTTGTTCACAGACTTTCACTAAATATCTCATACGTCCATAATCTTCCTGATCATGCATGAACTAGTTGCCACTGAACGTTAAGCAATCAACAATTTATCAATAATTTCACAGAGTCTACACTGTATGTATGCTTAAAGTACTTGAATAGAATAAAAATATGCTTGTCGGCCTTCATATCGTCTAGATTTTAAGTCTTTTCTTAACTTTTGCTATCAAAGGTAGTCATTGGAGGATTCGTTTTTCTTTAAGTTTTATCCTACCTTTTTTTCTTCATTAATCTTTTATAAGAAATTCCAAACCCATTGCCTCTCTTACATTTTCGTGCTGCATGATCACGTCAAGTCATTTAATCATCAATCTATCAACAAATAATGAAATTCACACAAATCAATCAATCAATCAATCAATCAATCAATCAATTGAATATTAAATTTTACTGTCCGTATTCGTGTACTGAAAATATAGTAAATTTTAACAAGACAAAAACAATAAAATACAAGTAATATAGTTTACTAATTGATTAATTGATTGTCGCACTTTCAGCTCTTTTGCTGTATCGTGATCCAGTGACAATGACTATTGAAATATATTATGACGTACTTGCAGTTGTGAATAAAAGGGACGTGTCTTTGCGGTCATACGTACGGAATGAGACAGCTAGCACACAACGCATGCAACGATCGCAAAACATAATCTTTACGAAATTTGCTTTCTGCTTTCGGCATGATAAGCTGGACAGATACAAATATAAAAAGATCTAATAGCATGTAGCGCCGTCTGATCAATGTCTATAGAAGGTTAAATTTGATTAAGGAACATGATAATTGTATGGTATGGTTGTTGAAAAATATTTAGGTCTTCAGTAGCGTTAGCTATTGCACTTACCTATCAAATGGCAGGCATGCAAAATTATCGTGTAAAACGTATGGGAGATACTTTTCGGATTTCAACACTCTTTGCTATATCATGGCGTCCAGTTTTATTGTTGGAGCAAGTCGATTACAATCACAGATCTACTGATCTTCGGCAAAAAATTAACAATCCTTGTCAATTAAGACCGGAGTTGAGCTGACTGTATTCGAACTCAAGACATGGAGTAAATAAATTAAACTGAACCAGGTTGAACGAACATAAAACATAATGCCAATAAATGGGAAATAAAAATAACAAAAAGTATGAACAGTTACTTCCCAGGCCAGTTTCATCTTGAATAGATCTAATATACCTACTCTTATTTGAATACAATAGTGTTATGTTGATTCGAACGAAATCATGGATACAGCATCGAATTTAATCTAATATTTAACAAAGGAAAACTATATGATAACATCCATTCGTAAGCGAATTATTGTTTCTCGAGAAAAAAAACCCAGACATACGTCTATACACTCGCACAAAGACGAATTATTGGGGAGTTTTATTTTATATTTTCGTTTTGGCTGGAAACATCCCATAGTATTTTACAATCAATGAAATATGACTGTTTGTCTAAGTCTGTTACTATAAATTCAGATTTTTTGCGTTCATTTATCGTTTCGATTTTGTCATGTGAGACTTAAAATGCTAGGATGAAATTTTAAAAAAAAGGCAGGACAGGAGTTTTGAGTAAAAAAAAAAGGCAGGATGGAACATTTTCAAAAAAAAAAATGGCAGGATGACAATTTATGTAAAAAAAAGTCAGGATAAACTAAAAAAAAAAAAAAAGGCAGGACCGAATAGAGTGACAAATAAAAAGGCAGGACAGAGATTACAGCCATAAAAAAATGCAGGACAAAACTTTTCATCCTAGTCCCCCCCCCCCCCCTAAAAATCAAATGGCAGCTCCCTTATATCTAAGCGAGGGAAGGATGGAACAGGATGGATTGACCCCCCTTATTTTTAAACTTTCAAACTTTCAAAAGTTTCCCCACACATTATAGTCCACTACTACACCACCACTCACAAATCCCTAACATTGACCAAAAACCACACAAAAGGTCACAGCATGACAAAATGTCAATTACACTTTTCCATGTACTATACATGTACCTTTATATCTAAAATTATTGACACGATAAAACCCCCATTAAACCTTATATCTTTAAAGCTTCATTTTGTCTAGGCTAATAATGATCCAAGATGATATATTATACAATACCGTTTAAATTTCAAAATCATAAATTATAGCCTAAGTAAACAATTTAAAAAGAATTCACAATAATTCGTATCGTAGTAGCTATTAACTGTTACTACATTACTAACGATATCACAGTTTTCTATCAAGTCATTAGAAAATTGGATTTGAGGGTCTTTATTTTGGTGTAGATGGACAAATTAGTCGAACTCCGTAACAGTGGTAACATAGCTTTCAGTGATCTTTTCCGTTCCGAAACTTTTTTTCTTTACTCCATCAATTAGTTTTAAGTAGTAATGCGGATCGGAGCTTGAACTGCAGGGGAATTTGGTAGCAAAGAGGACGTTACCGCTGTTTTGGAGTTTGCAGATGTGTGTCACGTACAACATATGTGGCATTCCGAGCGCACATGTATCATTCGAAACCAAATATTGGCGCCAGTAATTTTTTTTTTTAGAATATGGTTCAAAGGATTGACAATTGGTTACTGTTTGTTTAACTTTCAGTGGCCAATATTTCCGGAAAGTGTGTGGTTTTTTTTCGACAATGAACCCATTTAATTAACTATATGTGAAATCAGATACAAATAAAAAGAAGAATTTGTCCCGAGATATTTTTAATTAAATAGTAAACATATAGAATTTAAATATAAGCGAAACTCTTTTTCTTTTTAATCTCTCTACAAATTTGGTTTTTTTAACATATAAATTAATTAAGTAGTTTCCAATTTCCTGTTACATGATTTAAAAATATATATATATATTAAATGTAATCATAAATAATAGTTTCAGTTATCAAGCTAAACTGACCTGTGATGACTTTACGTGTTTTATGTCTTTGTAATGTTTACTTGTAGGCGTATATAGACTTTAAAACATATATCAACAAGTTGCTTTCTTTAAAAAAAGAAATGCAATCGTAAACCCATATGCTTGTTTGGCATTATATATATATTAGATAATTGTTTAATAAAGATGTATTGTCTTATATTACTTTTGTTGTGCATAAGAATTAGAAACTGACATTGCCTGTTTAGTGGTTTAAATAATGTAATACCGGCTTCACACATCAACGTATAGATCCGACGTACGTCGGCCGAGGTAAAAAAAATCATGCACGCTACCAAAACACTAGTAATTTTGATGCATTCAACCTGTCAATCATATATATCTGTATCGTGTGCACAACGAGCTTAAAGCGTGTATTGGGTGTGCGTAAAGCGTACCTTAGCGTTTCTCCTGGTCTTCCTACATTCCCAACTGCAGGTCTGTCTATATGTGAATGTTTGTCAATAAGTCTGTCACATTCGCCCGTCTGTTTATATGTTTACCAGTCCGTCTATGTCCACTGGTTCGTCTACATGTTCACTAGCTTCGAAATAGCTTTCGGTAAGTACGATTATTTCAGTGATTTGTGTCTATTGTTTTTATGTAAGTGATTATTGTGCACCGTACCCATAATTTTAGGGACGCGAATTGCAACTGATATTTTACAGTTTTTTCTTGCGATGTGTTGTCCTTAAGGTTTGGTTCATTTGGGAGGGTTGGGTTTATGGCCACCACATTGTTTATGTGCCAATGTCCATTCTAAAGCCAGAAACATGTAGTACAGTGGTTGTTGTTCATAATTCATGTCGGTCAAGTTGTTTTCGTAAATTATTTTGTTATCAATAAGGCTGTTTAGTTTTGTTTGATTTTTGTTTTTAAATCTTAATGGTCGGGGCATTTAATAACCGACTAAATAGTAGGTTTTTTTTCATTTTTGAAGGCCGCTCGGTGGCCTTTAAAGACTTACTACCACATCATTGTAACTCTGGTTGGTATTTGTATCATTAGTGCTGGACCATGGTCATTCCTATATGCACCTTTGAGGCAGGCGGGATATTTTTGTAGATCTTGTACAGCTCAAACTAATGTGAGTAGTTCCTGTACTTCTATGTCTAGTCCCATGTTGCATGGTTAGAGGGGGTGTAATATCTTCTGTAGGTTTGATGAAGTTTCATCCGTATCGGACTTCTTTTCCTAAATGAAAGCTTTAAGGCGACGAGTATTTTTGTATGCAATGTGCCCTTAACGTGTCTAAAACTTATCTGTAGCGTTTTCAACGCTCGTGTAGCGTGTATATTATGTGCGTGCAGTTTACAGGTACATGTATATACGTTTGACAAACGTTTGAGCTGAATGATTTTTTTTATGTTCCATTAAAATTTTCCTGAAGTAAAAGCGTTCACCAAGCGTATACCTTTGCATTTCGACGTACTTCAAACTTATGGAACGCGTGTTTAAACGCTTGCGTAAAGTTCCTCTGGTGAGCAACTAAGTTACGGATACGATGATACGGACTTTGTTAATTTTCTTTTTTGACTGATTGTTTTACATTGTCATTTCGGGGCCTTTTATAGCCGACTATGCGGTACGTGCTTTGCCTGTTGTTGAAGGCCGTACGGTGACCCATAGTTTGTATTTCTGTGTTATTTTGGTTTCTTGCAGATAGTTGTCTCATTGACACCAAACCCGATATCTTCTTTTTTTATATTCGATATCTTATCGCCGACCTGGTTAAGTCTGCTAAAAATGCATGCATGATTCATTTTTAGGTTATCAGTCGTAATTAAAGTGGCACATTTAATTCGTTGTTTCATTGCTTGAAGTATCATTTCTTAAATCTGCATGGTCAAATGTGTATTTTTTTAAAATAAATTTTAGATTTAGATTTCAGTCACGGTTATTTTTCCCCCTTCATATTGAATATTTATACTTATCAGTCGCATTTTAATGACGAAAAGGATTCAGAGGTTATTAAAAAAAGTAAATAATTTTGCAATATTTAAACAAAGAAAATAACTTTAAATTTGCAATATTAATGAAAATAAATACGGACATAACTTTCATAATTAATTTTAACGTTATTTTCAATAAACGATTTTTTTTTAAATCCTCGTTTTTACACCTATTTGAGGCACGTATTTATGATTATATTTCCATGTCCTTGGTCTATCCTAGACGTAAAATTTCAAAAATTGCTAATACTTTTTTTAAAGATATTATTTTTAATTGTTCTCGTTCAAAATATTTTATTTTTTCATATTCAATATCTATTTAATTTTATTTTTAATAACCATTTTTTTTTTTTTTATTAAAGTTGCAGTATTTAACCAAAAAAAATAACTGTAATTTAATCATATGCAAGAAAGACTTCCCTTTAATTTCAGTATAAAAAAATAAATAGCTTGCTTTTTACAACATGTACATCTTCACTAAACGTAAAATCTAAAATAAAATGCTACTAAAACTCTTTCTAAAGATTTTATTTTTAATTATTCTCGTTCAGAATATAAAGCGCATTGTTTACATGAAATCTTATCTCATATCTAAACACAGCTGGTTACATCGTTTGACTAATTAAAATACTACGCATGTAGGTTAATATTAGCAGCTTGTAATCGTGTGCAAGAAAATATTATATCATAATAAATTTCAGATCATACGTAAAATATCTCTATAGCAACTTAAGATGCTAATGCATATTCAACAGATTTGTAAGCTATTGCGCATGCATCTGAAAGGTGGTCATAGCTATTGCGCATGTATTTGAAAGGTGGTCATAGAAAGACCAGAAGTGTTCCGACTAACATCCGGTGTTCCGAAAGACTACATCACTCGTCCAATATATACTGCGTAAACCCTCAGGGGTTTACGCAAATTGTGCTATGAAATGTGCTATGAAACTATTTTCAATTTTTAATCATAAAGAACAATATGGTTTTAATTCTTCAAGGTCTAACCTGACGGTTCTTATACCAGATAAAAGAGGAGGATAGTCATATAAACCAAATATTACAAAAGCGCAAATGTCTATTTTTAAAAAGCGCAAATGTCCTATGATTTAAAGCGCAAGTGTCCAAAATAAAAAGCGCAAATGTCCTATGAAAAAGCGCAAACGTCCCGCGCCGATAATAATAATCAAGCCAAAGAAAATGAGAACCAAAACACTAATTAGAATATTACAATTAATCGTTAACCAAATAAAACTTGGTGAACCCAGTTTATTCACTATTCATTCATGACAGACAAATCAGAAGGGTACTCCTATAGACCCCATTTTCACATATTTCACTACGGTTGTCTTATCAGCTAAAGAAGCAATAAATTATAAAAAAAAATATTAAGACGGTTCAAAAGAAATTCCCCTTTGCGATACATGTAAGCCTTGGACAATATTTAACATGTAAATAATATTGAATATGGCATTTCCTAATATCTACATCGGGGTAAGTACTGTAGGCACAAATATATCATTTTCAAAATATGGATTAAAATTTGTGAAATCTTTGTTTTAGCTTACATTGTACAAGGATACATGGATAGTAATTCAAGTAATTTAAAACAAATTTAAGTAAGACTAATAAGTACATTATATCAAGAAGATTTGTAAAAAAAAAAAAAAAAAACAGTGTTCTTAAATAAAAAAAAATAAATAAAAAGGCAGGGATTTGAAGTAATTTAAGTCTTTTTTTTTAAAGTTCTGCTTTCGTTTTTAAATAATTATGTACATGGTTCTATGGGAAAACATATGCATCATCTATAAAAGCAATCTTAAAAACAGTTAGCATGTGCCATTTTTGTCTGATATATCGACTAGATATGTTAAGAATAAAAACTGCTACTTAAATTATGTTTAATTAGGTAATGTTCAGAATCCAAAGTTTTCATAGGTCGGGGCCCGCTCCAGTCATGCTTCAGTGATTTCCGATATAATCAACCATTTATTTCCTAGAAAAACGGGGCCGGACCCCTGAAACCCCCTCTTAACCTGCCTCTGAATGTTCTTTGCTGAAAAAGAATTCGTCGTCGATTTATGTCCGTCATTATTTATTTTTCATGAATTATATAATTTTTATTTATGTACTGGCCGTTAGTTTTTCTTGAGAATTATTTCACTGTTTTTCTGTTCAGGCCATTTTATAGCAGCATAAATTTTGAATGTATTGGTTTTTCTTGTTGTTGAAGCTGTACGATAACCTATAATTGCTTTTGATATACATGTACATGTGTATCTTCGTCATTTAAAATCGTGTAGATCGTTGTCTCATTGGCAATCATACAACATTTTATTATATTGAATTTATTTTAACCAAATTTTAATCATTTTGAAGAAATTCCAGCCGTCAATAATATTTGTTTTTAAATTAGTAAGTTTTTATAAATATGTGCTTGATTTTCTTATGATATAGTTCTTTCAGCAAGTAGATTTATTGATTGTTTTGCGTCCAGTGGCAGAATTTCATACATTTTCAGGTCGAAAACAAATGTACAATATATACAAAAGGCAGAATCTGAAATGCAAGAAATATTGACTGTCACTGACATTGTATATATACCGGTATAATAAAATCAATCGGTTCCAGGACCAGTCCAGTATATCTTATTATAATCCTTCTTAATCAATTTCATTTCCATGTACATTTAGAGTAGTTTAGAGCTGGTATATTCAGTGAATGACAACTTTTTTGTTATTGTGGAATACATTTTTAGCTCACCTTTCCTAAAAGGAAATGTGAGCTTTTGCCATCACTTGGCGTCCGTCGTCGTCCGTCCGTCGTCGTCGTCGTCGTCGTAAACTATTTCAAAGATCTTCTCCTCTGAAACTACTGAACCAATTACAACCTAACTTTAGCTGAATGATCCTTAGGGTATCTAGAATAAAGATTGTGTTTTATTTTCCATTTTGTGAAAAAAAAACATGGCCGCCATGGCTAAAAATAGAACATGGGGGTAAAATGCAGTTTTTGGCTTATATCTCAAAAACAAAAGCATTTAGAGCAAATCTGAAATGGGGTAAAAATGTTCATTAGGTCAAGATCTATCAGCCTTGAAATTTTCAGATGAATCAAACAACCCATTGTTGGGTTGCTGCCACTTAATTGGTAATTTTAGGGAAATTTTGCAGTTTTTGGTCATTATCTTGAATATTATTATAGATAAAGATAAACTGTAAACAGCAAAAATGATCAGCAAAGTAAGATCTACAAATAAGTTAAATGCTCAAAATTGTCAATTGACCCCTTAAGGGGTTATTGTCCTTTAATGACAATTTTTCAGAATTTGTTCATCATATTTGCTAACTTTAAAAAATCTTCTCCTCTAAAACTACTCAACCAAATTCAACCAAACTTCAACTGAATGATCAGTAGGGTGTATAAAAAAAAGTTTGTTTTATTTTCTATTTCGTCAAAAAACATGGCCGTCATGGCTAAAAATAGAACACAGGGTAAAATGCAGTTTTAGGCTTATATCTCAAAAACTCCAGCATTTAGAGCAAATAAGACAAGAAGTTAAAGTATTTATTAGGTCAAGGTCTACCTGTCCTGAAATTTTCAACCGAATTGGGTAACTGGTTTTTTAGGTATAATGCCCCTGAATTGATGATTTTAAAGAAATTTTGCAGTTTTTGGTTATTATCTTGAATATTATTATAGATACAGATAAACTGTTAATAGCAAAAATGTTAAGCAAAGTAAGATCTACAAATAAGTCAATTTGACCCCTTAAGGAGTTATTGCCCTTTAAAGACTTTTTTCACAATTTGTTCATCATGTTGACTTACTTTAAAAAATCTTCTCCTTTGAAACTGCTGTATCAATTTCAGCCAAACTTAGGCTAAATGAGTTTCAGAGTATCTAGTATAAATTTTATATTTTATTTCCTTGTATGTCAAGAAACATAGCTCCTATGGCTAAAATAGAACATAGGAGAAAATGATTTTTTTTTTTTGCTTTTGAAGAAAATAGGACGATTAAAAGAACATTTAAATAAATTGAAAAGCCAAAATAATCATTGATGAGAGATTTAACTAAAAAAATTAAGGTGAGCGATTCAGGCTCTTGGGAGCCTCTTGTTCAGTATTTATTTTCATATTTTTAAAGAAATTCACACTAACTTTTGCATGCTTGTAGTTAAATTATTATTAGATCTGGTCTTGGTTTCTAATACTAAAAGTGGTGTTTCGGTTATGGTTATACAGACGTAGGCCTATTTTTGAATTAATATCACTTATTTTGCGTAAATTTTTAAGTAACATAAATTACGATTATTTCAATGTTAGGTGTACTTTCCGTTTTAAATTTTCCTAGGAGTTCAGTATTTTTGTGATTGTACTTTCCACTACATAAGGTTTGTAGAAAAAAAATGAATCCTAAGTGATAACAAGTCATCTTTAAGATGACAAGAGACAAAATTCAACCCGAGACAACAGATAAAATAAGCTCGTTATGTCTTAATTACTATTCATTTATCCATTTAATTAAGGAATGACTGTAATATTTTTTCTGTCTATGAAAAAATAACATAAAAAAATTTGGTGCACACGCGCGTAGCGGGTTATTCAACAGTGTGCACCACATGTTTTATGTTATTTCGAATAGACAGAAAAAATATTACAGTCATTACTTATAATTTAATTCTAAATTCCATTTTAAACCGTAGAAAACCATGAAAAAACGTTGATGACGTCACGGTCACATGACTAAATTATGTCTATGGGCTCATAACAAAATAACGTCAGCCAATCAGAAGACGCGTTACATCCAAAATTAAATTATATATTTATATGTTTTGAAGAATGGAGACGACTCGTTGATTTATTTACACAAAAAATGCTAAGCAAAAATCATAAAGTTCATACAAAGTAATAACTATAAACGGAATATGGTGCGTTTTGATTGCAAATGATACACCCAGCATACCGTTTATAGTCTACTACACTTGTTTCAAATAGGCCTTCAACTATGAGAAACCTTCAAACTTATTAGTCTGCTATCTCAGATAATTTACCTATTTCTTTTGGTGCAAATGAAATGTATATTGGTGGCACAACTGATACATGTATATATATATACAAGTCTTTTAACCTCTGTGAGTTTCAAGGTATGGCTGTATTTGGGACCCATTAGAGGCCTTCGGCTGTTTTGTACTCTTTGGTCGGCTTGCTTCTAGTTTCAAAATTAGTTTATTTCAAATAAAATGTTTGATCTTGTTTTGTTTAAACAGTATGTATTAAAGAAATATTACAACTGTTACAGTGCAATAACGTATTACAATGTTACATGCAATTCTGAGTATATAAAATATCCGATAGTACAAAGATCATATAGAAAGTCACTAAATATGAGATCATAAAATTGTAAAATAAAAAAAATATATAGAGTTTTAGTTTAAACATTTTATTTATTTTATCTCGCTAAATGAAGTTGATCGGTTAAACTGTTGTAATATTTAAGGTTAGAATCTCTATGCACACGCATGCATTACGTGGAGGACATCAGTGAAAGGTCTACGTCATGGAAATCCATGTTAATCATACTGTCAATATTTTAGCGAATAAGTCCATTGATCTACCTACAAAATGTACAACATGTACCGATACCAGGGATTGATGTCTGCAAATATAAAAAGTCGTTATCTTTATTTATGACTTAATCTATATGAAATAATGCATCATAAATAAATACTTATTTACATTTCAATCTGATTAATGTAGGTTTGGATGTCCACCCCCAAATTTGGGGATATTATAATAGTGAGAGACAGAAATATCTAAGTTTTTATTTTAAACTGAAAATATAGGGTATATTTATATTGAAAAAAACGGGAGACAGACCCCTGCAATCAAACAGAATTTAAACATTTAATGCTTACTAAAATTTTTAATAATTTGCAACGAAAATATTTTCACCTGTCAAGGCCTAAATACACGTTAATAAACACATATTTCATATTTTGAATAGTCCTACCTCCAGATTTAATGTTATGCATAACGTAGCAAAAAGACAGAGGGGTTATGTATCTTGAGTTGACCCTCCTCAAGATTAGTATTATAGCAGAACATATTAGGGAAAAAATCAGAGAATAAGGTTATGTATTCTAAGTATTATCTTCTTTCCTGACTTGGTATATTGCATAACATGGGAAAAAGTCAGAGGGGTTATGTATCTTGAGTTGTCCCTCCTCAAGATTAGTTGTATAGCAGAACATAGGTAAAAAATCAGAGAATGAGGTTATGTATTCTAAGTATAATCTTCTTTCCTGACTTGGTATATTGCATAACATGGGAAAAAGTCAGAGGGGTTATGTATTTTGAGTTGTCGACCCCTCTTCCTAAAATTTGTATTGCATAACATAGGAA
This sequence comes from Mytilus galloprovincialis, assembly GCA_037788925.1. Taxonomy (NCBI): domain Eukaryota; kingdom Metazoa; phylum Mollusca; class Bivalvia; order Mytilida; family Mytilidae; genus Mytilus; species Mytilus galloprovincialis. The sequence goes on along the minus strand of CM075343.1, from coordinate 69,555,418 downwards.
GAAGTCAGAGAGGTTTTATATTTTGAGCAGTTACTCTTCCTGATAAGTAGTACTGCAAAACATTGGAAAAAGCCAGAGAGGTTATGTATTATGAATAGTCACTCTTCCTGATTAGTCGTACTGCATAACATGGGGGAAAGGGGAACTGTAGTTTGAATAGTTACTCTTTCTGATAAGTCATACTGCATAATAAAGGAAAACGTCAGAGAGGTTATGTATTTCAAGTCGTCTCTCTTGAAGTTTCTTCCTGATAAGTCGTACTGCATATCAGAGGGAAAAGTCAGAGGGTTTATGTTTTTCAAGTCGTCTCTCTTAAAGTTTCTTCCCGATTAGTCGTACTGCATATCAGAGGTAAAACTCAGAGGGGTTATGTATTTTAAATAGTCCCTCTTCCTGATAAGTCGTGATGCATGACATAGGAAAAATTAAGAGAGAGGTTATGTAGATTGAGTAGTTTCTCTTCCTGATTAGGTACATGTATATTACGTAAGATAGTTAAAAGTCCAAGAGTCTTCAAATATTCAGGAAGTCTTAGAGTCGAAAACAGTGAAAAGTTAACACGGGGTCAATCACTGCATGATATATTCACGGTCATAAACATAGTTAAAGCTAAAAGCACAAGGGAAGTGTCTATGTTGTTACCTTTGTTGCTGGGTTGCTGATTCACTTATACCATACTTCTTCAACTAAAATGAATGACACAACATAAAAACACATTTTATAATACGTATATCATACCTTAAAAAGTTAAGTACACCAAAGTTTTTCTGTCTAAGTGTACAATGTTTAAGACAAGGGCCACTTGAATTGTTGAGCCTACTTGAAAGTCATAAAGTTCTTTTCCCTAATCTCACATACTATAATCGCTATTATCACTGATTATACAGAATATGCAACAATAAAATTATTAAGTTGGGAGATAAGATGTTGTTTTCTTTTTAATACACAGAAATTTCGTTTATCTACATGTTTCATTTTACATGTATTGATTATTTGATTTTATGGCCGGTTCAGCCTATAAGATCGCATTCTTATCGTTTTTCGTTTGTCTGCTCAAATTTAAGTGTTATTGGTAGATTATAGATAAACCGTTGATATTATTACTTGTTTTATCTTGTCAACTTTTTTTATACGTTTATATATACAAATTAAGGTTACTAATTCTTCAGGTTTCAAACTACAAAAAAGAAGTGTCTATAACCAGATGCCCAAATGAATTTGAAAATGAAAATGAAAATGGGGCCTCGGTGGCCGAGTGGTCTACGTAGTTACTACTGTAATCCCCAGCAAGTCAACACTGAGGTTGTGATTTCGAACTCTGCTCGTGCGGGTGAACTCGACTCCAATCTTAATAGACTAGGATTATCAATTTTCCTATCGAAGGTCGGTGGGTTTCTCCAGGCTCTCCGGCTTCGTCCATGAAATAAGACTGGCCACCACGAAATAGCCTAAAAGCGGTGCTTTAAATTGGCATTAAAACACCAAATTTAAAAATAAAATACAAAAAAAAAAAAAACCAATTTCACTACGTTTTACCTGCAAATTCCGAAACTCGTCCTCGCAGTTATCCAGTATACAATGTCCTTTAATTCTTAAGCACAAAGTACCCTGCCAATGGTATTTTAACCATTATGTAAATCAATCTATTTCATTTATTGATATTTTCGCCATCGTTCGTTACTATTGTGTGTTTGGTCAATCGTATTAACGACAAACCGGAATAAACATGATAAAGAGCGAAACACACAGTTTTGTATATGTTTTTCTTATGTGTTCAGAATAACATAAAAATGAAAGATTTTTATAAGCCGAAAAGAATATCAAGGCCCGTAATTTAACTTCAGTATTTTATAACGTTTCGTTAAACCGCAAGCTATTTCTAACCATTGCGTATGCAACAATATAAAAATCGGCGGAGCTCGAACACACTCAATTTCAAACAAAAAATAAATATTCCAATTTCTTTACAACATATTAATAAGCCGAAAAAATATCAATGCCCGTAACTTTTCTTCTGTATTTTACAATATTTCTGCAAAACTGAGTTATTTTGAACTATTGCGTATGAGGCAATATACATGAAAAAGCGGGGGAGTTCATACAGACTCCATTTTAACGTCAACAAATAATATTCCAAATTTCGTTTACAACATGACGACATAAATTAGAATTTATTAATATTTACTTATATGTGAGTACCCTTACGTTTCAATATAGCATAAACTATGGGTACTTTTATTAAGTAAATATCCATAATATATATCATGGTCATAAAACTGACACCGTGGGCTAAGGTTTGCATTAACAGGTCTCAGAGGTTATAGGTAAGGGAACCCCTGGCGAGAAAATGTCAAAGAAATCGGAATACAAACTTAAAAAGCGAAAAGGAACCAAGGTAAGCAAATCTATCAAACAAAATTAACACATCCGCGTAAAAAGGTAAGAACTGGCAATCTTCTAGTATAACATGAGATTTTATGCTGTCTATATTTATATTAAAATGTAGTTGGTCCGAGACCACAATTATTTCGTAGTGCATTTCTTTTAGAACATAAATGAAAATAAAAAAAATCCCACCTGCGCTTTCTCAAAGAAACGTTTACAGTGTGTTGTACTACTTTTGGGACAAATTATATCAAAATTATAGAAAACTTCATCACCTCAACTCAAAATATGGACAATTATATCTTTAGGGCGTCTTGAAATCTTTTGACAGCTTCCGAAGTGCTATTTTTCAACCTTTTTTACCTTGACCAAATCACTACTTTCCTTTAAAATTGTGGACCCAAACTTTTTTACAGTGTAATTTCAACCCCCTACTTGCAATTTGAGGCATAAAACATGGAGAAATAAATTTGGAAGGGGTATAAAAATTAATGGCAAGTAACCCACTGTCAACAATAGGGACTATATTTGTAAAATCAAGGGACGGAACAACGAAAATCAAGGGACGACAATGGTGGTCTCGGACCAGTTTTGTTCATTTTTGTTTTATGGGCTACTACTACTTTAGTTGTGTTTTCAATATCTATTATCGAAGTGTTGATATCCTTTTTTTTCTCTGTTTTATTCATGACTATTTTTTCTCTGTTTTATGCATGACTATATTTTGTATGTTGTTGTTTTTCAAATTTTTTTTCCGAAATTTCATCTCCATATTTCGGAAAATGTGTGATACATTTGTACTTAAACCCAATAAGGATCGATTCTAACAACATATATATATATATATATAAAAAAAAGTATTATTTTTTTTTTCTCAATTTCATTCGTTTTCAAAACACCAATTAGCCCGCTCGAAATGATATAAAAACTATGTTCTCCTTTGAAAATGTTTCTATAAATTGAAATACATGCGGCTTCCATGGACACGGCTTTTAGACTATGAAACGACGAACTATTAATTAATTTCTTTCGTTATTATTTCGTTTTACTAAATGTTTTTTTTTTTTTTTTTTTTTATTCCAAACGAACTCGTTTTATCGGGTTGTTTATTCCGATCATTATTAAAAGTGTTTGAATGGTAAAAAAAAAAAATCCAAATCGAGGCATCGAATTTAGCGTCCCGATTTAGATTCCGACAGGACATTTTTGCGTAATTGTACAATCATACCTTCGCATAGCCAAATGGACGCCCCTCTTTTGCTTTAAATTAAAATGTTGAATGAGAGAAGTCGAGTTGACAATATAGTTAATAATGATACCCAAACCAACCCTATTTTTGAGGGTTTATTATTGACAAAGGCTTCAGACAAAAAATACGAAATATTTTAATTGTTTGCCCAAGAAAGCACTTTAATAATCGATATTTTGAAGGTTGTGCTTCGTAAGGGGGCTCCTGGGTATAAATCAATTTTTTTTTCTAATATAGGATTTCGCTATATTTTTTCATAAATGAACTTTATCATATACTTAAAAGAAAAATGAAATAAAAAAATGGGGTCACCGTTCATTTAAGCTCACATTATGCCTCCAGAAGAAGCATACATTTTTGTTAAATGTCCTTTTTTTCTGTTGAACTAATAGGAGAAATATAGGTAATATCGAAATAAAAAAATAACCTAATTACAGAAATCGCTTAAATTTTACTATTATTTACTTTATGTACAGCTTATATGAAAACAATAATAAAAAATATAGGTCACCGATGAGTTAAAAAAGATATTTCAAATTTTATGCAAAAAAATGGCATTTTTGCACCAAAGGGAGATAATTTGGAGCTTTTTCAATGATATAAACATTTTAAAAGTCATCTGGGGCCAAACCGAATTGATTTTTTGAGTTGATTTTTTACCATATCATAAAGTAATAACTAATAGTGTAATAAATAAAATTTGTAATGAAAAAATAAAGGTTCAATTTTTTGCTGAAATTTTTGTACCCACAAGCCACCTTAATACATATAACTCAAATCCTAAATTCACGCATGTTAATAAAATTTCCCCTGTGAAAATATATGTAGTTGAACAAAAAGAAAAAAAACGACGTGATATTTTTTTAATTTTTTTAACGATATTCAATCCTGTATGAATACTGCATATTTGTGGTTATAGTATCTTCGATATACGAACAATTGCCCATATTTCATCAAATAAAATTGCAGTTCAAATCTGCAATCGAATTTATATATTTTAAATGTTTATACACATTTCTTTAAAAAAAATATAATTGTTTTGCCCTGCTTACAAACGTAATGCGCCCGTTATTTTTGCTTTTGTGTCCACTGTTGTCTTCTTGACATTTTATTAACAATGAAAAATATATAAAAAGCTGACGTCTTTATTGATAATGACTACAATGTACATTTTTGTAGTTGACATTTCCAAAACTTTATAATTAAGAAGTAAAGTGTTGTGCAGTTGTTGAATTTTCGGGATCATATTGATCTCAATTTTGAATTGTTTATTAATTTCATGGAATATTTGTTATATTTCGTTAAATTGAACCATTTTCCTGATTGCACCAGCTTCACATGAGTTAAACTGTCACATTATCATTGGAAGTGTCTGTATTTCTTTTTCTTGATCCTTACACACACAAAATCATATTGCTTGTACTGTTATGCCACGCATATTAATTTAGCCCCGTCCGTCCATCAGTCCGTAAGTAGATATGTGCGGCTGTCTCCTCCTCTAGTTTTTAAGCTTCAACTTTAATATTTCATAGTTTGTTTGTAATTGTACACATAATGAAATTGTGCTTTAACAGGATTTTTTTTCTGTCAAGTATTCTTAAAATTCAGCTATAAAGGGCTAAAACAAATCCCTATGTAAAACCAATAAAACCGGAAAACTAATGGTCTTATCTATATATAAAAACGAGAAATGAGAATCGCATATGAACCACATCATCAAACGACAACCACTTAACAACAGGTTCCTGACTTAGGACAGGTACAAACAAATGCAGCGGGTTTAAACGTTTAACCTAAGGTTTGTGTGTGTGTCTGTTTCTTTTCTATCCAGGGTGTAGTTATTTTATTTTCGACTTATGATACGTGTAAGACATTCGTGAAAGGTGGGCATCAGCAATTTATCAAACTGCTATATATATGATATATATGAACGTAGGTACACATTGAAAGCTGATAAAACATGCTTGAATCTTCATCCATGTGTCCATGGAGAAATACTTAACACCAGCCCTCAAGGACAAATTCTGTTTTTCTTCGTGACGACCAGTGTAAAAGAGGTGAAAGATACCAAAGGAACATTCAAACTTACAAGTCGAAAACAACATAAAAAATGCTATGACAAAAATCAAAAACTAAGAATGAGAAACACTAATTTCACAAAACAAAAACGGGGATGATCTCCGATGCTCCGGAAAGATAGACAGAACCTTTTGCACATGTATGTGAAACACATTGTGATGCTCATATCAGAAACACAGCTATATATGTATCTTAAGATATTTCCTTACTGTAATATCAAAACACAGATATAAATTGTTACGTTGCTAATTTGGTAGTAAAATAATCTTTTGCATTGTAGAAAGAGAGAAGTTTCAATTTCTTTTCGTATATAACCTTCTGCACATGTGGCACCCTAGTTAAATGCTCAATTTGAATAACATATTTTTTTCTATACGCATTCTAACAGTGTAATTGTATAATTCCGGTGGTGTAATGAACATATATAAAATTCCTTAGTAATATAATATTTTGCATTGCAGAAAGAGAGAAGTGTCAATTTCTTTTCGGATATAACCTTACCTAAAAATGAGGAAGAAATAGATATCATAAGCATGGAAGCTTCTCCCGGAAGAACTAAAGTCGACCATTTTGGTTACGACAACGAGGCTTTTGAACCGCCGTACGATGTCCCCGATGATGATTTGTATTTCGGGACTTCTCGGAAGGATAATAGTGACACAGAATCCGAACGTGACGATCCTGTGGTCAAATCTTCAGAGGAAGGAAAGAATACGACGAAGCCAATGAATGGTAATGCTGTTCACGAAAGTGATGACCCTTATGAACAGAAATCGTAAGTCAAAAATGTATTAAACAAGAATGATGACGTAGTACACGGATGCCCCACTCGCACTATCATAATGTATGTTCAGTGGACCGTGAAATTTGGGTCAAAACTCTAATATGGCATAACTATTAGAAATATCATATCATATGGAACAAATGAACTAAGTTTCAATAGATATAGGGAGATGTGGTATGAGGGTCAATAAGACAACTCTCGATTGAAGTTGATTTGACTTCAACTTCATCAAAAACTAGTACCTTGATCAAAACCTGTAACAAAAATCTTTTATCTGAAACGGGAAGCACAGACCGAAAAAACATAATGCCCATAAATGGGACATAAAACTGTATAGAAAATATAACAACGTAGTTTTGTATTTGTTTTCACCTGCTATATTAGTTTTAATGTTATTCTTGAATTATTTACAAGCAGTTATGCCATTTTTAACCCTATAGCTGTATAAATATTGTACAAATACCAATGTATAAAAAAGAAGATGTGGTATGATTGCCAATGAGACAACTATCCACAAAAGACCAAAATGACACAGACATTAACAACTATAGGTAACCGTACGGCCTTCAACAATGAGCAAAGCCCATACCGCATAGTCAGCTATAAAAGACCCCGATAAGACACTATAAAACAATTCAAACGAGAAAACTAACGGCCTTATTTATGTAAAAAAAATGAACGAAAAACAAATATGTAACACATAAACAAATATATATATTAAATATACTAATCATAAATCTTATATCCCTTTGCAGAGAAAAAGTAGAGCGTTGGGACGTTTTTCGTGTTACATCAGAAGACAATGTGTCGTCATCAGACTTATCTTGTTGGAACCTCGTTTTCAAAATTGCGCGAGTAATAATGATATCACTGTTTGGACTAATAGTGCTTACGACTGCTGTTGTGTCAAAAATTACTCTTACTTACATGATATCAAACATAAATGTTCCCATGGCAACCAGTGATCATAATGGAACAAATTTAAGAACGTTTTTCCAAACATTGAACTACCCAGCTAAATCAACGGAAGTCACGTGGATATGGGCGTTACTAATTGCCATGGTAGCGCCTTACTTCTTTTCACTGTTTTCCTGCTTACGAAAACTATGTTTCAAAAGAACCAGTCCACTGAGAGTAGTTCCTTTGATAATTGTAAGTATAATTGATGGTTTCGCCGAATAAAGTCATTTCATCCACTAAAACAAAGGAGGCAAGACCTCTTTCGAGACGTCTGGATCGGGTGTTAAGCTCAAGATTATCCGGGAAATCTTGTTTCGAATTTCGGGATGCCGCGCCGGGATTAAAATTTCTTCAAATTCGGGATCTCGGGATTTGATGTTTTTAAGCACAGGATTTTGAAACCAGGACCCCCCCCCCCAAAAAAAAAAAATTAAAAAAATAAAATAAAAAACAAGCAAACAATCTGATAAAAAAATGTACTGAAATTAGAACAGGTCGTATATGCACATGGGTTTCCATAGGCTAAAAGGACGTTAGATCGAATGAACAATATACAAAAATGCATACATAGCAAGATAATTAAATACTAGTACACAATAAACCCCGTTTAAGAATACCATTGGAAGTTGAATATTTAGAAAGGTTAACACAACTAGATTGATTTTCTTGGTAATAAGTTATCATGGTGAAAGTTAACAAAAAATGTAACCGTCTTTATCGTGCAACTAATCTTTCTACAATTCTAATACAGGTGTACAGAAAAATGCGGGAAGCAATGTATGTATACTAGACGTAGACGTACATAGATGTAGTATCCAGGGTTGAGTTCAATATCGTAGCGGCTATGTAGTGCTACGTATATTTTTGTCTACCGAACAAATATCTAGCCTAGCTGGGTTGAGTTCAATATCGTAGAAGCTAGGTAGTGCTACGTAGATTTTGAATATTGAACGTGTAGCTATAGACTAGTTGCTACATAGATATTGATAGCAGCTACGATATTGAACTCAACCAATATTGTAGCAGCTAGGCTAGCTACACGTTCAATAGTCATACGTGTACTTATGTAGCCGCTACGATATTGGACCCAACCCTGGTTCTGTTGCGAGCAAATGGTTATTCAAAATTACTGTCTACGTCACAGTTCAATTTTTGGGGCCTCGTTGCAGTCTGTGTTAAAATGATGATAATCAATGTCGATTTCCTTCAAAAACAAATTCATTCATTGGGATGGAAAAAATGCACAACATTTATTGGTTGATCACACCATTTGCAAAGTTAACAAAGGAAGTCATACTAAGATAACTAAATATTAAGCAAAATGACGCCTTCTTTTACACCATCCGACACAAATTTTCACACGCTCTGAAAAACAATTTGTTTTTAGTGATTTTGATCATTTTACATTTCAGTCGCTATGCGTCGAAACGTTACACTCAGCTGGGTTGTTCTTGCTAGTTTTCATCGTTTTACCGAACTTTGACCCCTTGACAGGGATTCTGATTGCTCTAAACGTAGCAACAGTACCAGGCATTCTAAAAATATGTTTCCCACAAAGAACGATAAAAGACGAGATAGTTCCGAATGCCAGCTTGACTACAGTCCGTATAATAAACGCAGTGAGTGTATTGTGTCATTTGGGAGGTTTGGGTTTGACGGGCTATTACATTTACCGTGTTGACCAATCAAACGAAACATTGCTAGTTGTAACAATATTGGCGGCCATCTTTACGTCAATCTACTGGTGGGAAAATTTCATACCGAAAGGCGAGAGCGAGTCGAGCGGAATGCGACAATTAAAAAGGCAATTCTGCAGAGGAAAAACCAAAGTTTTATGTATATCTATATGCTGGAAAATGGTTTTAACACTTTGCGTAATGCCTGTAGTCTTAGTCAGTCCGAGTTGTGGAGAAAATTGTACGGACTTCATATTCATTAGGACTGCAAGTAAACAAGGACCGGAAATACACAACGATATATTGAATACTGAACTCACAGACTTCAGGAACTTTTGTATAAACTTCAACTGGGTTCCATTTCTTATTGCAATAGTTCATGTCGTTATGAATGGACTATGTTACAAATTTGCAAAAGCTGCCTGCAAGATTATTGGTCAAAGATTAGCATTCGGACTACCTCTTGTTTTAACGCCACCAATAGCTTTGTCGTTTGTGCTTGGATTACAATCTACGGCTACAATGTCTGTTTATGGTTGTGAACTGAAATTTCCGATGTGGGATGGTGACGTCACTATTATTCAGGACCATATAGATGATTACTGGTTTGTACTGGTAGGAGGGATTTTGAGTTATCTGTCCTTACTTCTGGTCACGAGTCATGTGTGGACCCCTCGCAAGGAAAGACTGCAACCCACTGATAAGTAAGTCAAATAAAAGATTTGGCATAGAAATAAAAATCATCAAACTTAAAGTACTATCATAATATTAATAACCGTTATAATTTGGCACGACAGGTTCGCGTTTGTCTTTGTACACCAGCCTCATCAGTTGAGCATAAACCATGACTTAATAGACAGTTGCCTGTACCTAGTTCCTACAGTTCCTACTGTCATACAAGTGAGAGGTTTAGCTAGCTATAAAACCAGGTTCAATCCACCATTTTCTACATTTGAAAATGCCTGTACCAAGTCAGGAATATAACAGTTCTTGTCCATTCGTTTTTGATGTGTTTTGTTATTTGATTTTGCCATGTGATTATGGACTTTCCGGAATGATTTTCCTCGGAGTTCAGTATTTTTGTGATTTTACTTTTTGGAAGTCAAAACCAAGTACGAATTTAACGAGTATTAAAACCAAATGAGACAAACTCATATTATAAATCATGGCATATTAAGTATAATACATTACACATAAGGAATTAAATGTGTTTTTTTTTTTATCAATTCTATATATACAGAGGTGTAATTTGCAAATTTTGACTTTGTTTAAACTGTATTATTCCGCTTGCTTGTTGGGTTTCGGTTTTAATAAAAAAAAAATACAATACAAAACAAATTGGTTTTTGCAAGACATTTTAAAATTAAACAGTCAATTTTAAAATTATGAAAAAGCCACGGAAACATCGCTGGTAAAAAAAATAGCTATGACTTTCATTGTTCGGGATATGTGCATGTGTAACGATTGTATCAAATGAAATATCTTTTTTTTTACATTTTGAAAGTAAATTAATGTATCTTCTGTTAAAACCCAAACAATATGAACACAACAAGCCTTGCATAAAGCATCATCATTGTTTTCCTTTCTAGGTTGTTCGTCAAACCATTGTATTGTGGGATGCTGTTAGACCAATCTCTCCTTCTAAACAGGAGACGAATCGATGACGAATTTCTATCTGCATCAGAATTCAAGGTGCGTTTTGTATAATGAGATTTGCAACCATTAATTTGTTCAACAACATTTATATACATGCATTGTATTATGAACACAAACAATCGGATACGCAACGTTTAAAAATACGATTGGAAGTTTTACTTTTTTACTTATGGGAACTGCATTTTGTAGTTTGATTGAACAAAGTTAAAAGTGTAGTTTAAACCATTGGTACCGTTTTCGTGATTAAAACATAAATAAGTTCACGGGGGAGACAATATTGACGCGGTAAAATTCTCATGAAGTACAGGAATTTGTTCTGAGGAAATTAGTAGGAAGATGGTTAACATGATTAATGAAAGAAAGTATTTGTGTTAAACTCCATTGGCAAATAAAACATGCGTATCAAGTCTTGCGTATCAAGTTTTGAGATAGATGTTGAACAGTTAAACATGTTAAAGTAACGAGCCCTTATTAGACGCGACGAACTAGATTTTAACAAACGAATCTCTTAAACAGAGTCCGCAGGAAGACATGCCTTTAAGTCTTTATAATTTTCTTCAATCGAAGATCGAATTCAAACACATAAAGTATTACGGTCTTAAAGGAAATTAATTTCAATCTCAATTGATTACCATTTCTTATATTTTTAGCATGTCTTACTTTGTTACATTATAAATGCATGTATTTAAAGAATAACATGTATTTCACTTATTTCAAAGCAAAAATCGTCAGTGTCGTTTATTCATTTTTGACAGTATACAAAAACAAAAGACGAAGACACCATTCCAATACCTGACCTCCCTGAAGACGGCAACTTTAACCCCACAGCAGACTGGTCAGTTCTGAGGAAGGATGATACGCCCATGTTGTACATGTGTGCCACTATGTGGCATGAAACTGAGAATGAAATGACCCAGATAATGAAATCACTCTTCAGGTGTGTATTGATATTTTGATAATAATTTAACTGTTACTCAGTAGCATTGGGTTTGTTTACATAAATGGATTGCAAGATTTCCAAATAGAAATTTTGTTGTTCCTTTAACTTCTATAAGTGTTTTGTTTTAGGAAAAGGTTTTACTGTTGTGTCCCATAAAGAACAATGAAATGAGTTGTTCTAAAAATAACAGTGACGTAATTCTCAGTCATTGACAGTACCAGGAAGTAAAGTCACGTGACAGAGAATTCCATTACGTTATACTTATTATTGCTAGTCATGACACTTACAATAAAGTTGGATTGTTTTAATGAAACCAAGAAAGATATCAATATATTTTTTTTAATATTTTGTTCAAATAAGATAAATGTTACAAGTAACAATTTCTACAGGCAACATGTATATAATGATGTATTTGAGACGCACGTGAAAAGAAATATTAAAAGTTAAAATCTAATAAAAAATGTAAGTTTGTAACAAATTAGCCTCATATGCTTTAAAAACAATACACTGCGTTTATGTATAGCACCCGAGGTTTATTACATTATAGATACGCTCGTGTGCTTCAACTCTGTCAAGAGCATACAGTTGCAATTTAATTAGTTTTCCAAACCTTCGATTTTTTTCGTTCGGTCGTGATACATGTAGGATAGTCTTTTTTGCCTATTCAATGTATATATATATTTGATTTATTATACGGAAGTTGTGATTTTATTATCAAAATTACGAGAGAGGCATACAGTTGTGTACATTTCAGCAAAGTAACGATTTATTGCCTTGTTTTTTTCAATCACACATTCTTTTTTATTGAACAACGATATTTATAATTCTATACTTTGTGGTCTTTAAGGTGGTACCCAACACCTTCACTAAAATTAATTTGGCTCGTTTAATTTTCATAACATTTTGACAAAGTATTTACTTTGACCCTTTGACAAAAATATAAAAATTTCAAAAAATTTGAACCAACCGTTTAATCAGAAAAAATACACTGGTTATATAGCAGTTTGACAAACACTAATTTTGATCATTGAGAAGCTTAGTATTCCCTTAACAACGCAATGTAATTAAAACGTTTAGCTGATATTAGAGAGTTATCTCCCTGTAGTGTTAGGTACCACCTTAAGTGTATATACTTACAACTCTAAGCATGGTGATATAATAACTATTCATGTCGTTTAATATAAGACTTATCCGACATCCAGCAAAGAATCCCGCTCAAATGGGACAGTCATGAACCCCACGAAAACTAGCAGTATAAATTGCCGTTCTATTACTTTGAGATTTGTCAAATCGGTGCAGTGTTTTTCGTCATTAGTACGATGAAACACCACTTACAGTCTTTTCGAAGTAAAAAACTTGAAAAAAAGCTGTGTTATGCTAAAGGTAGCTGGAAAAGTTACTTGTACTTCTGAATAATGGAAATGGTTGAATAATGAATCAACATTTATAAAAATAATAATGGTCGAAATAATTTAAAATGGAAATAGGTAATCCCTTATCATAAGGTTCCAACTTGGTAACTGACAAACTAACTGAATTCAGATTATATTTATTCAATATTCGTCAGTCTACTGTTGTGGCAAGTCCCATTAGCTCAGGGACAATTCTCAATCGTGGTCTCAATCTTAAGTATAAGAACGCTCTGTATTTTCTTCGTCTCAATCTTAGATGTACAATGTACCAACGATTATATTTAATATTGAACTATTTATCCTGCAGGAACAATGGATTTGAAATTGATAAATGATCGCATTTTTTATTTTGGTTTGCCTTTTTATTAAGACTGCCATGCAGTTCAACTCGGGCAACAGGGTGTATAGTTTGGAATTATTTTGTTTTTGCAATGACATAGCTCGTTTAGTTTTCTTTATGTGTTACGTAATATTTATCAAACAAGGAAGTAATATGTCCAATAATAACATAAGAGGCATACAATTATGTAATTTATGTTAGCATTCAAATCATTACTCATTTTCTCTATCATAAAATTTCATTATAACAAGCTTTTTAAGGTACAGTAAATATTTGTTAAGACCTCTAGTTGTCATTTTGTGACACCAGAGTTAATAAAACTTTCTATATGTTATGTTTTATATATTTCACAAGCACTCTAGATCAATAGCCACAATAAATATTGATTCAGTCGAGGGTGTAAAACTTTTTTTTAATATGGGACATGGGATTGGGATTGGACAGGGAGGTAGTGATGTGGGTCAATGTTTATTGTTCATGTACTACATGTAATAGTATCATATCAATAAACTAATCATTCATACCAGGATAAAAATCTTGTATTCGCATCAGACCCGCGTTTACAAAAGACTCATCAGTGACGCTCGAAAAAAAGGTTAAAGACCAAATAAAGTACGAAGTTGACGAGCATTGAGGAGCAAAAATTCCTCAAAGTTTTGCCAAATACAGTAATGTAATATATTCCGGAGGTTAAAAAATCTTAGTATTTCAAAAATTCAAATGTTTGTAAACCGTTAATTTATAACTATGACCATATCAATGATAATTCATGTCAACGCAGAAGTGCTGGCTACTCAACTGGGCTGGTGATACCCTTCAAGTTATATATCTTTCGAAGACGTATTTACAAGTACGATCTTGTTGATTTTTTTTTTTCAGAATGGACGAAGACCAATGTGCACGCCGCCATCTACAAATGTTCCTTGGTATTAAAGATCCAGATTACTATGAGTTTGAAGGTATTCTATTCTTCCTGTTTGCTTGTAAGCACATGTACAGTGCAGCGAACGATTGATTTCACAGTCTCTCTCTCTCTATTCTCCTCGAACAAAAGTTAAAAAGGCCAAACATAGTACGTAGTTGAAGAGCAAAAGCAATATTTTATTCATTTCAATTCAATTCAAACTTTATTGTCATATAAAATCAACCAATAAGATTTGTGGCTCAAACACAATGTCATCTCCCGTTAAATGAAACAGACAGAACGCTTGCGTTCTTGTCTATATGTAAAGTACCTGTATACATACAAAAATTCACAATATTTCTTTCCATTCATGTTATTTTTTCCTTTCCAGCACACATATTTTTTGATGACGCTTTTGACTATCATAGCTTAGAAGACTATGAGTATAGAGCCAACGATTATGTTAAAATGATGTTTGCTTGTATAGATATAGCAGCAAGGTAAATACACTGAATATAAATATACCATTGAAACTAAATGATCGGGGAAATGAGTATATCAAAATAAGATTTGTGCTTACATAGACATAGCAGTTAGGTAAAATACACTGAATCTAAATACACCATTTAAAGTAAGTAAGGCATCTCGTTGAATAGACCCGGCTGCAAGGTAAGATACACTGAATTTGAATACTACGTTGAAATTTAGAAATGAGGGAAATTATTATATCAATATGATGTTTGCTTGTATAGACATAGCAACAAGGTAATATACACTAAATTTAAATATACTGTTGAAACTTAGAGATCAGGGAATTTTTTGATTTTGTTAAAATGATGTTTGCTTGTATAGACATAGCAACAAGGTAAGATACACTAAATTTATATATACCATTGAAACTTAGTGATCAGGGAAATGATTTTGTTGAAATGATGTTTACTTGTATAGACCTCGCACAACGTAAGATACACGGAATTTAAATACACCATTTTTTGTGTAACAAGTTATCCCATTTTAATCAAACTGTCTGTAAATGATTTTAAAATATTCAACTTGAATCGATATCTAATTTGAGCATGGGTGTGACAATAAAATTGTATAATAAATTAATAACTTTACAATATTTTTCATTTTCCATTTAGTGCTGTTCATAGTGTAATGATGAAAATTCCACCTCCGATTAAAGTTCCAACGCCATATGGTGGACGACTTATTTGGCGCATGCCTGGAGGAAACAAAATCATTGCCCATTTGAAGGATAAGGCTAAAATCAGGCACAGGAAGAGATGGAGTCAGGTATTATATACAAATTTTGATTTATCAAAATGTAAAAGATTAGACACAAAAAAACGAAATTTCAATAATTGAAAAATAATAAAGGAAATGAACGGCATATGATTGAATTATTCCAGAATTTTCTCAATCTGAATACAATAAAGGAACAATTTGTCAAATAATGACACAATACTTAAAAAGCTATCAAATTTAAAAATGCATGTGTACTGTATCAAACTGTTTTCCAAAGCAAGATGTATTTGACTTTTTTTACATTACGTTACCAAACACCTCCTTTATTACATGAAAAGACGTTGTTCCGTCCTATTTCATGAATAAGTACAACGTAAAAGTCAGAACCAGAATGCAATTTGAAAATTCAGTTCAAAGGTATATCTAAACGCAGTGTAAAACCTGTTTATTATTAACAGGTTATGTACATGTACTATTTCCTGGGCCACAAACTAATGAATCTGAAAGACAAGACGAGGAAACAGAAGGAGAAAATAGCACAGAACACATTTCTCTTGGCCTTAGACGGAGATGTAGATTTCCAGCCATCAGCTGTCCAGCTTCTGGTTGACAGAATGAAGAAAAACCCGAATGTGGGTGCCGCTTGTGGTCGTATACATCCTATCGGTTCAGGTAAATACAGATAACTAAATAGTAAATGTTAAACTGACTGTTTTTCTTACATCCACTTCATATGAACTTTGGTAGATAGTTGTCTCATTGGTATTCATACATGGTACCACATCTCGTTATTTAATAATGTAAATGTAGAAATATATCGTTCTCTATAGAAATGATTTGATAACACTTGGGGTTACAACACTATTCTAAATAAATGAATAAGTTTTTAAGCATGTATCATACGATATGTTGCTTGTTTCATGAGATATTGCTCGTTTTTAAGATATAAGAAACCAGGAGCAGATAATTTGTGGCATATCAAAAACCGGAAGTAGAAGAATGTAGGACGCACGATAATTAAATCATTTGTTTTTTAGGACCTATGGTTTGGTACCAGAAGTTCGAGTACGCTATCAGCCATTGGCTACAGAAAGCTGCAGAGAATGTCATGGGGTGTGTCCTGTGCAGTCCCGGATGTTTCAGTTTGTTTAGAGGCTATGCTTTAATGGACGATAACGTGATGAAACGATACACAACGCCACCTACCGAAGCTAGTCACTACGTACAGTATGACCAAGGTTTGATTCTTAAAATTAGTTATGTACAGATTTAACCTTTTCTCAAAATTTATGGAGAGCTTCGCATGTCATTAATTTTGTCAGCATAAAGCAATCGTTTTGATCTGGTCTTAAAATATACATGTACTGTAATTTAATTCCTTATCTTCCGTATTTAATATCTTGTCATGTCCGGTACATGCTCACAATACTATTTCTCAAACTTAACCACACCATGAAGAAGTATTAATAAACATTTCGAACTGTAAGTTCATTTCAAATTTACGGGAGTTCAGAAAAATAAACGAAAAAA
Organism: Mytilus galloprovincialis; assembly: GCA_037788925.1. Taxonomy (NCBI): domain Eukaryota; kingdom Metazoa; phylum Mollusca; class Bivalvia; order Mytilida; family Mytilidae; genus Mytilus; species Mytilus galloprovincialis. Next base: position 69,538,255 of record CM075343.1, on the reverse strand, counting down.
AACACAAGAAAAAACCAAAACGCTCGACTATATCAACAACAAGAACGAATGGAAAACAACTGTCTTAACTATTCCTAACTTACATGCATTTCCTGGATGAATAAACACCCGTATTTGTAAGGTTTTAATTTCAAGATGGCGTGCACAGGCACTTGTTTCTATCCATAGGAAGGTCGACTATCCATATAAATAGAAGAAGGTGGCTAACGATTTTTTTTTAGGTCACGACAGTATACGTTTCGGGCGCTTTTTATACCCTTTCCTGGATGAATAAACACCCGTATTTGTAAGGTATTAATTTCAAGATGGCGTGCACAGGCACTTGTTTCTATCCATAGGAAGGTCGACTATCCATATAAATAGAAGAAGGTGGCTAACGAATTTTTTTTTAGGTCACGACAGTATACGTTTCGGGCGCTTTTTATACCCTTTGAATTAATGCAAAAAATCCCTACCTTATATGAATCAATTCAGTGAATATTTGCCTTTAACACTAAATTAATTTTATATCCCCACAGTGTTCCTCTTCACGGTAATCTAATCATAATTCACTAAACCATGGCGAAAATTTGAACTACCAACTTTTCAATGTATCTACTTCCGGTTGACATCGCAGTCAATTAATTTTGTTTCCATTGACTGAGTTTCTCTCCCCTAATTCTTATCAATCTTAATGTGTTTTTTACCCCCAAAATACAAGATCGATGAAATTCTCTAGAGTTACCATATTCATTCGGCATTCTCTAGTATTATCGAATTCATTCAAATTTGTTTCTGACTTTCTGATTATCTTAATTACAACGATAAACGTACTTATTTCGGTGATATTCCATCTTTAAAAATATATTGATAACGAAAATAATAACCCTGTAATTTTACAGAATAATTTCTTTTTTAAAAAGATAACATTCTGACCGAGACCGGAAGTAGATACATTAAAAAATTGGTAGTTCAAATTTTCGCCATGGTTTAGTGAATTATGATTAGATTACCGTGAAGAGGAACACTGTGGGGGATATAAAATTAGTTTAGTTTTAAAGGAAAATATTCACTGAATCGATTCATATAAGGTAGGAATTTTTTGCATTAATCTAAAGGGTACAAAAAACGTCCGAAACGGAGACTGTCGTGACCTAAACAAATTTCATTAGCCACCTTCTTCTATTTATATGGATAGTCGACCTTTCTATGGACAGAAACAAGTGCCTGTGATGGCATGACTGTTGACTGAAATTAGTATCTTCTCTGACATCATGATGCAAAGTATGGAATAGAAACTATGAATCTAACAAATTGATGTTACATGTACATTGTATGAATGTTATGATTATTTTCCATAATTTTAGGTGAGGATCGTTGGCTCTGTACCCTTTTGCTACAACAAGGATACAAAGTAGAGTATGTTGCTGCGTCAGATGCCTTGACCTATGCCCCGGAAGGATTTAACGAATTTTATAATCAGCGTCGAAGATGGTCGCCTTCAACAATGGCAAACATCATGGACCTTTTAATGGATTGGAAAAACGTCACAGCTAAAAACGAGGACATTTCAAAACTGTATATTGCCTACCAAATGTTCATGATGGTTTCCTCAATATTGACCCCTGGCACGATATTGCTGATGATTCTGGGATCGTTGTATACAGCATTTCCGGCGATTGAACCATGGACAGCGTTTGTTGTCAATCTTATTCCGGTTGTGATAATGGTGGTACTTTGTTTTGTTGCTAAAACTGACGTTCAGGTATGACTTTTTTAATTGGTCTATATACTCGGAAGGACCGGCGCTCCTGATAATTAGGAGTTATAGAACAATATGTTCATCCGTAAGAAAAAATGGATTTCTTTTTACTGACAAATATTTTTTTTATTTTTGAGTGCACCACTTCTTGATCTGCGTCTTCTCCAAAGTAGTGTTATCTGGTACGTTATAATAGATTTCTTAGGTTTAGGCCGGTCGAAAAAGAAACTCATGAAGGTCATTTTTGGAAGTTACATTTTCTAAGCACATAGCTGTCAAGATTTTATTCACAAGCAAATTAAGCAAAAGATCAATCGAACACAGCAAAAAGGCACAAACAAGTCATTATCGAGTTTTTATACTGCCGAAAAGTTTTACAATTTATGTAGACGACGCAGTTCTTGACTTCCTGACGCAATCGCGACGTGGTATATATATTCAAAATGTACTAAATTATATGATATTCAACGGCAATGTTTTATAAGTCAGTTATGGGGCTATTGTGTTCTCTACATGTACATGTATTTACTCGTTTGTTTAACTACATTATTATAATTTTCAGTTGAGTTATGTGGCCATTTTGTCCACCATCAATTCGTTGACTAAATCATTTAAAATATTTTTCAGTTGAGTTATGCGGCCATTTTGTCGACCTTGTACTCGTTATTGATGATGATAGTTATAGTTGGATTGTTGAAGGAGGCAGTAGGTGCCGCATTTTGTTCCGTGACAACGTTTTTCCTGGTTTTTGTAGCTGGTGTATTTGTATTATCAGCAATGCTGCATCCACAGGTAAAAATATATGTGACGGGATTGCTTCCCTTTGTAAATGTAGTAGATACTGAGTCAGCCGTAAGCGGTTGAGCTCATGAAGTACTTCTTAGGGACGACATTAAAAAATTAACGAAGGATAAACAATTTAATTCAAATAGTTTGGGGTTTGGGGGTCAAAATTGCTGCAAGTTTTGTTTTATTGACATCGACTTTATATACATCCTTATTGGTCAATCATTTTTTCCCAAATTAAGTTCAGAGGGGATATGGGGGTCAGGGAAAAACTATACGAATTATGTTTTATTTCCTACATTGAACCTTTGATGTTGTCCCTTAAGCTCAGTCGGTTAACGCTCTGTCTTTTATAACAGATGTCCCGGGTTTTAGTCACAGTTTAGAAAATCGAACTTTGTAATGGAATTCATGCTCTCCGAGTACATTGGCGCCAAACTGAAAAACCCACGGTGATTAGAGAAGAATTTAAGCTAGGATAAGCGTGTGAGAGTAATAATGGATACATGATGACTCTTGATGTGGGAGTAGTGTGACGTGAATGTTCCTAGTAAATGTGATAGATGCTTAGGCAGCCTTAAGCGGTTGAACTAATGAAGTACTTCTTTAGCTCAGTCGGTTAACGCACTGCCTTGTAACACAAAGCCTTGGGTTCATGTCCCAGTGCCAAGTAGGGAAAAAATGTTGTAATGAAATACAAACTCTCCGATTACTTGTATAATGGAAGCTAGAACCAGTTAAGTTCTGAGAGAAAGGAATGACACGTTGTGGGATAAAGAGTAAATAGTGAGGGTATGTAGAATGTAGAGGGTAAGAAAGTGGGACCAGATAAAACGAAGAACAAATTGCAAAGTGAGAAAGAAATTACGACAAAAAATGAATTTTGGAAATGAGCCAAATTCCTTTGGATGGGGTTAATTGAAAAGAGAAAACTGTGGCAAAAAAATATAGAAGATAGAAAAATAGAATTGAGAAAAAATACCAATACACAACAACAAATGACACTCATGCATTAAATCCTCAATGATGATTAAAACATGAGTTATGACAGAATTTGGTGTTATTTACATTCTTGCAGGTGAAATACCCCCTTTATAAATTAAACCTATCTATGGGTTTTTTATTTTAGGAATTTTGGTGTATTATCCATGGCTTACTGTATTTTCTTGCGATCCCATCCATGTCTATGCTGTTGATGATTTACTCTCTCGGTAATCTGCACGTGGTATCCTGGGGGACACGTGAGACGAAGGCACCAACACCACAACAAGGAGCGCAGCAAGAGAAACCTCGACAGAATGCAGTACAGAACTGGTTAGAAAAAATTGGATTATCGGACAACAGTCAGGCGTCATCCGAATATCAGTTTTCTTTCGGAAATTTATTTAGGTACGTCTTGCTCGTTCTCGTCTGAAGGAATATGATAGACTTGATGTCAATCTTTGACATTTTCGACAAAATTCTTACGTTTTACAATTAGGCACACATTATGAAATAAAAAAATATGTGTTGTTCAACGTGTTGTACACAGTATGTGGTGTGAGTGCCAATGAGACAACACTCCATCCAAGTCACACTCTATAAAAGTAAACCATTATAGGTCAAGGTACGGTCTTCAACACGGAGCCTTGACTCACACCGAACAGCAAGCTATATAGAGCCCCAAAATCACTAGTGGAAAACCATTCAAACAAGAAAACCAACGGTCTAATCTATATAAAAAACGAGAAACACGAACAAATTACATAAACTAACGACAACTACTGTACATAGGATTCCTGACTTAATTAGAACAGGTGCAAACATTTGCAGCGGGATTAAACGTTTTAATGGTACTAAACCTTCTCCCTTTGTCTGAAACAATAGTACAACATCACAACATAGAAAAACACAAGATAAAATATCAATTGGAAGGCTTAACTCAATGAAAAAACGTAAATTAATAATAGATTTAGATAAGATATACTTCATGTGTATAATCTAGATCTTTTCTAAAAGAATAGAATTGGATACCTTGAAATTAAAGGGGTTAATTCATTTTCTCTAAGTCTGATAAAAAACTTATAGTTTTATAACGAGCAATGACTATGTGACTATGATCATAAGTAGATAAACACGAATCACGCCATTATAAGCTTTTTCACACATTCTAATGTATATTTTTCCCTTTCTCGTACCAGAAACTTGATATCATTGATTTAGATAAAAGTAGTGAGCATTAATAAGGTTAGAATTTGTTAAATTTACAGTTGCACCATGTGAATCATGGTTTCTTTCGGAGCACCTGACATCACCTTCGATTTTTGATTTTGGGTTCACTTTGCTCATAGTATTTTTTTTCATATACATGTCGTGTTTTGTAAACATTTGTCTGTCTTTTTATATTTTTTTTAAGGTTTGTGGCATGGAATTAATTTCTTTGAATTATGATTTCTGATTTTACCTTTGGTATCGTCTGTCTTGTTTCCCAATTTGTTTCTTTTCAAAATAATAATAACCTTAATGTGGTACCTAACACTACAGGGAGATAACTCTGTAAAATCAGCAGAACGTTTTAATGACGTTGTGTTCATAAGGGAATATTTAGCTTCTCCATGATCAAAATAAGAGTTTGTCAAACTGCTATATAACCAGTGTATTTTTTTCTGATAAAACGGTTGGTCTCAATTTTTTTGAAATTTTTATATTTTTGTAAAAGGGTCAAAGTATACTCTGTCAAAATTTTAAGAAAATTAAACGAGCCAAATTAATTTTAGTTAAAGTGTTGGGTACCACCTTAATGAAAATGAGAAGATGTGGTATGATTGCAAATGAGACAACTATCCAACTAGAGTTTTTAGAATGACTTTCAAGTAAACAATTATAGGTCACCGTACGGACTTCAACAATGAGCAAAACACATACCTTCTAGTCCGCTATGTAAGTACATTTGATAAGATTACAAAAGTGATACTGGATATCTAAAGTATAGCCACTAACCTCTGCTTACCTTTTAATCTTTTAGGTGCATGTGTTGTCCAAGATCTGATGTTCAGAACGAGGATGCCAGGTTGCGAGCTATATTGGAGCGACTGGAAGACATGGATAACAAAATGACGGAAGTGACGTCTTTTTCACAACGTGGTAGCATTTCTGGATCATCAAAACCGGACAAAAAGGAAGAAGAAATGACACCATTTTCAAAACAGGATGTCCTAATGGACAGTGGCGAAAGACGTAAGCTAACAACATATAAACAAGAGGCTCTCAAGAGCCTGAATCGCTCACCTGGTAAACAATGCCTTATTGAACATATTGAACCATGCCAGGCAAACATGTACAGCTAACAATTCTTCAATATTACAAATATATATGACTTACTGTTTATAAATAAAGAAAATGAGACCAAAACACAAACACTTAAAACTTAGCAATGGACTGTGAAAATGAGGTCAAGTTCAAATAAAACCTGCGTAACCGACATACGGATCAAAAATCGAAGCGCACACTTTGTGCAGGATAATCTAAGGAACTATCATGCTAAGTTTCATCCAAATCCATTCAGTAGTTTCAGAGGAGAAGATTTTTTAAAGTTAGCAAATATGATGAACAAATTGTGAAAAATTGTCATTAAAGGACATTTACCCCTTAAGGGGTCAATTGACAATTTTGGTCATATTTAACCTATTTGTAGATCTTACTTTGCTGATCATTTTTGCTGTTTACAGTTTATCTTTATCTATAATGATATTCAAGATAATGACCAAAAACTGCAAAATTTCCTTAAAATTACCAATTAAGTGGCAGCAACCCAACAATGGTTTGTTTGATTCGTCTGAAAATTTCAGGGCTGATAGATCTTGACCTAATGAACATTTTTACCCCATGTCAGATTTGCTCTAAATGCTTTCGTTTTTGAGATATAAGCCAAAAACTGCATTTGACCTCTATGTTCTATTTAAAGTAAGGGCGGCCATGTTTTTTGACGGATCAAAAATCGAAGCACACACTTTGTGCAGGATAATCTAAGGATCTATCATGCTAAGTTTCATCCAAATCCATTCAGTAGTTTCAGAGGAGAAGATTTTTTAAAGTTAGCAAATATGATGAACAAATTGTGAAAAATTGTCATTAAAGGACATTTACCCCTTAAGGGGTCAATTGGCAATTTTGGTCATATTAACCTATTTGTAGATCTTACTTTGCTGATCATTTTTGCTGTTTACAGTTTATCTTCATCTATAATAATATTCAAGATAATGACCAAAAACTGCAAAATTTCCTTAAAATTACCAATTAAGTGGCAGCAACCCAACAATGGTTTGTTTGATTCATCTGAAAATTTCTGGGCTGATAGATCTTGACCTAATGAACATTTTTACCCCATGTCAGATTTGCTCTAAATGCTTCCATTTTTGAGATATAAGCCAAAAACTGCATTTGACCCCTATGTTCTATTTTAAGTAACGGCGGCCATGTTTTTTGACGGATCAAAAATCGAAGCACACACTTTGTGCAGGATAATCTAAGGAACAATCATTTTAAGTTTCATTCAAATCCATTCAGTAGTTTCAGAGGAGAAGATGTTTGAAAAATTGTTAACGACGACAGACGACGACGGACGCCAAGTGATGAGAAAAGCTCACATGGCCTTTTAGGCCAGGTGAGCTAAAAACATGCTGCTTAGAATAAAAAAGAAAAACACTTGACAGTGTGTTCGAGAATAGAAACAAAAACCTATAATGTGTCCTCTCACCCCATAAAAAATCAATTTTATCAGTTAACAACCTACAACTGAACGATAAACACAAGCAAAGCTAAAACGTGTTAATGTTATTAATGTTCTGAGAACAACAAATATTTTTGTGACCATTCCATGTTTACTCAATTCCTGACGTCTCTTTGTTAAATACACTGTGTTTTAAAAGACCATTAATAGTTTACTATCATATTGAAGCTCAAACCTTCAGAGTACTCGTCCTTAACCTATGAATATGATTCCGTTATGTATATTGGTGAGTTTAAGAGCCAGTTTTGTTCTGGATGACTTAGTTTTAACAACAATATTGCTCAGACTCTAGTTCGTAACTAATTCGTTGTTCCAATAAAATAATTGTTATTTTGTAAAGTTAAATAGATATACTAATACTGTAACAGTAAACCCACGTATAAGATGGAAAACAATAAAATAAAAAAAGAGACAAAACCATGCTGACGCTACAGAATTAGTTTCTTATCATGTAATATAACCTAAATATATATATATTTTACAGTTAACCCAATTTATAAGGAAGAAAAACAAAAGAAAAGAGATGAACTTAAAGATCCTTACTGGGTTCACGATGAACAGTTACGCAAAGGAAAGATCGACGTTCTAGATAAAGGGGAGGTTGACTTTTGGCAAACTTTTATCAAGAGATACCTGTTCCCAATTGAAAGTAACAAGGAACACGAAAAGAAAGTAGCTAGCGATCTGATTGAGCTCCGAAACAAAGTTTGCCTAGCTTTTCTTCTCATCAACGCACTATTTGTTACAATAGTATACACACTCACGGAAGTGAACAAATCGGACGGTTCTCTGTCAATTCCGCTTCCATGTGGTGGAGGCAATGATAAGTCTGACTCAAATACAAAAAATACAGGTCAAGGGAAGATTGAGCCTATATCCTTCGCTTTCACAGCTGTATTTGGGCTCATGCTGTTTATACAATTCGTTTGCATGTTATTCCATCGCTATTCCACTCTTTTACACATCATTGCTAGTGCAGAGATCAAACTTAAAAAGCAAATAAGAAAAGCTATTGGAAATAACCAAGAACAAGACGTACAAAACATCGGTATAGAAGATGGACTAGATCTCGTTCGGCAAATGCAATCTTCAAATGAAACAGACAGTGATACAGTGTCTGTGGATTCGTTTGATCTTCTCGGGGACGACACACCACGTGATGCTGATGACGAGTTACCAGGAGAACCGAAAGGGAAAGATTTATGGAACAAACTTCAGAAGAGGAGAAGACAAATGAATGCAAACACATTAAGTAAAAATTTCATTAAAAATTTTACAAAGCTAAAATGCGTTGTTGAGTCGGATGAGACGGCAAGTCTCTCGCCGTTATCTGGGGATAACTTCGGGTTTTCTGAAGATCGCATCGGAAATGTCCAGAAACAGTTTGGAAAGAGAAGATTTTCGAGAAAGTCTCTGCATACTATCGTAAATATAGTCCAGAACGACAACATTAAGGACGAAATTAAAAAACGATCAGAACAACTAGCCAAGATTGATGAATTAAAGAAGGAGAGACGGCGGGAATATCTAAGGAATATAGTTCTGAAGGTCAGATCTGAACAGAAGACACGGACTTCATTAGGGAGTGTTGTACAAGCGAAACTGGGCCAGCAAAAAATATTCAAAATCGAAAAAGAAATGGATGAGCAAATTAAAAATATGGACCCTCCTCCGATAGCATCTATAAGTGAGGAAGACGTCGAACCACGTGACAATGCTAGCACAACGTCTTGGCCTAGCGAAAGTAAATATGCTTTAAAGAGCACAAAGGACACTAAGGATTTAAATAACTCAGATGTATTATTTTGACAATTTTTGCACTTATGAAATCTGTACCACACTGGTATCGATCAGTATGCGTCATGCTCAGAAGTCCATTTATTACAACTACGTTTTCAATCGCTATAAACCTCCGATTTATTCGAGTTTCATCAGAAAAAACTATATGATTAAAATATTTAGGTAGATTGTTTATTTATAATTTATGATTTTTAAATTGGTATTGACGATATATAAGTTATTAACCGTGATTGTAAAATATGATAATTCTAAATAAATGTTTCTGAATGACATATTTAGGTACAAAATGAAAGTATGCCATAACACCTTTTTAAGAACTTTCAAAACGTAATTTGAAGGTTGCCCTTCACACATAGTTTAAAGCACATTGTATTTTAAATGCCTTTTAATTACATTTCTCAAAATAAGTTTTATTTAATAAAAGCGCGTACCATAATTCGGTACGTGGTATGCTTATTGTTGAAGGCCGTACGGTGACTTGTACATGTAAATGTTAACTTCTACATTATTTGGTTTCTGGTTGAGAGTTGTCTTGAAGTTGAAAATACCACTTCTCTTGGATATATTTTAATTCCTAAAAACAAGGGAATTTGTAACCAATTAGCATCAAAAATCAAAGAGAAGATAATACCACCTCAAGTAAAAAAAAGAACAAATAGTCAGACGAAAAAACAAACAAAAAACTACTGTAACTCATATACTAAAAATTAAGTAATATCACAAATTATATACCCATTTAAAACAGAGGTCTCCCAAAAAAACCAATAGTATGCCCATGTTATTGTTTGATGATGAGTTATTTCCCTTGATAATGCGTAATGAAATAACGGATTTGACATCTGTTACTATAACTTCCGTCAAATTCAAATAAAAAAATGAGAAACATATACTATATAACTAAGTCCATAATAATGAGTACAGATAAAAGTATTAAAATATTAGATAAAAAGAAAGAAAAACAATGAAGACCGCCCCAACCGAACTCCTCACTAATACAGATGATGTTTAAGCGTGCTTTGGAATCAAAAAGTAATTGATGTAAAATGTGTATCAGAAATAAAAGTTAAAGGTATATCTATAAAATTAGGATTCACAAAAAACTGTACTATCCACACTGATCTGTGTCCACACTTGTAAGATTATCAAAAAATAATTAGTAATGTCATTATGCGCCGTCACTTGGTTGATTGTTATTTATATTGTACTTGTATAAATAAAAACATGTGATGGCTAATAAAAATATAATATATTCTTTATACGTTATGATGTCTTGCCTGTTGTTTGTATGCACGGTAGAAAAATTATATAGGATGCGTTTCAAAGGCGGCGAGGGGAACACGTCAATACTTAATTGATAAGGGTTTCTGTTCTCCAATCCTTTTCATAGGATTTAGATTTTACAAATGTTATCTTTTCTCATATTGTTTGTATTTCATGTGGTTTGTAATGTGAGAGTTGAATACCAAAGGGTCAACACAGAACATTGGTTGATAAAATCAAGAGACTTGAACATCAGAAAGATGATGGACGAAGAAGTTGTGTTAACCTTATCTGATCATATACTTCTAGTTTTCCCGACCGATTCACATATTTTCAGCTTGAAAAGGTGACATTTTCCAGCGGCACGTCCTATCAGCTTGCAGGGGCGTAGCTAGAACGAAACGATGTGGAAGCAACTACCGCCGATCGGAGCGAGGCGAAAAAATTTGGGGACCCTATTATGCAGAATTTTTTTTTTCGGTTTTCGGTCATAGAACGGTTAAAAGAGGAGCTATATGTAGAGCTACCTCCCAATTGAATTCTTCAAAATTACATGCTAGGTCAGTTTCGTATGTTTCAATATTGAGATTTGTTCGTTTGTGATACTTCCTACAACACGATGAAGCAGATACAGCACAAAGAAGCGATTTTTTGATAACTTGACGCGACTCCACTCTCCAGTTGCCTTATCATGTGGTCTATGAACGCAACAAATAATGAGACTTTCCAATACTGTTTTGGCGTGGTTGCAGGGTGATTGGCTCGGGTAGTCTGTCAACCACATCGCCTCGGCATATTTTCAACGATATCGAAGGGATCTGCTAATTCTAATGCCGATTGGTACATCTCATTCCAAACTGATGAACTGTACACTGTAAAATGTGCTCCAAAACTACATATCTTAGACTGAGTATTACAAATTCAAAAGTAAAAATCTTGTAAAAGATACAAGTAACCTTCCGATTTTGTCATAATCTCCAAAAGAATTTTTATTGTGAAACCAAATGTCGTTATTTAATGATATTTCATCAATTAAAAAAAGTGACAACATAGGTGTTTCCTTTAACATTCAAATTGACAATCTATAAACTTTTATTTTGCCATTTCTTTTTTTGCATGCCGAATCAATGTGCACGCAACTTCGGAGCTACGATCTTTTTCTGAATGAACAGCTTCATCAACACTTGTAACTTGGTTGTCAAACTAATATCCGGGATAGACGGAAAAGACACCAACAGTCTCCGATCCGATTGACCAAATCATCTCTCTCTCTTCTGATTTTTTTTTTTTTTTTTTTTTTGTGTGAAAACGACGTGGATGCACGTGCTGTCGTGCCTCCGGGTAGCTACGCCCCTGGCTTGTGCAAATTCGCTCTAACGTAAAGCACAATGACAAATACAATGTTCTCTCTTTTGACATATATACGCTTAGGCTCTTCAGAAATACTACGTTCAACGAAATGTTTGAAAATCATAACTAAATCCGTAGATTGTCCGATCTAACACTTGATGTTCTTTGATATATTTATTGGGGTTTTTTTATGGCCCAGCAACAAAGTTGTCGGGACCATATAGTTTTACCCTTGTCTGTCATTCTGTTATGCCGTTATTCCGCAACAAACCATTATATGGACTTTTTTTTTAAACAACTTTAGATATTGACCTGATTTTTGGTATGTGAATTACATGTACCAATGATGAGCTAAGATCAAGTTTAAGTTTCGTTTCACTCCGCTAATTTTGGCCGAATTTACGGGCTTTTGACTTTGATAAATTGTTGAAAATCATAGTTGAAACAAACTTTTTTTCGAAACGCCTTCAGGTGTAATACCACCAATGATTTTCCCCTGTTAGTTTAGGTTGAATTTGCACTTTTCAAAAAATTGTGAAGAATTTATCTTTGTTTCAAATAAAGAAATACTTGGCATCAGTAAAGTTTTATCCTGTCCAATACTATAGAAACAATTTCACATGACATTTTATTGCATATAAGAGAATAACCATCACTGGAAGTTAACCAATCAAATGTCTCCCCTTATTTAATCTGTGTACATGATTTAGTAACCATGTTAGCTCAAGTTTCCAAAATATTCCATAGAAACCTTAGATAAAAAAAAATAATGGTGCTATGAAACACCCAAGACATATGTTTATGACACAGAAATTGTTATACTGCAACAAAATGTAGGATTAATTACATACAACTGTCAAATTCATGGGAATATTTTTTTCGACCTATTTTCGTATACAACCGGATTTGACGTGCCATTGTTACACAATTGTGTTCCATACATTAATTAGCAGGAAGCGTTTGGACACTAATAACAATCTGTTCGTATATTATATACATATATACCCTGAGGCCAATAAATGACCATGTCTACTGTGAACTAACATGTCCATAACCAGACGACTATGTAACCGGCCTACAGCTATAGACATTTGTATGAACCATTGGACTATATAAGATACCTCAATGGACTACAAGGACAGAATTCGATTAGACGAGAATTCGATAAGGACAGATTGGTACCGGAGATTCCGCCAAGGTCTCCCCCCTCGTGGGTAGGCTGGAACTCATGCGCTTAATATCCGAAATACTCTAACAGGAACGAACAGTTATACTATACGATCACGTGCCCGTGTGAGATATTGAACATTCGAACAATTTAACTTTAAAGACAGTTTGTGAACATTCGAACATTTGAACTTTAGAATCTTTCTTGACTTTGTAATTACGTAACAAAATATATTTAATCATTATTGACTTCGTCACACCATGATTTGTTGGTAAAACACCTTCAGATATTGGGCTGAATTTGATATGTCAGGAAACCATGATGAGTTACAGATCAAGTTTAAGTTTAGTTCTGCTCTGCTGATTTTAGCCGAAATGAAGGGTTTTTGACTTTGATAAATTGTTGAAAATCACAGTTGTGCAGACTTTTTTCTAAACGCATTTAGATAATTGGCTGATTTTTGATATGTGAGACTTCCATCATGTTTGTGTCAACTTTTTGAGACGGGGTCATTCGTGTCGTTTAGACACATCTAGTTTATTACATACACGAATATTGGTATGTCCCCGGCTGACTCTGTGAAAAAACTAAAACCTAACTAAACACAGTCAAGAAGCTCTAAAACAATTATTTCATCAACCTTTTTTTCCGATATCATCGCCAAACAAATAGGTTACTATTGTGTCACCTATTATTAATTGAAGTTTTTTTCAAGCGAGGCAACTCTGAGAAAATAAAGCCGGTAGTAGATCCGTTTCCTGCATTGAAAACTAAAGACTGGGCAACACGAAACACACACACAAATCGGTGGTGATTGCAGGTACTCTGGAAGGGTATGATACAGCTCCACATGCGAGACCCGTCATGTTTAACTGGTTTTCGCAAACATACGACAAATTCGCTCAAACGTAAGGAGCCGTGGCAAATATAATGTTTACTCTGATGAATTATAAGCTTTAGGCTCTTCAGAATTAATACATTCAACGAAATGTTTGAAAATCATAACAAAATCTGTAGATTGTCCGGTCCGTCCTGTAATCACAGGGCGAAATTTTTAACAAATGAGTAACCAAAGTCAAGGAAAAGAATAAATGCGGATTATCCCACAGAAACTAAAGTGGGAGCTCAACGACCTCATCACTAGAAACACCAGCAGTTCCTGTCCCAATGCTTACACCAACAGTGTTATCTATGTTATAATTCGAAGATGAGTTATTTCCCTTGACGAGACGTGATGCAAAAATAGAATTGACATTTTGTAGATGTCTCTTTTCTAATTATAAGCTTGTATATATATATATGTTATATAAAGAATTAGTAAATCTGTTAACCTTTTAAACTGTACCCAATGTGAATATTTGAAATTAAAACATTGTTTGATGACTTTTATATTTTGATACAAATGTTTGATTAATTCGGTCACGACTAGGTGCAGAGAATAGATAAAAAAAAATGCGAAAATTATTAAAAAAAAATGAAACCATTTACCATGTTAACAGATAATAAATAAAGAAAAGAGATACATACACATATATGTTGAATATCTGGAAGTACCTATCACCACGTTTGCCTATTCTCCAGGACCCAACACATTGTGTTTCAGCAGTACAAAATAGGACAAACTCTATAATATTCCGTGGCTCATATGAATAATGGGTGCTTCATCAGGGTTCCTGACCCAATCCTTCATATTGTACTAAGCTTTGACTACCGATCTAGTCAGTATTTCTTTTAAGTTCCGATGTCTACTATATGCCACCATTGGTGGTTTTGGAAATAGCTCCCTATATTTCGCATTGCGAAGTAGTTTTTTATAATGTTTTCGTAAAGCTTTATTTATATTTCCTAACGAAAATTGATATTTGGTTACAAATACTAATGGTATCTGCTTGTCAGATTCTTGTTTAAAGCGGAGTAACTCTGGTCGTTCGATATTTGGAGCCGATTCACAGTTACAAAGTATTTCATGGTCCTTATATCTTCTTTGCTTAAGATAGCTTTTGAATTTACAAAGTGTATTTTTTAAATTTTTCGTGTTGCTGTTGTTTCGGTGGTGGCGAATAGCTCTCCCTTTTATAAATCCGGAGAAGACTGTTGGGTTATGCATAGACGTTTGATACGGTGCTTTTTGTCCGCAATTTGCTTTTTGTCCGCTTTTGCTTTTTGTCCGATAATTTTGCTTTTTGTCCGACACTTTTGCTTTTTGTCCGTTGCTTTTTGTCCGTTTCGCTTTTTGTCCGATATTTTCGCTTTATGTCCGACACTTTTGCTTTTTGTTGCTGCCTTGTTATAACGACTTAACTAACAACACAGCTAACTTGTTTTAACGACTTAACTAACTCGTTTAAACCACTTGACTAACTTGTTTACTTAAAAACTACTACACAATTTGTATGTGATGTTTGATAATAATATAATGATTAAATGTGCTGCTATTAGATAATAAATAAAATTGAGAATGGAAATGGGGAATGAGTCAAAGCGACAACAACCCGACCATAGAGCAGACAACAGCCTAAGGCCACCAATGGGTCTTCAATGTAGCGAGAAACTCCGGCACCCGGAGGCGTCCTTCAGCTGGCCCCTAAACAAATATGCATACTAGTTCAGTGATAATGGACGTCATACTAAACTCTGAATTATACAAAAGAAACTAAAATTAAAAAGCATACCAGACTAACATAGGCAAGGGGCTTCTGACTTGGGACAGGCGCAAAATTACGGCGGGGTTAAACATGTTTTTTTTAGATCTCAACCCTACCCCTATACCTCTAACCAATGCAGAAAACAAACGCACAACAATACGCACAGTAAAACTCAGTTTAAGATGTCCGAGTCCGATGTCAGAATATGAAAGAAAAGAATATAAACAAAATGACAATTATACATAAATAACAACAGACTACTAGCAGTTACTGACATGCCAGCTCCAGACCTCAATTAAACTGATTGAAAGATAATGTCTTCATCATATGAATATCAGAAACAATCCCTCCTGTTAGGGGTTTAGTATTATACCATCATGAAACATATGAGAAGAACATGCCAACAACTGGTTTTAGAATAAATGTTTTTAAATCCGATGCAAAGACCCTATCAGTGAATCAATATTAAAGCCAAAATATGCAATCTTTAATGACCTGACAACAGTATCGTAACTATATCCCTTCTTAATAAGTCTGTTTAAAGGTTTTGTTAGCTTTTGAGGTGAATACTGACATTTTTGTGCTTTGTAAAGAATATTACCATAAAACATTCGATGTGAAATACCTGAACGTATAAGATATCTGCATGTTGAGTTATATTTACGAATTATTTCCTTGTACCGATAATAAATTTAGTAAATGTTTTGACTAGTTTGTGATATCGAAAACCCTGGTGTAATAATTTTTCAGTAATACATAAATTTCTCTCGCTAAAATCTAATACGTCGTTACATACACGAGCGAATCGTGCAAGTTGAGATATATAAACACCATAAGATGGTGACAAGGGAACGTAGCCATCTAAAAATGAATAATTAACGATAGGAAATGAAAATTCATCTCTTTTATCATAAATTTTTGTTATTAGCTTCCCGTTAATGATATAGATATCACGATCGAGGGAAGGACATTGGTCATTGTGAGTATAAGCTATATTTAAAGTAAGTTCAACAGGATAATTTCTTTAGTATACATACTGAAGTCGTCATTATTGAGAGCCAATATATCATCCAAAAATCTAAAAGTATTGTAAAATTTTTGTATCAAATGTTGTTTCGATGGGTATTTGCTGATTTTAGTCATAGTTAGTAACTCGTAACAATACAAAAACAGGTCTGCAATAAGTGGTGCACAGTTAGTCCCCATTAGAATTCCAATAACTTGACGATATAGGGAATCTCCAAAGCGAACAAAAATGTTATCAAGTAAAAATTCAAGCGCAAATATAGTATCAAAGCATGTCCAATTGACATAGTTCATTTGTTTGTTGCTACTAAAAATGACCGAAAAGAGTTTGAACATATGTATTGGCATTCTGACTTTTTAAATGCCCTATTATTTAGGGATGTGATTTTTTTTCTTAATATGAATATGAGGCAAAGTGGTATATAGGGTAGAAAAATCATAACTTTGAACAGATTCAAAATCACCAATATATGCATGCAATTTATCAAGTACTTCCAACGAGTTTTTGAAAAGTGATTAATTCCACTATTTTCAAAGGCCTTATTTGAACAATTTATTATCAGGTTTTTGATTGTACCAAGTGTATCTGTAAGTAGAATAGACAATTTAGAAATGCAACAATGGCTTGAAGGTGAAATAAACCTATATTTGTAATGTGTTTTGTGTAGCTTTGAAGGCCTATACATAGTTGGGACTTTCATTGTATTTGGTTGTTATGTAGCTAAAAGTTTGTGTTTGTTACAGGTGTCGTTTCTGAAAATGAAGTCAGTAGGAATGTTGGTGAATTCGTGATTTCCTTTTGCAGAACCTCATTGTAAAATTTACGTCAAACAATAATGATATTACTAGCGTCTATATCAGCCGGGACAAAAACAAATTCCTTGGCTAGTTTTTAGTTTAGCATGGATTTCTGGCGAAAACATTTATAACGGCCGAATTTAAAGTTTTGTCTTGGTTAATAGAAGAAATTTTCATGATAAAAACTGAACCGCATGCGGAAAAACACACAAACGCATAAATATGTTTATTCACTGACAGGACAATAACTTATATCCAAAAATAACAGCAGAAATATATATGAACTACCACCAATGAAGGTTATAAAATACTATAGGTAGTACTTAATGCTTTACGTAATGTGCTGTTTATCTTTTTTTTGGTCGTTTATATAAAAAAGAAGATGTGGTATGATTGCCAAGACTTAAAATTGCACAAAAATAATGAATTTATACTTTAACGAAAACATCTCTTGAAAAGCTATTCGTTGATGGCTAAATGCTATTTATTTCTGAAATCTAAATTTTGTTTCGCTGTTCTGAGTATTCTAGATGTTACATGCAGCTAATATTGGTGAAACAATTACAAAAAATACTGGTCTGTATAAAATGTACGCAAAAGTACACGAAAGAAAGCCGCTGGAATGCACTCCTGGTCTCAGATAAGTACATTTAAAAAATGACAGCTAACATGAAATAAGTGCTAATAAAAGAGTGAGTCCAACACTTGCTTTTTCAAAATCAAAATCTATATTCAAAATGATAATCAATAAATAAAAAAATAAAAAAAAAAAAAAAAAAAAAAATAATGAATATGAAAATTTACAATTCAAACAATAGATCGATATCAAACAAAAGTGTTTCATTATCATTTTTCGGCTACAATGGGTATATGAAACATCCAATGTCGAATTGTCAACACTAGATGTTTAATAGGATCCTGCGAAAAGTCTGACTTTGGTCTATGAAGGTAGCAAATTGTCTGTGTGACCATCGCTGACGGCTTTTGGTACACATAAGATATTTTATTTTATTGGTTAACAGATATTTTTTTAATACGCCGGACAGCCATTATAGTCCAGTCAAACTAAGATTTAACCTCAAACTAATTGCAACAGAAAATGTTTTAGTTTTAATCTATAGCATTATGCCCTAAATATACACAGAAAAAAGTCCCATAAAATCTAACTTGAGGAAAACTCAAAATCAGCATTTTTAATTTCCTATGGAAATTAACATTGGAAGGGGAGATAACTCCGCAAAAAATAGTATTTTTTTTGGTCAGTTTTTGGTTGATTTTCTTGAAATTTATGTAAAGTATGATACTTTGATGGGGTTATAAGTTTGTATTTGACTAAATTATATAATCATCTGCTCATGAAATGTACAAAACCGAAGTGTTTTGGGTAGTTTTATTTTTTTGAGCATTTTTCATTTAAGAAATTGCAAATTTGAAGCTTTGTGATGACCATTTTGAAAAAATAATGTGAAAATCTGGTATTGTTTATATCTGTATATTTTATTTTTTCAGCATCTTACTTTTCTAAAGAAACTTTAAACCACAAAAAGAAGAGTACATGCTTAATTATTTTTATTAAATTTGAGATTCTTTACCTTGACGTGTTGAAAAATTCAATAAATTGTCAACTAATGAATGACGAAATCTATATTATAGCTTGATAAAGTATATTAAAACACCTTTAGAGTTGTTTGTTATACTCTAAAGACCGCTAAAAAATCAAGAATCAATACATTCTGATGAATAGAAGCGGTAAAGTTATAATTTTTTTATCAATTTTTATTGATATTTCTTCCTTTTTTGCAAGAGTTATCTCCCTTTACAATGCAAATCTCCATAGCAATTTTAAATGGTGATTTTTTTAGTCTTCCTCAAGTAAGATTTTATGGGACTTTTTTCTGTGTATATTTGGGGTATAATGCTAAAGATTAAAACTAAAAAATCTTCTGTTGCAATTACTTTCAGGTTAGGGTCAAATTTATGCTAGATTGACTGGACTATTAAAACATCACCAAGGAAAGGTTGTCATGCTCTTTGTTAATTTCCATGAAACTGATATAGCCCCAAAGGTTTTACATGAACACCAATGTATACTCGTGTCAATTTGAAAGCCACGCGGAATCAATGTCGGAGATGTTAAGACAAATGCATCGATCCTGCTAGGCGTTTGTTGCTTTATATCTCCCTTGACATGGCCTATCATTAAAAGGTCCCTTTTGAGGATTTGTGGACTATTTGGTATACTGTAGAGGGTAAATAATTAAACAGTCTACAAGCAATTGCATCCTTGGAAAAGCCTCCTTAAATTACACCCCAAATTGTTAGTCATTAGTTGTTAGAAAGACCTGGCATATAGTCTGCTGTTTATTGAAGTGTTTTTACATAAAGGCGTGACATTCATGACATAAGCTAAACTTAACATGTCGAAAGTAAAAGCAAGAAAAAAGTCATACGTGAGTTAGAAAACGTTCGAACTCTAATTACGTTCGTTCAAATAACCCTTGTCCCTCACATATGTTCCAAAAATCTATCAAGCGAAAAGTATTCGACATTAGTCTTAACAGTCGTTTTGAACAAATATGCATAGTTCATATAATAATAAACTAGAGGCTCTAAATAGCCTTTGTGATCTCCTGGGTCTATGTGCATATTCATTAAAGGACACTCCCCAACATTGTACACAAGAATATAATTCATGACAAAATCTGTTTTGTTGATCTTGTATTGCTGATCATGTGCTGTTTAGGTACCTTCTATCTTGTTTAGTTTTGCTCAAAACACAAAAGAGGATTAAAAAAAATCCTCATTTAAGTGCATTTACTTCTATAAAGATTCACAGTCTACTTAACTTTGTCGACAACATTTGACTTGTTAGTAGATCTTAACTTGCTGATCATTTTGGTGATTTAAAGCGTATCTTAACATGCTTAATCAATTATAATTTTCTATAATATATAACAAAACTTAAAAAAAGATAGATGAAAACCTTCTTTAAGGTGGTATGGAAGTTTAGATAAAAAATGCTAGAATTTGCCAAAACGTAGTACAAAAATGTATATATGAACTGTGTAATGTTCAAAAATTTAATAAATATGATAGGTCACCGAGCATTTTTCGCAAGTTACAGGTTGTGACAAAATGACACAATTTGTATGACAGCGCTGAAGTACGTCCATTATTCATTTTCCATTATTTAAAATTCAATAAAGAATAATGAAATAGTTCATTAATCACTATACGTTAAGTGATGAATAATGAATAATGAACTAGTTTTTATTTCAGTATTCAAGTTGAAAAGTGAATAATGAAATAGAATAATATTTTTTGACTGTGACACTATATCCCGTATTACAGAATTCGTAATTTTGATTTTACAAATATTCAAATTAATATCAGACAAAAAAATCAAAACACTCTTTGAAATTTTTAACTTTGTTTATTTATCTAGTTTCGGAGGAATAACTAGAGGGATTCCCTAACTATTTTTAACAGAAGTTTCTTGGTTTAATGTATGGACGACCTGAATACCATAAATATAAAAAAAAAACTCAAAAATTTCACGTTGTCTTTTATTATTTTTACTGGACCTTTGCTATTCCTCATCCCTTAATTATAGATATGACATACTAATTGTACAGCAATGACCATTAGAGGGGTTACGGAGGACCAAAATGCCAAAATACACGTGAAAATTAAGAAATAGCCAATTTTTAATAATGAATCGGATAATTTGAATAATAGAATGGCTGCTGCGGCCCTTCAATCCCTATTTACACTTATACCTTATACCTCATTCGAAAGCTTATTAATAGAGGAACAAAAGGTATGTAGTCAGTGTGTTCCTCGTCGCCTTTTAGAGGAGAAACGAATGACCTAAATATCGAAATGCATGTGACTATTAAAAGACATAGCTTATTTTGAATAATGGAATGGACTGCTGCGACCTTTCAGCCTCTAATTCAAGAAACCTTAATACATCATTTGAAACCTTGATAGAGTAAAAAAACTGTTTTAACAAGGTGTATTTTGGCACCTCTAATGGTCATCATTGCGGGACATACTGTTTATAACCATTTTATTCCTCCTTGTATAGCTATAGGCTATATACCTATTGTTTCTCTACTGGAACGCTTTTGAATGACGTATAAGGTAGCAATACACAGTAAGGAGTTTGGTTTCGTATTTTTGACCCGGTGGATATGAAAGTTATAATGCAATAAAATTCATTTTAGACAGCTGAGTACTAATTTAGCCTTCAAATACGGTAAATAAGAACATGGAGATTATTTTTTACATGTTTTATGGCCTATTTACTGTTTTTTTCCCCCACAAGAAGTATTTTGGCATTTACGTCCTCCGTAACCCCTCTAATGGTTAATGCGGAACATACTGTCTGTAACCATTTTATTCCTCTTTGTATAGCTATAGGCTGTATACATGTTTATCTCTTGTTTCTCTGTTGGTTCGCTTTTGAATGACGTATAAGGTAGCAATACGGTATAATCTGTTATTAGGGGCTGAAGGGTCACAGCAGTCCATTCCATTATTCAAAATATTCATTTCATTATTCAAAATTGGCTATTTCTTAATTTCACGCGTATTTTGGCATTTAAATCTCCGTAACCCCTCTAATGGTCATTGCGGCACAATCGACATGTTATAGCTATAATCAGAGGATTAAGAATAGCAAAGATCTTGTGAAAATAAAAAAGACACTGTTTAGTATTTTAATGTTTATATATGTTTTGGTATTCAGGTCGTCCATACATTAAACCAAGGAATTTCTGTTAAAAATTGTTAGGAAAACCCACTAGTTTATCCCCCGAAACAAAATAAATAAATTAAAAAGATACGGCATTATTTCACATAGTGTTTTGATTTATTTCTTACAAAATTGTATATTAATTTGAAAATTAGTTAGATCATACGAAAATGACAAATTCTGTAATACGGGATATAGTGTCACAGTCAAATAATATAATTCTATTTCATGATTCACTTTTCAACTTGAATACTGAAATTTAAAATATTTCATTTTTCATTATTCAACATTTAACGTTGAATAGTGAATAATGAACTATTTCATTATTCATTATTGAATTTTGAATAATGGAAAATGAATAATGGACGTAAAGTTCAGCGCGGTATTTGTATGGATTATATGGAGAAAAACAGCATTATGTGATCAGAAGCTAATCTAAGTTATAGAATTGAAAACAAAATGCGAGAAGATAGCTTTAAGAAAATGCTTTGAGAATATCAATAGATACAATAGGGTCTACGTGCTTTTTTCCTGCTAAAATTTAAGATGGCAAAAGTTCATGTAGATTCTTTCAAAAATGCACTATGTCCCCTAAAAATGCCAATTTAAAAACATTAAAAATTAAACAAATAAAATCTACGTTAACTTTGTAAAAATATTAATATTTATCAGTTGAATTTTGTTACAATGATTAATAATTAGACCTTAGGTTTTCTTGTTATTTACAATCCAAGATAAAAGGTAAAAAAAGCCCCCCCCCAAAAAAAAATAAAATAAAAAAATAAAATGGTCAAAATCATCATCAATGGACATTATCTGTATTAAGGAGTCGATTAACGACTTCGATCATGTTGTCTCATTTGTAGAACTGATCTTGCTGATCACCATTAAGTTTTTCTGTATCTATTATAATTTTCAAGATAGTAGGCAAAACAATTTGCCATTTTAGGGCAATTAATCCTATATTAAAATGGGAAATGAGTCCATGGAACACATATAATGCCCCCGCTCGCATATTACTTTAGAAAGGGACATAACTTGATAACGACAAAAGTGACACTACCCACATTTGTACTTGATCTAACTTATGTTGTAATAAGTATTGTGTATAAGTTTCAAAAAATTTGCTTAAGGCCGTTAGTTTTCTCGTTTGAATTGTTTTACATTGTCATTTCGAGGCCTTTTATAGCTGACTATGCGGTATGGGCTTTGCTCATTGTTGAAGGCCGTACGGTGACCTATTGTTGTTAATTCCTGTGTCATTCAGTCTCATGTGGAGAGTTGTCTCATTGGCAATCATACCACATCTTCTTTTTTATATTAAGTTAAGAAACACAAACGATAAAGTCAGTATTTTCCCCATTTATATAGCATGTATAGGGCATAAGAGGAAAAGTGAGGCCATACAAATTCATACTTGACCTGTGTTTTGTGGTATACTCATTGCGTATAAGCTTCATGCCATTTTTTAAGGCAAACTGCAGTTAAAGAACGGATATAAAAAGTTCAGCAGTTTTTCCATTTCCAAACTCTAGAGCAGTAAAAGTGACTCCATCAAAATTCAAACTTGATCTGGAATGTGTGGTAATAAGCATTGCGTTTAAGTTCCATAACATTGGTTTGGGGCGAACTATAGTTAAAGAATGGAAACCAATTTCGGACGTCATCTGACAGTTTTGACAATTGGTAGAGCTCAACATCCTGCTGTTGTCAGATTTCCTCTCTTTTTAATGGTTTTCAAAATAATAGACAAAACTTTAATTTTACCCCGTTAGTTCTATTTCAGTCATGTTGGCCATCTTGGTTGGTAGGTGAGGTAATCAGACATATTTCTTTTTAAATAAGATACCCTAATGATGATTTTTCGAAGTTCAAAATAAAACCTGCAAAACTATACACGTTTTTATATCGGACATAAAGCAAAATCAGCGGACAAAAAGCAAAACGGACAAAAAGCAACGGACAAAAAGCAAAAGTGTCGGGCAAAAAGCAAAATTATCGGACAAAAAGCAAAACGGACAAAAAGCAACGGACAAAAAGCAAAAGTGTCGGACAAAAAGCAAAATTATCGGACAAAAAGCAAAAGCGGACAAAAAGCAAATTGCGGACAAAAAGCATCGTATCAGACGTCCTATCTAAATATTGAAACGTATTAGTAGGTTTGGTGTAGCTCTTTATATCAAAGATACCGAAGTTCCTGAACCTCAACCCTTTATGTACGACTGTACCGAGAAAAAATAATTTCTTCGTTCTAGTTTAATTCATGTATTTTATTTCAATTTTGATAAATATTTCAGAAACAGCAATGAAAAACAATTATCTCGTTGAGGTTCTGTATTTTTAATTGCAATGTATTCTAACGAAAAAAAATCCAGTCTTTCACAGAATTAACAGTCTATTATCGAACATTTAGACACCAAAGGTACAATAATTTCATTTATTGTGATAAAATGTATTACCAGCTCCATCTGTAACGCTTGAAACTGCACATCCTGCTAATCCACAACTCAAAGCACCAATGCCTGCACCTGTCAAAAATGTATTTTTGGTAAAACTATAACTGTAAGTGTTTTAATCATTTTGAACAGTTGCAGTTGATATTGCTCCTGATATTGTACCTCCAAAAATGGAAGAACCAATTGTTGCTGCAATGTTTTGAGAACCTGCATCATACACCAAAACTATTCCGTATCCTGCACTAGTAGATGCCCCTGCTAAGGCTTCTTTACCTCCCTTGATTTCTGTCTCAATTGATGCTGCACTTAACACTACCATTTTGACCTACAAGTGTTTAAATTTTGATAGTTATCAACCTTATTGAATCTATTAGTATAACCTGAGAGATATTTATGATTTCAGATTTATCAATGATTTTCTGAATATTGAGAA
This sequence comes from Mytilus galloprovincialis, assembly GCA_037788925.1. Classification (NCBI taxonomy): domain Eukaryota; kingdom Metazoa; phylum Mollusca; class Bivalvia; order Mytilida; family Mytilidae; genus Mytilus; species Mytilus galloprovincialis. The sequence goes on along the minus strand of CM075343.1, from coordinate 69,513,265 downwards.
GTATGTACTCAAATAATATTTATTATAAAATAAAAGAGATAATATAGAAAGTAACATTTTTGAATATATCAAACACTGACTGATTACTTTTTCAACTGATTCGTCAATGAACATTCGATGCTACAAAAACTGTCCCTGGGGAGGACTTTGTGTAACAGGAGGCGCACTTCAGCTGATCCAAATACAAAAGTATGTACTAGTTCAGCTAAGATGAACATGACATTAAACTCCCAATCATGTAAATGAACTAAAATTACAAAGCATACAAGTCTAACTAAGGCCAGATTTTCCAGACTTGTGACAGGAGCAACAAATGCGACGTGGTAAAATATGTTTTATGAGATCTCAATATCCTCTTTATACCTTCTGTTGTTATAGATATGTTACATATAACTCCTTATCAGCCAATCCACGTGACGTAACAAAACGATGAAACGGGTTATCAGCCTCGGTGTGAATTATATGACTAGTTTATTTACGCTCGTTACACATATACAAAAAATATCATGTTAATGCTTAGTGTACGGTACTATATGTTAATAGTTTTGGGGGATTTCTATTTTTTTCTATTTTTTTCCGTTGTAAAAAAGTGTGATTTCTATCATATCAATGTTGAAATAATTTCAAAGTCCATACACATGATACAGTACTCAGTTATATATTTTGATTCTTCAACATGTATACCTACATATATAGATTTTTTTATTTAATATATCTTTAAATATATGATTTCTGTAATGGTTCAAATCATAAGCGACGACTGTAAATTACTTTATGTTATACAATTTTTGTGTTTAAATTTATTAAACTGTTCCTACTTGTTCTAGCGTCATTATTATCCCACCTCCTTCAAAAAACAGTGCAAACGGCAAAAGGTCAATTATTCCAACAAGAAAACGAAAGGCATGTATTATACTACAATGTAAAGATAACGGTTAATAAGTCGTAAATCAACTGACAACGCCATTGCAAAAAAACCCAAGGAAAAGGTTAACAAACAAAACACAACATACAAAACTAAAGACTGATCAACACGTACCACAACAACAACTAAGAGGTGCTCGAAAAAGCCAGTACAAAGCCATACTCACAAAACAAATATTTTTCATATTTAATAATTAGCTCACATCAAAGATAAATATTTTGTAAGAAGCACGATTTTATGCAATGCCAAACTACTGTGGATTCATTTTTTATTCGTGGTATACCAATTTTCGTGGGTTTCGTGGGTCACAGCGAACCACGAATTTAAGAATTCAACGAAGAATAATCCCGATAAATGTGTATGAAGTCGGATGTTTATTTCCGGTTATGTTATGCAGTTCTAGGATAGTGTTGACTAGCAATAAACATTGTAACATAACACGTGTTTTTTATTGAAAGAAGATACAAGTATTTTAATTAAATCAATAATAAATATATCGAATATCAGTGGTAATTTACTTTTTAAAATTGATTAAAACTGTTCATGGAAAATAACTGCAAGTTGGTAATTACCGTGTCATAGTTTGATTTGCTAGTGATTAAAAATCAATAGGATTAGGTACGGGGATATTGCCCGTAGGTAATATTGTTTATGACAGGAACATTTATTTTCACACCTTTTACTTATATGTCTGTTTATTATATCGTGATTAGGGAAATGAGCTTTCAATTATAAAACTTCGATTGCCTTATAGAATCCCGACAAGCATTTATAAATTGTAAAACAAACAAATAATTAGTTGTCTTTGTCCATTATATTGTAAAAGAAGTTTTTAATGAACACTTTAACCTAAAATGACCAAGCGAGGATTTTGACGATTCAAAACTTTTTCAATGAATTCCTTCTTGTTTGTTTGTTTTATTATTGATCAAACCAAGGATGTTATATGATCTCCTAAATCAAAAAGAAATCCACGAATTACGTATCTGATTTGTTTTTCTTTTGTAATCAGCGATCCACGAATTTACGTATACCACGAAACGTCTTTTTTTTCTCTATCAACGAAAATTGATGCCCACGAAAATAAATGAATCCACAGTATATTAGTTTTTTGTTTCATATCACTTTTTAGCTATACAAAACATGCATTTTGATAGTTTTATTCGTACAAACCGAGTACACACCGACATCTGGCCGTTCCGAGGAATAAAATATATCGCTGAATTCAGTATATAAATGAGAGGTTTGGCTACCTATAAATGCACCATTTTCTACATAAGAAAATGCCTGTACAAAATGAAGGCAGCAGTAGTATACCGCTGTTCGAAAGTCATAAATTGATTGAGAGAAAACAATCCGGATTACAAACTAAAACCGATGGAAACACATCAACAATAAGAGGAAAACAACGAAACAGTAGAAACACTGAAGTGCAACAAAAACCAAACGACAATGCAACACACAGAAACAAACTATAAAATAACCATAACCATTTATCTCACTTGGTACAGGGCATTTTAAGATTCCAAGTCAGGAATGTTACAGTTGTCCATTCATTTGATGTGTTTGAGCTTTTGATTGTGACATTTGATCAGGGACTTTCCGTTTAGAGTTTTCCTCGGAATTCAGTATGTTTGTTATTCTTTATTTTACACAGTCGACAAAGGATGCTGGAAAAAAATTATATTATTAGAACCATTGAACAACGTGGGAGAAACTATTAAGTCTTTGATTTTAAACCTATTTTATTCATTGAGATATGAAAAGGATTGAGCAACAGGCACAACCTTTAAAAGCTCTCTCCATATTGCATGTACAAGGTATAAATAAAATATTTACAACTTAATTTATGAAATTATTAAACGTGTTGTTTTCAATTTTTCACATCACTGGGTGGTTACCTCTGCTAGTGGCTTATTAGTCCCCGAGGGTATCATCAGCTCAGTAGTCAGTAGTTCGGTACTGACTTGATTTAACAAACTCATAGATACCAGGACTAAATTTTGTATATACGCCAGACGCGCGTTTCGTCTACAAAATACTCATCAGTGACGCTCGAATCCAAAAAAAAGTAAAAAAGGCCAAATGGAGCCCTGTATAGCTTGTTGTTCGGTGTGAGCCAAGGATCCGTGTTGAAGACTGTACTTTGACCTATTATGGTTTACTTTTACAAATGGTGAAATGGATGAAGAGTTGTCTCGTTGGCACTTATACAGCATCTTTTTATATCTATCAATTTAAATATATAATTTTGGTTCATAACAAATGTAGGTTGTTCTTCTATTGACGTATAATACTTTTAATTTTCCTTTTTTTTTTCTGTTGTCCTACGTATACATTCAAGCGTGAACAGCGAATAGAAACACGATAAATTAGGTCTTTTCCCAACCGACAATTAAATTCTTGCAAAAGTTGGGCGTCAATGTGGCTGTTTTTTTATGTTAAATTACCAAGCCATATCCGGTCCTAATTAGGGTGTTGAATCCGAAACCTCGTACAGGAAGAGGTAGATCTACCTAATGTATTGAGTGTTTATATGTTTTCGTTTTAGATAAGAATGAAATATGTGTAACTCGGCTTTTTTTTTTTTTTGCAATCAACAGCAAAAAGTCTTGAATTTACATGTTGCAAATCAAATTTGCAATTATGGTAATTCTACTAAAAACAGCCGGCGTTGAACAAACTAATGCTACTAAATTTTTTGATTTTTTTTGTTTGCTTTTCAATGTTTGTACATGGCAAACTGTTTTTTTTTCAATTTGTACATTCAAAATGCTTTGATCTTTCCATGTTTATGCGCTGTTAATTAAACATTGTGATACAATTTGTAATGCATTTTTGTTATTTACTATTATATCTCGTCTAACTTTATTTGATATATACCAGCTTTGATAAGTTTTTGATATGACTTTAAATGTTCTATTCTCGTACTTTGAACAACAAAGTTATTTATTTTATTAGAAAACAAAATCTGTACTCCATGACTGAATACCTTACAACAAAATTATTTGTATTTACCAGTGTTTTATTTTATTTGGCGGCATTTTGTTCAAGGTTATGATTTTACTTCTGATATTGTTTAACATCTCACCCCCTATTTTATTGATTTTGTACTAACATTGTGTCATATATCAAATTTATTCAGGGTATGTTCACTTGAGTTTTTTTTAATATGTCTTTTGATTGAGTTAAACCATTTCAATTGATATTTTACAGTGTGTCATTCTGTAATGTAAAGTTACACTATAATTGTTTCAGGTAAGGGTGAATACTGGTACTTATTTAAACGTTTAAACCTGCTGAATTTGTTTGCACCTGTCCTAATTCGGGAACTTGTATTCAGTTTTTGTCGTTTGTTGGTGTGGTTCATAAGTGTTTCTCGTTTCTCGGGGTTTATATAGATTAGACCGTTGGTTTTCTTGTTTAAATGGTTTAACACTAGTCTTTTTTGGCGCCCGTTATAGCTTGCTTTTCAGTGTGAGCCAAAGCTCTCTGTTGAAGACATTACTTTGAACGAGAAAAAAAGTTTAATGTTTGTGTATGGAAAGAGGTCTTGTCATTGTAATGTTTGTACATGTAAAAGGGGTCTTGTCATTGTAATGTTTGTACATGTAAAAGGGGTCTTGTCATTGTAATGTTTGTACATGTAAAAGGGGTCTTGTCATTGTAATGTTTGTACATGTAAAAGGGTCTTGTCATTGTAATGTTTGTACATGTAAAAGGGGTCTTGTCATTGTTATGTTTGTACATGTAAAAGGGGTCTGTATTTTTCAATGTTTTTCATTGAATAGTGTTTATTTATTCAATGTTCTTACATGGAAAAGTTTTTTTTCTATACTGTTTATGTAAAAGTGATTGTTTTTTCAAATGATTTTTGTTAATGCTTGTTCACGAAATAGTGTTGGTTTTTTTTTTTTGCAATGTTTGTACACGGGAAAGGGTTTGGTGTTTCACTGTTGGAATAGGGGAAAGGGTTTGTATTTACAATGTTGGCACATGTAGATGACTGTACATGGGAAAAGTTTTAAAAATTGATGTATATGGAAAAGGTTTTTTGTATGTGTGCACACGGAAAAAGGTTTATGTTTACATGATTTTACATGGAAACGTGTACATGAAATAAGATTTGTTTTTTCAATGTTTAAACATGTAAAAGGGTTTATTTTTTAATGTTTGTTAATGGAAACGTGTTTATTTTCTTGAATATTTGAATATTGAAAACATGTTTGTTTTCAATATTTGAACATAGAAAAGGGGGTTATTTTCCGTAATAAAATCCAAACGCACAGTAGCTACCTTGTCTGTGTTATCTGCAAACACAGTTAATGGCAGCAACTAATGTAAAGATTTTCAAAATGGTGTATTGCATGTTGTTGATTTTTACACAATTTCGGATGCTTCTTGTTATCATCGTTGTGAATCATGACTAAGCAACACGAACTCCTCCTGAAACTGGGGGTGATCTCACGTGCTCCGGAAGGATAAGCAGATCCTGCTCAACATGCTTAGTTTGATTTCATTATTACCTGCGCTTGATACTGTATCAGTGAAGATCAGTGTCCTTCGCGGTAATCCAATAACTTGCAATTGTATTGTCATGGTTTTTTTTCATAAAAAAAATTTCTAATTAAACACATATTGTGTTCCACCAATTCGTTTAATTACATACAGATTGCTTGTGCTTCACATATTGTTTTACAAATCCATATTTCGGGATGAAAATGGGTGAACGTGCGACACGTAAACTTGTAGATATCACGACCAGAAATATGATATTTATTGTGAAAAGTCAAATCGTATATACACATAAAATCCACCGGACTGATCTAGACGAATATATCTTGTAGATGTTGAATCGTGTCAATCGGATGATGATACCGAATATCAAACAGTAAGGTATGTTATTTATCCTTAATCTATTCGTCTTATTAAAGTCATAAGAAACGAGCGACCGGTGTAAAACAATGTTCTTTCAATTCTTAAACCAATGTCACCAATGCATACAAATATCATAAACTTAGTCTTCTGTTCAAGAATTTTTCATTTTTTTTCGCATAAATTTCGTATAATCGTCATTTTTTTTCAATCGGTCAGTGTTGTTGTGAAAATATGGCAGGTAATTAAAGTTCGTGTTTTGAAGCCGAAGTTTAACGATTGTCACCTGTTTGTCAACAATCAACAAAAAAGCATGGAAATTGAGTACGTGTTTAACATGTAAATTCAGATAATAGTTTATTTTAAGGACATCCAGGCGTATTGCTATCGCCGAATTTTTACGAGGTGGGTCACACTTAGGTCACTGTGCATACGGAAAATATGTCGGCGAATTGCTTCCTGGCAGCAAGCAATTTAAAATCAGTAAACTTCTTCTAAATGTGGACAAATTAAAGAATTTTCCTCAGAAAAAAGTATATGTACATAAGTTTTATAATGAAAACTATCCATTGAGTTATAAAAATACATATGCATTAATTTTTTTTTAATTTGAGGTTTTTTATCACTTTAAGAAAAACTCACATCCCTAATTAAATGGGCATTTAAAAGTCAGAATGCGAGTACATATGTTCAAACTCTTTTATGTCATTTTTTTAGTAGCAATAAACAAATGAACTATGTCAATTGGACATGTTTTGATACTATATATGCGCTTGAATTTTTACTTGATAAAATTTATGTTCGCTTTGGAGATTCCAAATATCGTCAAGTTATTGAAATTCCAATGGGAACTAACTGTGCACCACTTATTGCGGACCTGTTTTTGTATTGTTATGAGTTACAATTTATGACTAAAATTAGCAAAGACCCATCGAAACAACATTTGATACAAAAATTTAACAACACATTTAGATATTTGGATGATATATTGGCTCTCAATAATGACGACTTCAGTATGTATACTAAAGAAATTTATCCTGTTGAACTTACTTTAAATAAAGCTAATACTCACAATGACTACTGCCCTTTCCTCGATCTTGATATCTATATCATTAATGGGAAGCTTAATACACACATTTATGATAAAAGAGATGCTTTTTCATTTCCTATCGTTAATTATCCATTTTTAGATGGTGATGTTCCCTTGTCACCATCTTATGGTGTTTATATATCTCAACTTGTACGATTCGCTCGTGTATGTAACAACGAATTAGATTTTAGCCAGAGAAATTTATGTTTTACTGAAAAATTATTACACCAGCGTTTTCGATATCACAAACTGGTCAAAACATTTACTAAATTTTATCACCGGTATAAGGAAATAATCCGTAAATATAACTCAACATGCAGACATCTTATACGTTCATGTATTTCACATCCAATCTTTTATGGTAATATTCTTAACAAAGCACAAAACATGCAAAAATGTCAGTATTCATATCAAAAGCTTACAAAACCTTTAAACAGACTCATTAAGAAGTGATATAGTTACGGTACTGTTGTCAGGTCATTAAAGATTGTATATTTTGGCTTTAATATTGATTTACTTATAGGGTCTTTGCATCGGATCTAAACACATTTAAAAAAAAAAAACAGTTGTTGGCATGACAAGGGTTATGTTCTTCTCATATATCTTATGATCGTATGCTACTAAACCCCTAACGGGAGGGATTGTGCCTGGCATTCATACATGTATGATGAAAACATAATCTTTCAGTCAGTTTAATTGAGTTCTGGAGCTGGCATGTCAGTTAACTGCTAGTAGTCTGTTGTTATTTATGTATTATTGTCATTTTATTTATTTTCTTTTGTTACATCTTTTGACATCGGACTCGGACTTCTCTTGAACTGAATTATAATGTGCGTATTGTTATGCGTTTAATTTTCTACATTGGCTAGAGGTATAGGGGATGGTTGAGATCTCATAACCATGTTTATTACCACTGCGATTTTGTGCCTGTCCCAAGTCAGGAGCCTCTGGCCTTTGTTAGTCTTGTATGAATTTTAATTTTAGTTTCTTGTGTATAATTCGAAGTTTAGTATGACGTCAATTATCACTGTATTTTTAGGGGCCAGCTGAAGGACACCTACGGGTGCGGGAATTCTCGCTACATTGAAGACCCATTGGTGGGTTTCGGCTGTTGTCTGCTCTATAATCGGGTTGTTGTGGCTTTGACACATTCCCCATTTCCTTTCTCAATTTTATCAAAAAAATTTGAGGATGTACTTAGGTTAAATTGAAAAACAATAATGCCTGAAGTTGGAAGAGTATTAGTTAAGAAACAAAAAAGACTGAATATAATGATAGGAGATAGAGCTCCTTTTCGAAATTTTCCATTTAATAAAAAAAAAATGGAAAAACTCTGACTGGTAATTTTTCCTTATATTTGCATTGCTATTATGTGGATGCTTAACCGAAAGGAAATACATAAAAAATCTGCTTATATTTTGGTAAATGCCTTTTTTTAAAGCTTTGAATTCGTATATGAAAAGAAAAATGGGTGTTATGGAGCAAAATATTTTACCGTGTATTGAAGAAAAAAAACAAGCAGTCCGAAAATTGACAAATAATTCCTAAACCTCAACTTAGTTCATCCTTAAGGATGTACTTAGGTGAGGTTTTGGAATTTGTGTCAAATGTTCGGACTTCTTGGTTTTTTTTCCATACAATACAATGTAAAATATTTTGCCCCATAACACCCATTTATTTTTTCATATAAGACTTAATAGCTCATGAAAGGCCATTTACCAAAATTTTAAAAGATTCTTAATTTTCTTTCTTTTGTTTTGAGACCTAACAATACCAATGCAAATATAAGGTAAAAGTCCGAGCCAGCCTTTTCCCGACATATTTTAAATCTCAAATATCTCGAAAAGGAGGTCCATGACCTATTAATATTTTTAGCTTATTTTTATCCTTAATTGATGCTCTACCATTTCGCCCGTTATAGCTTGCTTTTCAGTGTGAGCCAAAGCTCTCTGTTGAAGACATTACTTTGAACGAGAAAAAAAGTTTAATGTTTGTGTATGGAAAGAGGTCTTGTCATTGTAATGTTTGTACATGTAAAAGGGGTCTTGTCATTGTAATGTTTGTACATGTAAAAGGGGTCTTGTCATTGTAATGTTTGTACATGTAAAAGGGGTCTTGTCATTGTAATGTTTGTACATGTAAAAGGGGTCTTGTCATTGTAATGTTTGTACATGTAAAAGGGGTCTTGTCATTGTAATGTTTGTACATGTAAAAGGGGTCTGTATTTTTCAATGTTTTTCATTGAATAGTGTTTATTTATTCAATGTTCTTACATGGAAAAGTTTTTTTTCTATACTGTTTATGTAAAAGTGATTGTTTTTTCAAATGATTTTTGTTAATGCTTGTTCACGAAATAGTGTTGGTTTTTTTTTTTTGCAATGTTTGTACACGGGAAAGGGTTTGGTGTTTCACTGTTGGAATAGGGGAAAGGGTTTGTATTTACAATGTTGGCACATGTAGATGACTGTACATGGGAAAAGTTTTAAAAATTGATGTATATGGAAAAGGTTTTTTTTATGTGTGCACACGGAAAAAGGTTTATGTTTACATGATTTTACATGGAAACGTGTACATGAAATAAGATTTGTTTTTTCAATGTTTAAACATGTAAAAGGGTTTATTTTTTAATGTTTGTTAATGGAAACTTGTTTATTTTCTTGAATATTTGAATATTGAAAACATGTTTGTTTTCAATATTTGAACATAGAAAAGGGGGTTATTTTTCGTAATAAAATCCAAATGCACAGTAGCTACCTTGTCTGTGTTATCTGCAAACACAGTTAATGGCAGCAACTAATGTAAAGATTTTCAAAATGGTGTATTGCATGTTGTGGATTTTTACACAATTTCGGATGCTTCTTGTTATCATCGTTGTGAATCATGACTAAGCAACACGAACTCCTCCTGAAACTGGGGGTGATCTCACGTGCTCCGGAAGGATAAGCAGATCCTGCTCAACATGCTTAGTTTGATTTCATTATTACCTGCGCTTGATACTGTATCAGTGAAGATCAGTGTCCTTCGCGGTAATCCAATAACTTGCAATTGTATTGTCATGGTTTTTTTTTCATAAAAAAAATTTCTAATTAAACACATATTGTGTTCCACCAATTCGTTTAATTACATACAGATTGCTTGTGCTTCACATATTGTTTTACAAATCCATATTTCGGGATGAAAATGGGTGAACGTGCGACACGTAAACTTGTAGATATCACGACCAGAAATATGATATTTATTGTGAAAAGTCAAATCGTATATACACATAAAATCCACCGGACTGATCTAGACGAATATATCTTGTAGATGTTGAATCGTGTCAATCGGATGATGATACCGAATATCAAACAGTAAGGTATGTTATTTATCCTTAATCTATTCGTCTTATTAAAGTCATAAGAAACGAGTGACCGGTGAAAAACAATGTTCTTCCAATTCTTGAACCAATGTCACCAATGCATACAAATATCATAAACTTAGTCTTCTGTTCAAGAATTTTTCATTTTTTTTCGCATAAATTTCGTATAATCGTCATTTTTTTTTTCAATCGGTCAGTGTTGTTGTGAAAATATGGCAGGTAATTAAAGTTCGTGTTTTGAAGCCGAAGTTTAACTATTGTCACCTGTTTGTCAACAATCAACAAAAAAGCATGGAAATTGAGTACGTGTTTAACATGTAAATTCAGATAATAGTTTATTTTAAGGACATCCAGGCGTATTGCTATCGCCGAATTTTTACGAGGAGGGTCACACTTAGGTCACTGTGCATACGGAAAATATGTCGGCGAATTGCTTCCTGGCAGCAAGCAATTTAAAATCAGTAAACTTCTTCTAAATGTGGACAAATTAAAGAATTTTCCTCAGAAAAAAGTATATGTACATTAGCATGATTAGTTTTATAATGAAAACTATCCATTGAGTTATAAAAATACATATGCATTAATTTTTTTTTAATTTGAGGTTTCTTATCACTTTAAGAAAAAACTCACATCCCTAATTAAATGGGCATTTAAAAGTCAGAATTCGAGTACATATGTTCAAACTCTTTTAGGTCATTTTTTAGTAGCAATAAACAAAAGAACTATGTCAATTGGACATGTTTTGATACTATATATGCGCTTGAATTTTTACTTGATAAAATTTATGTTCGCTTTGGAGATTCCAAATATCGTCAAGTTATTGAAATTCCAATGGGAACTAACTGTGCACCACTTATTGCGGACCTGTTTTTGTATTGTTATGAGTTACAATTTATGACTAAAATTAGCAAAGACCCATCGAAACAACATTTGATACAAAAATTTAACAACACTTTTAGATATTTGGATGATATATTGGCTCTCAATAATGACGACTTCAGTATGTATACTAAAGAAATTTATCCTGTTGAACTTACTTTAAATAAAGCTAATACTAACAATGACTACTTGATATCTATATCATTAATGGGAAGCTTAATACACACATTTATGATAAAAGAGATGATTTTTCATTTCCTATCGTTAATTATCCATTTTTAGATGGTGATGTTCCCTTGTCACCATCTTATGGTGTTTATATATCTCAACTTGTACGATTCGCTCGTGTATGTAACAACGTATTAGATTTTAGCCAGAGAAATTTATGTTTTACTGAAAAATTATTGCACCAGGGTTTTCGATATAACAAACTGGTCAAAACATTTACTAAATTTTATCACCGGTATAAGGAAATAATCCGTAAATATAACTCTACATGCAGACATCTTATACGTTCATGTATTTCACATCCAATCTTTTATGGTAATATTCTTAACAAAGCACAAAACATGCAAAAATGTCAGTATTCATATCAAAAGCTTACAAAACCTTTAAACAGACTCATTAAGAAGGGATATAGTTACGGTACTGTTGTCAGGTCATTAAAGATTGTATATTTTGGCTTTAATATTGATTTACTTATAGGGTCTTTGCATCGGATCTAAACACATTTAAAAAAAAAACAGTTGTTGGCATGACAAGGGTTATGTTCTTCTCATATATTTTATGATCGTATGCTACTAAACCCCTAACGGGAGGGATTGTGCCTGGCATTCATACATGTATGATGAAAACATAATCTTTCAATCAGTTTAATTGAGTTCTGGAGCTGGCATGTCAGTTAACTGCTAGTAGTCTGTTGTTATTTATGTATTATTGTCATTTTATTTATTTTCTTTTGTTACATCTTTTGACATCGGACTCGGACTTCTCTTGAACTGAATTATAATGTGCGTATTGTTATGCGTTTAATTTTCTACATTGGCTAGAGATATAGGGGATGGTTGAGATCTCATAACCATGTTTAATACCACTGCGATTTTGCGCCTGTCCCAAGTCAGGAGCCTCTGGCCTTTGTTTGTCTTGTATGAATTTTAATTTTAGTTTCTTGTGTATAATTCGAAGTTTAGTATGACGTCAATTATTACTGTATTTTTTAGGGGCCAGCTGAAGGACACCTACGGGTGCGGGAATTCTCGCTACATTGAAGACCCATTGGTGGGTTTCGGCTGTTGTCTGCTCTATGGTCGGGTTGTTGTGGCTTTGACACATTCCCCATTTCCTTTCTCAATTTTATCAAAAGAATTTGAGGATGTACTTAGGTTAAATTGAAAAACAATAATGCCTGAAGTTGGAAGAGTATTAGTTAAGAAACAAAAAAGACTGAATATAATGATAGGAGATAGAGCTCCTTTTCGAAATTTTCCATTTAATAAAAAAAAAAATGAAAAAACTCTGACTGGTAATTTTTCCTTATATTTGCATTGCTATTATGTGGATGCTAAACCGAAAGGAAATAAATAAAAAATCTGCTTATATTTTGGTAAATGCCTTTTTTTAAAGCTTTGAATTCGTATATGAAAAGAAAAATGGGTGTTATGGAGCAAAATATTTTACCGTGTATTGAAGAAAAAAAACAAGCAGTCCGAAAATTGACAAATAATTCCTAAACCTCAACTTAGTTCATCCTTAAGGATGTACTTAGGTGAGGTTTTGGAATTTGTGTCAAATGTTCGGACTTCTTGGTTTTTTTTCCATACAATACAATGTAAAATATTTTGCCCCATAACACCCATTTATTTTTTCATATAGGACTTAATAGCTCATGAAAGGCCATTTACCAAAATTTTAAAAGATTCTTAATTTTCTTTCTTTTGTTTTGAGACCTAACAATACCAATGCAAATATAAGGTAAAAGTCCGAGCCAGCCTTTTCCCGACATATTTTAAATCTCAAATATCTCGAAAAGGAGGTCCATGACCTATTAATATTTTTAGCTTATTTTTATCCTTAATTGATGCTCTACCAGCTTATAGTATCAATTTTAACTTCTTAATTTATTAATTTTCACCTAACCTCACCTAAGTACATCCTTAATATAACATATTGCTTGTCATTTATAGTTGTAAAATTTATAAAATAAATTTTGATCAGGATTATTTCTTTCCTTCTCTACGCTCTGATTTCTTTACTATAGATTACTGGGGATTCATTATTATTCGTGGGATACCAATTTTCGTGGTTTGTGGAAAACTTGCATATTCGTGGATATTTAATTTCGTGGTTTTGACAAAGTATCCATATATTCCTTTAGAAAATTTTTAATTTGTTGAATATTTAAATACGTGGTTTCTCGGTACCCACGAAATCCACGAAAATTGGTATCCAACGAATAATTATGAATTTACAGTAGGTCACTTTTGCTTTTATCAACTCTTCAGGGTTGTTTTTTTTTTTTAATATTTTGACGTCCTTCCATACGCCTATATCACCCTGCTCAGTCGCTCCGTAATACTCGTATCACGGCTTAGAGACGAGATCAGAAATAATATTGGTATAGTTAAAGTATTAAATGATCTTTAACAATTTCTTTGCTACTGTTTTTATTTGCAATTCTTATTATGAAAGAAAAGAAACAGTACTATGTCCGCCGTAACAATCCAAGAAAATCTGACAGCATCGATAAAGCCAAGTGGGATTAGATATGCGTCTTCCACAGTCAATAGGTCATTCTAACGATTTGATAATAGGTACATTCTGAAAATGTAGCTTTCAACGTTCATACCCACATCATAGAAAGGTGCTGGAAATTATGAAAACTGTGTAAGTGTGGTGTATATGGTGTAGAATACAAGAAAACGTATATTTTATACATGTATCTAGGAGAATGAATGACACATTTACGTTTCATTTGTCGATGCTCTTCAATTTCGTACTTTAAATGGCTTTTTTATTTTGTTTTTTTTTCGAGCGGGATTTACGCGTAATATGCATACGAAACGTGTTTGGTAAACAGAATTTAATTGGCCATAAAACCAGGTTCAACCTCCTTTTTTTTCTTAAAATGTCCTCTACGAAATAAAATCATCAGAGATACCAGGATTAAATTATGTATTTATGCCAGACGCGCGTTAGGAATATGTCAGTTGTTATCAAATAGTCCATTTGTATGAATGTTGGCGTTTGTTTGTTTTTTTCTTTAGTTTAGTGTTTCTATTGTTCTGTTGTTTTCCTCTTATAGTTGATGCGTTTCTGTCGGTTTTAGTTTGTAATCTGGATTTGTCTTCTCTTAATCTATTTATGACTTTTGAACAACGGTATACTACTGCTGCCTTAAATTTAAGAAGTATCCCTAAGAAGTAGTTTTTGAATGCTTTTAAAAAAATCATAACCGTTTTTATGTTTTAGTTGATGACATCAAGCCAAAATGATATTCAAGTTTTTTCTCTTGGCCGTCTTGCAAACGGTTAATGTCGAGTGCACCTCTATATATCGTTATCCAACGGATGTAGACTTCAAAGAAGTGAATAATTTAATTGAACCCTTTCAAAATGGATACCAAAAAAGAATTTTAGAAAAACAATTATTGTACTGTCCAATGGTTCCTCTCTGCAACAATTTGACGAGACAAGATTCATACCCAAACGGAACGTCCCCGGATGTTGGAAGTTGCTGTTTTCCATGCTCATGTCAGAAGAATGGAATATTGAACAACGAACAATGTCCAAATGCCGATGTCATGTTATCAGCACATAAGAAGACTTGCATATATCCACAATATCTTACACAGGGTAGAACAAAGATTATTTCAAAGCATTCATACTATATGATTTCGACATGCGCACCAAATTTTTATACTGTCTCAATAATTCAAAAATGTACAGCTGACCAGAGGAAGCTTGACTCGTTTGATATTTCTCTTTATATACCCGTTTCAATAAACAGTAGTAATCTTCTTTTCAAAAACAAATATTGTGCCATATGTAACAACCATACGACTAATGAAATGATTCCATGGTCTGCAAACCTCACATGCATATTTAAACCGTTTGATACAATTTCATTTTCACGCAGCATAATGAAAGAGATCGCACAGTCAGATGATTGTAATATATTATTTCAAAGTTGGAACATGACCTCTGAACCGGAAACATGTGACTGGGGTAGATATACCGTTTGTAATCAAACAGGTAGCTGGAAAGTGTATGACAAGTTTATCGAAGACGCTTGTAATTCGTATACCTCTGTGTACAGGGCCAAGTATAGAAATATTTTTTGTTTCCTATGCAATTCCAACGAAACACTTTATATGGGATGTGACTATTGGGACTTATATGAAAGAATTAAAGAAATTCCAACGGCGACGTTTGCTAGTCTAATAAGTTTTAGGGAGGAGGACCAAAGAAACACTTACCAGGATTGTTCAGATAATGAAATATTTGATAGTTATGAGGTAAGACAACATTACTTACTGTGGACTCATTTCTTTTCGTGGGTACCAATTTTCGTGGATTAAGGAAATCAACATGTTCGTGGGTACCAATTTTCGTGGGTTAAAGAAATCTTACATGTTCGTGGTTACCAATTTTCGTGGATTAAGGAAATCTTACATGTTCGTGGATATATAAATTCGTGGTTTTGCTGAAGTCTGCCTACAAGCATATAGGAAATTTGTCATTCATTAAACATTTAATTTCGTGGTTCACCCGATCCTACGAAATCAACGAAAATTGGTATCCAACAAATGATAATGAATCTACAGTATTTTGCACTTCGTTATATCAAAATGAGTAAAAAGTAAAATAAGAAACAAAAACAAAAAAAAAATACCAGGAAGATTCTATACGGAAAGTCGACTAATTCCTAAATCTAAAAAAGAAAGAAAAAGAAAGCAGGGGGACAAATAGTGTTCCTAAGCCAAAAACAAATAAAGACTGTTAAGGTCGTTTAGTGCCCTCCTAGGGGAACCTATGATATTGATTATTTCACAAATATGAACTGTGAACTAACTAGTTTCTAGCGATAAGTAAAATAAAATCGAGAATTGAAATGGGGAATATGTCAGAAAGACAACAATCCGACCAAAGACCAGATAACAGCCGAAGGCCACCAATGGGTTTACAATGGGAAGCAAAAAAAAAAAATCCCGCCCCGTATCTTTAAGCGTTGGTCCACAGTGTTTTCCCTCACAAATATTAACTAAAAAAACAACAATCTGAATCAAAGCTTTTAAAATTCTAAAAAAAAATGTTGGATAATTTCTATGACCTTATCTGTATTAAAAAATAAGTATTTTTAAAGTATACTACATTGTAAGATAGATAATCTAAAATGTGAGTGTATCGTTAATTGTTAGTTTATGAGTTTATAGATATTCAAGCTTTAGGTTATTTGTAAACTTTCAACGAGTCATTTTTAGATAACATCAATAAAGTATCGTGATAGGTTACTTACTGTAATAAGCATCACGACAGTTTTCATAAAAGAGTACTAAACCTTAGGAGTCATTTTAGATATGGCGATATGTGTATATGTGCTGTCCAATGTTTTTTGGACTTCTGTTGGTTTGTTACTTTTCAAGGTTTTTTTTTTTATGTTTGTCAAGAAATTAAATGAGGGACGAAAGATACCGAGGGGACAGTCAAATTCATAAATCGAAAATAAACTGACAACGCTATGGCTAAAATGAAAAAAACAAACAGACAAACAATAGTACACATGACACAACATAGAAAACTAAAGAATAAACAACACAAACCCCCGGCTGATATGCATAAAACTACTTAGGTTAAGATTTGTTCTAAACGCACAGATTGTACTACAGGTCCTACGATAAATTAGTATTCAGATTTGTTTTCTAAACTTAGATGGTTCAGTGCGTCTGCTGTTGACTACTCAGGATTGTCTGTCATTTTTGTTATAATGAGGAGCAGAATGTTATTATATCAAAGGGTGATTTTTTAGTTACACCTAATTGAGTAAGCCCTTTAAATTCAGATGGATATTCCAATCGCGATTATGTTAGTAAAGAGAAATCATTATGTTCAACTGTACACATTAAGTGTTTGTCAAACTGCTATATATTGTTTGTTTTCCATTAACATTAAAAAAAGTATTCATTTTTATGATGAATAAAACAAATAATAATTGTGAAATTGAGTACTGCTTGCCAATACATCCAATCGCTTCATTCCATGTTCTTTTTGGCAGAAAAAATCTTTCAAATAAAGGCAACAGTAGTATACCGCTGTTCAAAACTCATAAATCTATGGACAAAAAACAAAATCGGGGTAACAAACTAAAACTGAGGGAAACGCATTAAATATTAGAGGAGAACAACGACACAACATTAAAATGTAACACACACAGAAACGGACTAAACATTAGACAACATCCGATGAGAATAACCAATATAACATCAAAACCAACTACATGAATTTGGGATAGAAAAGTACCGTGACACGTCTTATAGTAATGTGAATTCACACTCAAAAATAGGAGAAAACAAACGACACAACGGAAACACGACGTAAAAATGTTACACACACAGAAACGAACTATGATATAACAATGGCCATTTTCCTGACTTGGTACAGGACATTTTTAAAGAAAAAAATGGTGGGTTGAACCTGGTTTTGTGGCATGCCAAACCTCGCACTTTGATGGCATTGTTAAATATAACATTAAAGTGACAACATAATAATACAGGACTACAATAGAAATCTTTGTCCATGCCATTTCGAGTTTCTAATTTGCTATTATGTATTGTTATTAAGAATGTATTGTAAATATTTTTCAGATATTCGGACTACTTGTTTTATTCCTTCAATACAGGAGAAAATCGTTTGCCCAATAACACCCATATTTTTTTTCATATTAGACTTCAATAGATCATAAAAGGTCATTAACCAAAATTTAAGCAGAATATAGATTTCTTTTCTTTAGATTAGAGAACAAATAATAACAATGCAATATTAATGTAAAAGTCGGAGTCAATATCTTCAAAAGGATAGATACTATATATAAAAAAGAAGATGTGGTATGATTGCCAAGAACCAACTCTCCACAAGAGTTCAAAATGACACAGAAATTAACAACAATAGGTCACCGTACGGCCTTCAACAATGAGCAAAGCCCATACCTTATAGATCCACCTTTCACGTAGTAATTACATCCTTAGGAGGATCACATAGAGATTAGACGTGATTTAATATGTTTGTCAATTTTGAACCCTTTCCTCAACCAAAATATGATTATCTGTACATAAATATGTTCCTATAGCAATTTAAAACAGATTTCATCAATTTGAGTTAGAAATCAACGACATCATATTATTCTAATACACACTTCTCAGTTACATTCTCTAAGTTGTCCTGTACTATTTATGGAAAAGTTAACCAATAAATATAATTAGTTTGTATTTATTTGATAATATTAGCATTTTATATTTTTTATGCATTTATGTTAAGGAAAAAATGCTGAGAATTAGTATGTTTTGTGATATAAGCATTTCGTTATTTTCGCAATTTTGTTTAACGATTATTTCAATGAAAAATGCAAAACAAATAGTCCCAACTATGTATTGGCTTCCGAAGCTACACAAAACACCTTACACATATAGATGTATTTCGTCTTCAAGCCATTGTTCCACTACTAAATTGTCTATTCTTCTTACCAGCACACTTGGTACAATTAAAAACCTGATAATAAATTGTTCAAATAAGGACTTCGAAAATAGTGGAATTAATTACTTTTGGAGTGTCAAGAACTCGTTGGAAGTACTTGATAAATTGCATGCTTATATTGGTGATTTTGAATCTGTTCAAAGTTTTGATTTTTCTACCCTGTATACCACATTACCTCACATTCTCATTAAGACAAAATTCACACACCTAATTAAATGGGCATTTAAAAAGTCAGAATGTGAATATATATGTTCAAACTCTTTTAGGTCATTTTTTAGTAGCAATAAACAAAACAACTATGTCAATTGGACATGCTTTGATACTATATATGCCCTTGAATTTTTACTAGATAACATTTTTGTTCGCTTTGGGGATTCCGTATATCGTCAGATTATCGGAATTCCAATGGGGACTAACTGTGCACCACTTATTGCGGACCTGTTTTTGTATTGCTATGAGTTACAATGTATGACAAAAATAAGCAAAGACCCATCGAAACAACATCTGATAAACAAATTTAATAATACTTTTAGATATTTTGATGATATTTTGGCTCTCAATAATGACGACTTCAGTATGTATATTAAAGAAATTTATCCTGTTGAACTTACTTTAAATAAAGCTAATACTAACAATGACCACTGCCCTTTCCTCGATCTTGATATCTATATCACTAACGGAAAGCTGAATACTAAAATTTATGATAAAAGAGATGATTTTTCATTTCCTATCGTTAATTATCCATTTTTAGATGGTGACGTTCCCTTGTCACCATCTTACGGTGTTTATATATCTCAACTTGTACGATTCGCTCGTGTATGTAACAATGTTTTAGATTTTAACGAGAGAAATGTATGTATTACTGAAAAATTATTACACCAGGGTTTTCGATATCACAAACTAGTCAAAACATTTACTAAATGTTATCATCGGTATAAGGACATCATTCGTAAATATAGCTCAACATGCAGACTTCTTATACGTTCAGGTATTTCACATCCAATTTTTTATGGAAATATTCTTTATAAAGCACAAAGGTGTCAGTATTCACCTCAAAAACTAAAACACATTTGAATAGACTTATTAATAAGGGATATAGTTACGATACTGTTGTCAGGTCATTAAAGATTGCATATTTTGGCGTTGATATTGATTCACTTATAGGGTCTTTGCATCGGAACTAAACACATTTATTCAAAAACCAGTTGTTGGCATGACACGGGTTATGTTCTTCTCATATATGTTATGATGGTATGATACTAAACCCCTTACGGGAAGGGTGATTGTGCCTGATGTTTATATGATGAAATCATAATCTTTCAGTCAGTTTAATTGAAGTCTGGAGCTAGCATGTCAGTTAACTGCTAGTAGTCTGTTGTTATTTATGTATTATTGTCATTTTGTTTATTTTCTTTGGTTACATCTTCTGACATCAGACTCGGACTTCTCTTGAACTGAATTTTAATGTGCGTATTGTTATGCGTTTACTTTTCGACATTGGCTAGAGGTATAGGGGGAGGGTTGAGATCTGACAAACATGTTTAACCCCGCCGCATTTTTTCGCCTGTCCCAATTCAGGAGCCTCTGGCCTTTGTTAGTCTTGTATTATTTTAATTTTAGTTTATTGTGTACAATTTGGAAATTAGTATGGCGTTCATTATCACTGAACTAGTATATATTTGTTTAGGGGCCACCTGAAGGACGCCTCCGGGTGCGGGAATTTCTCGCTACATTGAAGACCTGTTGGTGACCTTCTGCTGTTGTTTTTTTCTATGGTCGGGTTGTTGTCTCTTTGGCACATTCCCCATTTCCATTCTCAATTTTAGATATAGGAAGATGTGATGTGAGTGCCATTGAGACAACTCTCCGTCCAGTGAATAATTTTAAAAAAATAAACCATTATAGGTCAATGTACGGCCTTCAACACGGAGCCTTGGCTCACACCGAACAACAAGCTTTAAAGGGCCCCAAAATTACTAGTGTAAAACCATTCAAACGGGAAAACCAACGGTCTAATCTATATAAAAATAAAAAAGGAGAAACGGGAAACACGTATAAATTACATAAAAAAAGACAACTACTGTACATCAGATTCCTGACTTAGGACAGGTGCAAACATTTGCAGCGGGATTAAACGTTTTAATGGATCCAAACCTTCTCCCTTTTTCTGAAACAATAGCATAACATCACAACATAGAAAAACACACGGTAAAATATCAATTGGCAGGCTTAACTCAATCAAAAAACGTACATTAATACACTATAAACGAATAAATTTGATCTGCGATATCTGAATGCAAATGCACAGTTAATAAAATATTAGGGACACACATTCAAGGCCAAAAAGCAAACAAACAAGTCCAAACAAAGCTATGGCAAGTCACCACTGCGAAATAGTTAACCCTTCGAAAATATTCACTTTAGAAAAAAAAAACGGTTTTAAAAAAATACAGGTAAATCTTGAAGTTTATACAAATGTAGTAAGAAGAATTGAAACTTAGAATATATTCCAAATAATCAAAGCTGGTATATAGACAAGATCCATATAAATATAAAATAACAAAAAAGCATTATAAACAGTACCAACAGGTCGAATTAACAAGAACATACGATTTGAGAGTACTCACAGTTACTGACAGCTAGTTAAAAGCCAAAAACAATTAATAATAAAAAAAATTATGCATCAGAGACTTAAATCAACTAAAACATATCCCAGGGATTTAGTATTTTAACGTCATGAACAGTCAGAGAAGACATGAATTGTGCAATGCCAAAAATAAATGTATCGACAGGTAGTAGGATAGGGAGGAGCGACTTCTATAGAGATAAAAATTAACGTGGCTGTGTCGCTATACATTCCGCCTCAAAAGAAGATACAATTTAGTTATGTTTTAATTTGCCAATGACAAAATCGATATTAGTGCCAATGTAAACTATATTCAGAGATCTAATTACAATATTGGTACGATAACCTTTACTTATAAGTTTGTTTAAAGGTTCGATGAGTTTACACGGATCACATAGTGATTTCCTCGCTTTAAGTACAATATCACCATAATATTTAGGATGTGAAATACCATTTTTAATAAGTTTTCTACAGGTATAGCCAAATTTACTAATCAAATCTTTGTATCTATGAAAGAATTTAGTAAAAGTTTTAAGTAATTTATGGTATCGAAATCCCTGACACAGCAATTTCCCAGTGATGCATTGATTACGTTCGTTACAATCTATGACATCCGAACAAACACGGGCAAACCGAACGAGTTGGGATATATAAACACCGTATGATTGAACCAAAGGCACATCGCCGTCTAAAAAAGGAAAATTAACAATAGGAAATGAAAAATTGTCTCTTTTGTCGTAAATTTTAGTATGAAGTTTCCCATTTGAAATTAAATGTCTAAGTCTAGAAAAGGACAACTGCTGCTGTTTATGTTTGATTTAGTTAAAGTAAGTTCTTTTGGGTAAATTTCTGAAGTATATTTAGAGAACTCTGGATTATTCAACAAAAAAATATCATTCAGATAACGGTAGGTATTTTTGAATGTATCAACCAAATATAACAATGATGGGTCTTTACTGAGTTTGGTCATAAACTGGGATTCATAGCAATATAGAAATAAATCTGCTATTAAAGGGGCACAGTTGGTGCCCATAGGAATCCCTACTACCTGACGATACACTTTATCGCCGAAACGTACATAAATATTATCTAGCAGAAAATTTAAAGCTTCAATCATATCCTCACATTTCCAGCATACTTTCCTTTTTCGTTACAGAAAAAGGCTTTAAACGAGTTACAGAAAATAAAATTACAATGAGATTTTTCGAAAGACCATTTTATCAAATACAAAAACTTTTTCTTTATAAGATTGTGTGGAAGTGTAGTGTACAGAGTAGAAAAATCATACAGACACAGACACGGACATTAACAACTATAGGTCACCGTATACACTGTTTCCAATCTATTGTAGATGGAGGACGGTATTTCGGTCTTTTTTTTTTTAGAAAAGTTATGACCTCACGGTCTTCGAGGATGTTGAGGTCTCCTGTAATAATATGACCATAGGGAACATATTTAAAACTAGATGTTTTGCAATCTCAAGTGGAAGGAACATTATTTTCTATATTGACGTCTGTTGTAATTGACGTATAATTAAAAATCAAATGTCTGCTCGTTCTTTTATAAGAATACGAAATAATTGGTTGTTCTATATTATCAAAATATGGAGGTATTAAGCTATACACAGACGAGTCATTGAATATGCTAGACAAATTAATAAAACCAATACCTCTATTTATATATTTTAATTTAAGAAAATGTCGTTTATGGTTTTCAGGTTTATCAATACTAGGAAATAGCCTGTGATGGCAAAAGGCTGTAATAATACGGGTGTATTCATAAAACGGGCTAAAAAAAGAAATTTTATCACACTCCAGAAAAATATAATTTAAATATAGGTATCTGACCCAGTTTGCATAATACTTGATGTCTTCCAGTATTTTTTATTGTAGATAACAGATCAGCAAGTGTATAATTCATACGATGTTTAAATAGTATGTTTTGTAATATCAGAATTTTATAACTTTTGTTTTACATTTTTTCCAAGGGAAAATGCAGAGAAGTAGTTTGTCCGAGTATGCACTACTATAACAGACAGAACAACAAATGTGAAGCCATTTTCAGATATATCAGTGATGTGTTTTATCAAGTTTACTACAAGGTTACAGTACAAGTAGACATCGTCATATCCGGTTGTTCAATGAACTGTGTGTTATACGATTATTATACAGTAGATATGGCTATAAGTTTATATGTTAATGATATTATAGGTGGTGCCGATTGTTGTTACATTTCGGAATTTCATTATCCGAATGAAATGAAGAACTTGACACATCACGTATACATAATTGGTGTAAACTTTTTAGCTACAGATTTTCATAACCAAACATTGTACGTTGAAGCTCTGTCTTCTTCTATTCAATATACATTTGAAGATAACAGCCTTGTATTTGAACCAATTTCACAGAAAACGCTTGAGCTTATTCAGGACTTTACCGAATTGGATCATTATTATGACGATTATGATGATTACTGGCATGATGACATCATTGATCGATGTTTTGCATACCATAAAACAATTAAAGTTGTTTCACACTACTTTTGCCCAAGAATCAAACTGCAATTCAACGAAGTTCAACTGTCCACAAATTACCTTACAATGTCGAATAAGAAGATAGCTTTTGAACTAAACAGTGTAATTCAAATAGAAAATGATTTCCTAGTTTGTTTAGACGACAGAATTATATCAAGCAACAGAAGTGGGGAATCAAAGTCACAAAATCAAAAGAATGACATTGAGAAAATTTTGTCTTTGATTTGTTCCATCACATCAATCACATCGCTGACACTGACCATCATAGTCTATCTGGTACTTAAGGAACTTCGAACTCTTGCAGGATTGCAACAATTAATGTTATCCTTCCACTTGTTAGTGGCGCACGCACTCTACCTTTTTGGAATGAATGCAACATACAATACAGCCCTGTGTGTTGCTATTGGACTATTCACTCATTATTTCTGGTTAGGATCCGTCATGTGGATGCATATATGCACACTTGATATTTTCAGGGTATTCTATTATCAATTAAACACTCGGAGTAATTTAAATCGCATGAAGCTTTTTAAACGTTATCTTCTATATTCTGTATCAGTTTGCTGTCTTCTTTTGACAATTAACGTAGTTAACTTTTTTGTTAGCGACAACACCACGTTAGGCTTTTTAGGGTACGGTGGTGATCGCTGTTACATTACAAAGGCAATTATGGTACTGTATACGTTTGCAATTCCTGTAGGTATTTTCGTACTCCTTAATATGATTTTGTTTTGTTTTGTTATCTTCCGAATTGAAACGGCTCCACAAGTAGGTTCGGAAACCAAAACCGACCGCCCAATGTTGATTATTTATACCAAAATTTCATGTATGACAGGAATTACTTGGTTATTTGGATTCCTTCATCAATGGACGCTTATTGATGCTCTATCCTACGTCTTTATTATTTTAAATGCTTCACAAGGATTGTTTATTTTCCTTTCGTTTGGTTGTAATGGCTTCGTAAGGTCACGCATCAGAGTAAAATTATTTGGACA
The DNA here is from genome assembly GCA_037788925.1 of Mytilus galloprovincialis. NCBI lineage: Eukaryota > Metazoa > Mollusca > Bivalvia > Mytilida > Mytilidae > Mytilus > Mytilus galloprovincialis. The sequence continues at coordinate 69,488,239 of CM075343.1, read as the reverse complement.
AGAGGCACAAAATTCACGTGACTCAGTTATTACGAGTGTAGATAAAGAGATGTCTATGACTTCCTCAAGCGTAACACACTAGGACCAATCAATATGGCAAAAAGATATGTTTCCTCACGCCGTGGTACCATAACACATCCAAGTGTTTCCATCAATTTGATTCGACTAAGTGAGAGGTTTGGCGTTTACAAGTCAGGTTTAATCCATCATGTTCTACATAAGAAATTCCTGTACCAAGATAGGAATATGACAGATGTACCCCTATTTAAACAAATTTAGCTATTATGTCTGTTTTGTTCACGCATTGTTGTAAATATGATGAACTTTGATCCAACTGTCATACAAGTGAGAGGTTTGGCGTTAAAAACAGGTTTAATCCACCATTTTCTACATACGAAAATGCCTGTACCAAGTCAGGAATATGACAATTGTTATCCAGTCGTTTGATGTGTTTGAGCCTTTGATTTTGCCATTTGATGAGGGACTTTCCGTTTTGAATTTTCTTCGGAGTTTAGTATTTTTGAGATTTTACTTTTTTTTCATGTCAATCCTCGTTTTTCTATGATTGTTATGCAGATTAGTTTGACATTAGCGTGGAAAGAGCAATATGTTGACTCTTTTGGTTGATCATTTTTTTCAAATCAATGTGTGTTGCTAAAAATATTTATCAAACCTCAAATTTATAATTTAATTCTTTAATTTAACATGTTTAACAATTAATGTATATTCGTAATCGTAATAAAGAAGTCAAAAACTGTTTGTTCATGTTGTTTGCATGCATTCACACAGTGTAAAACTTGATCATGTTGATACTGACAAAATAAAATGCTCAAATACGAGAGAAAATGGTGATACAAGATGTTCAAAGACGCAATAAAAGCACGAGTCTGATGACAACACAATAAAAATGCATTGTTGTCTTTTCTATGGTCGGGTTGTTGTCTCTTTGACACATTCCCCATTTCCATTCTCAATTTTATTAACGAAACGAAAAACAATATTATAGTACAAAACATAGAGAAATAATAGTGAACAACACAAACCCTGAAATAAACAAGAGAAAATGTATCTGAAATGCCCTTCTTATAAAGTTATTTATTCTGTTCAAGTAAGCATACATAGAGGAGATGTCGCCTTACAAGTACTGGAACAATCTTAATTTTTTGTTTGGGATTTAAATTTAATTTTAGTAAAATATTTATTTTAGTTATTTTCTATGTTATTGTGACTGATTCGTTGGTTATAGAGTCATCTATGTTTTATGTTTTTTTTGGGGGAGTTTTTGAGGGGTATTCTTTTCTATTTGACTTGTGTTTTTAATAGCATCTCCTATCTCCTAATTGTATTACATTACATTTTAATTAGTCCGGCCGATTGGTGCAGATATAGAGCAGAATTGCTCACTTGATGAGGAAAGCATGAAACTTTGCATAGTAGTTCTTGGTTATATACCCTTTGATTTCAGCTATGGACCTACTCTGAAAAATCCAATATGACTGCCATTTTCAAGATGGCGGGAAAACGGTATAAATATCAAGATTGTCCTAAAGGTATTCTATATAATTTCGGAAATTAAAGCAATGATTCTTTAAAAATGGACTTCATGTTCTTGAATTTGTTATCAATTTATTATAAAATATAAAACAAATAATTTGGTTATTTCTAACACATACATTTGCAAATATGGCTGTATATACAAAAACATGTTGATGGTAATTGTGGGAGTACTCCGGTTTATCACTGCGCTCAGTGTGTCCAAAATATCTAGCCTAAGTATAAAATCGTCTGTTAATGGCTCTTTGCACACATCTTATTGTATGTTTACTCTATTAATGTCGAGAGTCGTTCTTTATAATCTTCCCAATAACAAGCTGTTAACCCAAACCACATAGCGTTACGTTTTCCAAATCTCCATTTTCTGCCGGAATTAATTTCTCATTTACCAATGTTGCAGCAGTGTCCACAATCATGCTCACATTCTGGTCATATATAGTATAGTATCTCGTACTGCTAAGCTCTTTCACATGGTTCGTCTGAAGACAATATCGGACGAGGCTGTGGGCCTCTGTTCGATTTTGTGATGAGGTGATGTTTAATAGTCAATAGACTTTGGAATCGTGCGTTTGGCTACTGGCCCTACCCATTGCTGTTTAAAGACTCCATTGTTGGGGTTGCATTTTGATTTTCTCCGTATCCTGGTGAAGGTGACCGTTGTCTGGAATAACCGGGATTTCTGGAGTTTGTCCGTGGAGATACTAACAGTTGTCTTTAGGGACTATATGATCTCTAGTTTATTGGGTGGGTTGCTGATCGATAGGCATTAAGCTTGGGTGTATTTCTACCTGCCGATCTACCGCGATTGTATTGCTCATGAGATCTTCCACGTGTATATTGATCAGGTGATCTTCCATGGAACTGGTGATCTTCCATGATTATTTGACCAGAAGAACCGAAGTTATATTGATCGGCAAATCCACGGTTATGCTGATTAGTTGAAAGCATAACATCAGCTAGTTTTGTGACAATTTGTGTGCGGTTATGCACCTCATTATCCAAAGGACTGCTCATATTTTCTTTATCGGTCGTAGATACTGCGCCATCAGCAAAGTAGACTTGTCAATGGTCATTATTGGCACTTTTTGATCCATATTTATCGCCATTTGGTTTGCTATTAAGGTTTTCAATTGTTTTAACGCCTTGTTGAATGTTTCTGGGTTCCTCTCTATTACATGCCTTGAAGAATCTTTGTTTTTACATCCTTGACGGTGTGCTTCGGTTCCAATCTGGTTTGGTCGTCTTTCTTGCTGAAGCACTGCACCAAATGAATGCTTTTTTAAGGCCTTGGAATCATCATCTGTGTTTAACTTGCGAGCGTACTCAAAGCCAACATCGGCCTTGTAATCTGGGGCCTACACACATTTTTTTTTCTGTTTTCCCATTGTCATCTACCGGCAGTTCGTTAAAAAACGCTTCCCAAGTCATTGATCCTCTTCTATTGGGTTTTTGCATTTTTGGGATCTGTGGGCTTCGGCTCCGGTGCCTTGCACCAAGATTTTCTTGCCATCGGGTATATTCTCTCTCCAATGAGGAGTCTGAAAAAAAGTGTTGTTACACTCTTTCGGTTTCCTCTGCCCTTTCCTGTATCGGTCAGTGGAGTCAGCTTGCTGTTATGGGAAGCCTGTTATAGAGCTCCAGGAACTGACAAGGTTTGTGTGAACTGGAGTGATAATGTGGTATTGCCATTGTCTCGACGGGGATGATACCGAAAGTAGGAACTGCATTCAGCATTGGAGAAACTTGATAGAATCAACTTGCAGCCAACTGTTTCTGTAATGGTGTGTTGCTCTGAACCAAATATTGTTGACTCATAGTAGATGGTAAGTGTGCGTAAGAAGACACATAAGCCTTTTGCTGGTATCCTTGATTAGTACTAGAGGTTTACAGTAAATGTTCTTAAATGGAGATTGTTATTGAATAATTTGAACTGTCTCATGCAGGGCAAATGGCCCTGACATAGGACTTTTGACTTAAGGTGAAGACACCTTCAACAGAGTTGGCGCGGTTGATGGTTCATGCGAACTACAATTGGGGAAAGACCCAAGGCATGGATTTTGTTGTGTACTTTTGGTAAACTTGCGTTGTACTGGCTAAGGTCAAATTTTGGCTTAGATGATGTGCCTTTGTAGGAATTTTAACTTCTTTATTTCGATTGTCCACTAATTCATTTACAACAGATGCCAGTTGTTGAAAGTTACCCTGCTATTCAAATGCACTTTTAAACTGAACTGTGTCTCCTTCCTCAGTTGTTGTCAGCTTGTCCATTCGTCTCACCACAACATTGAATATCTTATTGGTCTGACCATCAATTCCGCCAAGCATTTATTACTAGCCTTGTGGTCTATCCTGTCTTAAGACTGCTGAAGTTGCTGAGATATTGCTCTCACCTGTTCGTTATTAATATTCATTGCCTCTTTCTGTTCAGCTTGAAACGTAATGAGACCAACACATATTTTATCAATTCACGTTTCGCTCTCTTTTATATTGCGGTAAATCTCAGCTGTTCTTTGAGCATTAGATTTTCTATCTGCTAAAAATTCTTGTTACAATTGTTCAATAGTCATTTCTGAGCTGTCCTCTGTTAAAGCGTCTTCCGCTGTGGGTTTCTCCATATCCTCAAGTGATTCAGTTTCTGCCATTTCAATTTTCTTGTCCTTGTTGTCCTCAATTTCTTCCATTTCACTGATATGTGTTTAAATGATTCTCAATTCACAGTTTAATATCTCAAATTGCAAAATATTGCGACCCAAGAAATAAGATAGGCACTAAATATTATCTTAATTAAGCCGCTATTTTGTATTTTAAAGATAGATCAAAACAAATTCTTGCTAAGTACACCAAGTCATTCAAATATGTTGATTTTTGTGCTTCCAGCATCAAATCCACTGTGGTTTGTGCAATACTGGAAAATATTTTAGAACCTACTGCAGCCATCTTGAAATAAGCCGCCATATTGAATTTTGAGGGTGGGTCCATAGCTAATATTGCTCAGTACACAAAAATGTACCATCATGCAAAAATTGGTGCTTTCCTCATTATTTGAGCAATTTTTTCACCGATCGGCCGGACTAAATTAATCATTAGAACACATGTAAAAATAAATGTATGTTTTAGAAACTGGAGTCCTGATACATGTAATACTTAACAAGTGACATGTAAATGCTACACTGTTGTGAAAGAGTGGGGAGATACCAAAGACACATTCAAACCCAAAAATCCAAAATAATCTGACAACTCCATGGCTAATAGTTATCAAAGTACCAGGATTATAATTGAGTACGCCAGACGCGCGTTTCGTCTACATAAGACTCATCAGTGACGCTCAAATCAAAATATTTATAAAGCCAAACAAGTACAAAGTTGAAGAGCTAAAATAAAAAATAAATAACAACAGAACACATAAAAAACACAAGATTAAAATTTAAAGACTGAGGAACACGAACCCTATACAAACTCGGGGGTTTTCTCAGATTTTATGGATCATATTCCATATATAGTGCCTGTCGTGTTGCTCGATTTAAGTACAAACCCGAGGATGAAAAGCAAAATCACAAAAATACTCAAATCCGAGGAAAATTCTAAACGGAAAGTCCCTAATCAAATGGCAAAAACACATTTAACGAATGGACAACAACTGTCATATGCCTGATTTGGTTTACATCTGTAGGTCACATTTTGAGAAAAAGTGACGAAATCGTAGTTATAAACTTATCATAGATACTATGATATTATTTTATTTAGTGACGCTCGAATAACAAAATGTTAAAATCCAAATAAAGTACAAAGTTGAAGAGCCACAAATTCCTAAAAGTTTTGCAAAATACAGCTAAGGTAATATATTCCTGATGTAGAAAAGCCTTAGTATTTCAAAAATTCAAAAGTCAAATGTAAAATCACAACAATACTGAACTCCGAGGAAAATTCAATCGGAAAGTCACTAATCACATGGCAAAAAATTGATGACAAAACACATCAAACGAATGGACAACAACTGTTATACTCCTGACTTACAGGCATTTTCAAATGTAGAATTGTGGATTGAACCTGGTTTTATAGCGCTAAATCTCTCACTTCTACAACAGTCTCATGAATTTATAATTATGACCTAAACAATGATAGTTGTAAAAATATATCCGTTGTCCTCGAAAATGGATATTCCGTACCGAGCAATCAACTCATGATAGCAAAGGAATGATTACAACTTCAAAAAACTTGTCAGATAATCTGTAACAGAACAATTAAAAGCACAAAGGGGGTAGCAAAGCATTCCAGACAGTGTACAAAAATAACAACGAATCGAACCAAGCTTAAACAGCACCTACACATGTAAAGGTAAATAAAGGCAACATTTATATACCTATACTATGTTCCTTACGTCATAACTACAATCCCCTTCTCTTTCATGAATGTGACCTACCGAATTAGACTATTTACCGGATTTGTTATCACATAAGCAACACGACGGGTGCCACATGTGGAGAAGGATCTGCTTACCCTTCCGGAGCACCTGAGATCACCTCTAGTTTTTGGTGGGGTTCGTGTTGTTTATTCTTTAGTTTTCTATGTTGTGTCATGTGTACTATTGTTTGTCTGTTTGTCTTTTTCATTTTTAGACATGGCGTTGTCAGTTTATTTTCGATTTATGAGTTTGACTGTCCCTTTGGTATCTTTCGTCCCTCTTTCATAAACAGATTGAATTGAAAGAAAACAAATCTGGGTAACGAAATAAAACCGAGGGTCACACATCAACTTTAAAAAGAAAACAAAGGAACAACAGGAACACTGAAGTGGTAAATCAAACGAACAATGCTGAAAACAATGAAGGAACTTATGTTCCCCGTACAAGTCAGTTATTTCTCATCCGCATGTGACATCCATTGTTTTAAACTTAAAAAACATAAAGAAGTCATATCTATTCATAACGCATATTATAATAGATTTCCAAAACAAACAACGCAATAAAAAATAACACTACGTACACAACTCATGACTGAACAAACAAACACATCATAGAACATGTAGAAATCGGGATAGAAATGATTGTTTCGTCTCTCAGTAACGTTCGAAAGTTGAATAGCATAAGGAACTTAATATTTTAAAAGGTTTTGCAAAAATACCGCTTACATAATCTATCCTTGTTATATCATATAATAATGATGACACCAAAACGATCCAACCACGTTTTATAAAATTGTTTTATGTAATTTGTCTGTAAATATTAAATAACGTTCATACTTGAAACCATGACTACCTATTGTACATTACAACATATGTTACTGAATGAGTTAAAGTTTACATAATAAATTACTGTTTTAGTAAGACTGTTATGACTCCTAATGTTTTGTTTATGAAATGTTGTATTGTTATAGCGAACTGTATTAATGTATTAATAAGAAAACAAAACAAAATGACCCTCGATCCTTCATAGAAGGCATACGTTAAATATTATAATAAGGAGACTTGGTATAATATTCAATTTTAAATTAACAACAACAGAAAATATCTATATTGCTCTTTGATGCCAAAATATCAGACAGGCGATGTCATCAGCAGTCATAACATGCTTTTGCTTTTCCTGTTTGAATTGTTTTACACTGGTCATTTTGGAGCCCTTTATAGCTTGCTGTTATGTGTGAGTCAAGGCTCCGTGTTGTCCTTATTTTGACCTATATAGCTGAAGGACGCCTCCGGGTGCGGGAATTTCTCGCTACATTGAAGACCTGTTGGTGACCCTCTGCTGTTGTTTTTTATTTGGGCGGGTTGTTGTCTCTTTGACACATTCCCCATTTCCATTCTCAATTGTATAATAGTTTACATTTTATGAATTGTGACTTGTATAGAGAGTTATCTCGTTGGTACTCTCATACCTTTTCCTCTTATATCTAATATGTATTGTTTGATATCCGACTCATGGCATTGTTAAATCTTGTATAGCAATAACCGTTTCAAACAGTGGTTGTATAACTTACCCACACGATTAGACTAAAGGTCATACTTTACGTGAGAAATAGGATATTCTCGGCAGATTCTAAATTCCCGACTATTTTTAAGGTGCGATACTCTGAACTGAAATTGAATATTCTTTATTAGTATCTATCAGATTCTTGAATTTCACTATATAATTACTCTGTACTACGCAATTTACCTATTTTTCTATATATAAATAAAGATGATGTGGTATGAATTCAAATGAGACAACGTATCACAAAAGACCAAATGACACAGTAATTAACAACCTTAGGTCACGTATTGCCTTTATCAATAAGCAAAGTCAATATCGCATAGTCAGCTGTAAAAGGCATCGAAATGACAAATGTAAAACAATCCCGACGAGAAAAACTAACGGCCTAATTAATGTACGGGAAAATAAACGAAAAACATATATGTACCACAGCCACTGAATTAGAGAATCTATATCTGTACCAAACTCGTACTGTTAAATCTTGTCGGTCAATAACTATTACAAACAGGGGTTGTATAACTCATGCTTATATTCTAAAGGTCATACTTAACGTGATAAATAGGATATTTTCAGCAGGTTCTGAATCATCTTTTAAGGCGTGATTCTCTGAGCTGAAATTCTGCCGCCTTTATCAGTTAATATCACTTTCTCAAATTTCACTGTAAATTGAGAATGGAAATGGGGAATGTGTCAAAGAGACAAAAACTCGATCAAAGAGTATGAAAACAGCCGAAAGCCACCAATAGATCTTCAACACAGCTAGAAAATCCCACATCTGGAGGAGTTCTTCAGCTGGCCCCTAAACAAATATCTGTTCTATACTAAACTCCGAAATATATTAGTGAACTCAAATTAAAAATACACGAGACTAGCAAAGGCCAGATGCTCCTGACTGGGGACAGACACAAAACTGCGGCGTGGTTAAAAATGTATTGCAAGATCTCAACCCTCCCCTTTACCTGTAGCCAATATTTGATAAAGAAACACATAGCAATGCACACAGTAAAACTTAGTTTTAAAGAAGTCCGACGTCGATGTCAGGATAGGTAACAAAAGAAACTAAGCAAAATGACAATGATCTATTAATTAACAAAGGACTTATAGCAGTTACTGACATGCCAACTCCAGACCTCAACATGCTCAAGTACTACGATTTTGTCGCAATTTACCTGTTTCTCCACAGTACATTTACGCATTATTAGAGAAAAAAAAACTACTTCGCTTGTGTTTAACATGACTGTGTAAAACTATGTATTAGATTTACCATAACTACATGATAAGACGGTCCAGAGAATAATAGACAAAAAGTGCTGCATAAAGGGCTCAATAATGTTATTTTACTGTACGTATTTGCTGCGTGTTTGTTCATTCCACATTGGCTAGAGGTATGTAGTAGATTTCATCTTGGCTAGAAGTATATTGTTTAATTGAGGTACATGTATAGGGAGGTTGAGATCTAACAAAACATGTTAAACCCCGCCGCTGTCCCATGTGTGGAACCTCTTGCCTCTCTGAACAAGTATACATAACTGTTCCGTTACCATTGTCAGTTTTATTAGTTCATATTGTTTAACTTTCTTTTGTGCTTTATGTTATATTGGTACATGATTACATGTCAAAAGTAAAGACAAACCGAAATTCGAATAATATTGACCTGTTCAAAGTATACCGATGTTTGATAATTGTTTAAAAGATGTGTGTATAATAGTCTCATTTGAACAAATATATACAATCAGGTGATGACAACTTCGTTATGGCAACAGCTAAGCCTCTTTGCATCAAGTGAATACTCCGAAAAAGGAAAGATAAAATAAGCAAGACTGCTGATTATTACATTCTAATGATATCTGTGAAACATGCACTTCTGTCCTGTCCATTCCGATTTATTTGAGTTCACTTCCTTGTACTTCTTTGTGATCGTGTGTTACTCATTCTGTAGTTAAACATGACTCACAAATTCTGATTTTTTTCTTTCTTTTAGAAATGTCTTTTTGACATGTGTTACTAGATTTTGGTGGGGTTCGTGTAGTTTATTCTTTAGTTTTCTAAGATTTGTATTGTGTACTCTTATTGTCTGTTTGTCTTTTTCTCTTTTAGCCATGGCGTTGTCAGTATATTTTCGATCATTAAGTTTGAATGTCCCTCGGGTATAATGTGCCCCTCAATTATGTATATAGCAATGCATGTATATGCATATCAAATAAATCAGTAGATATTTACATTCAGTTTAATATGTTATGCTAAGTTAACAGTTTGCATTGTCCCTCTCGTATAAAGTTAAAAACGTTGATACTGACACATAATTCTTTTCAAAATTCCCCTTATGAATTTTCTAAATAACTTGAACTTATATTAAGATAAATAGTCTGTGCTTTCATCATGTTCATTTCCAATCGAAATCTATGTATTTAAATATGACCGCCACACGTAATGTATAGATTATGCATTGATTCTTATATAAATAGCATGCATTTTCAATTTAAATCACATTTATTTAATGCATATGCATAAAAATTAATACCAGAAAAATGCCTCATTTCAAGGGTATTGAATTTTTTTTTGAAATATAGATTTTCAGTGCACAGCTACTTTTGCAAAGGTACTATTTCTGTACTAAAAATTTGTAGTACTGGAAATTTACTTTTAATATTCATTACTATTGTGTTACTATAAAATTATGATAATATTTAAGTACCTGTATTTTACAGTACTGTATTTGTACTTAAAATTTAGGTACTACAGATTTTTGGTTACATTTTCAGCATTTTGTTAGATTTTTCTATTCCGAATCTCTCAAAGTTATGATTTTCAAACATGGAATATTGTATTATTTTGTACAAAAATATTAAGCGCAAATCAAGCACTGTAAAATACAAGTACCTAAATATTACCATAATTTTAAAGTAAAGAAATAGTACTAAATATTAAAAGTAAATTTCAAGTACTGCATATTTTTAGTACAGAAATAGTATCTATGCAAAAGTAGCTGTGTACAAGTGGATTTTCCGGTGACCAAAAAAATAGGACTAGCTATTTTTACTGTTTTATCAATTCGATTTTTTGTATAGACTATTATTATATAACTTTATCATATATTTAGTACAAAATACAGAAATTTTGTATATCTAGTAATTTTCCAGTCTGTATTACCTACCCTGTATCGCATACCCCGTATCGCATACCTGGCGTGACGTCATCAATGGAATGACGTCAACGTTTAATCTTTGACGTCCAGTTGCTGTTCCAATTCAAATAATGTCCTTTCATTTCAACTAAAATCGATATTTTTCTAAAAATTATTACCTAGTAACTTTACATACAATAAGATGTAGAAATGGCTGTAAAATAACTGTAAAAAAAAGAGGCAGCGGAAAAAAAAAAAGAAAAATCATAATGTTCTCTTCTTGCTTATATTTTCGGACGATTAAAAAAACGAAATATTGCATGAATCTGATTCTGTTATAATATATGATAAACAGATAAAATATCTATGATCAATTATTTGAAGAAAAAAATCTTCAAATACATAAAATGATAAAAAAAAAATACCAACATCACAAAAAGTAAATGAATTAACAACTAATATGTTGTTATTGTCTAGAAGACAATAGGATATCTATAAAATTATAACAAAATGTAATGACTATTTTTATACAAAAAAGTAAAATCACAAATATACTGAACTCAGAGGTAAATCTTATCGGAAAGTCCATAATCAAATGGCAAAATCAAATGACAAAACACATCAAAAACGAATGGACAAGAACTGTCATAAAGTGATCGGAAGACTGCCACAAAGTCGTCGGAAAATTAATAATATAACAATTATAGCCTATTTGTAAGGTCAATACATGATATATCGATCCAAAGTTGTATATCGACCTCGGACGTCGTCCTCAGTTAATATACTTCTATCAGGTCAATAAATCCTCGTATCCACCTCATACAAAGGCTATAATTGTATAATGTAAGCTTAAATAGAAGAATATCGGTTACGGTAAGTTTATGAGTTAACGTTTTTACGGTTTCAAACATTTTTAAAAGTAAAACAATCAAATATTTTGTTCAGTCTTAATCTATTATCGATATTCAAGGTTGAGGTAAATTTATATCCATTTCGATGACATCAATTGGATAATTGTTGTAATAAGCAACACTACAGTATATATCAAAATAGTTCTAAACATTATGAGTCCTTTTTACTTCTGTAGGTCTGTTTCTTTTCACGTTGTTTTTTTATTGTTTTTATGACGCATTTTTCTTATATATATTTATATAAGACTATAATAGCTCAAAAAAGGTCATTAACCAAATTTTAGCATAATCTTTTAATTTGAGACTCAAATAATACCAATGCAGTTATAGTGTAAACATCGGAGTCAACCTTTCCTGTTCTCCTGGTATAAATCACCCATCAATGTAGACACAAAACCAAATAACCAAGTATAATTAATACTTGTACCAAATATCCAAGTATAACAAATACTTGTACCAAATATCAAAGTATACATAAACACTCTGAATATACACACTATAAAAGGCTACAATAAATACCAAAGACTTTGTAAAGTGGATAGTCGCAAGACAACGCCGATGCTGAACCCAAAGAACGGGAAGCTATTTATTACTATATATGGAAAATTGTATAGTCCAAAATGTAAATAAAACAAAAAAGATATTCATTTCCCAAATTCTGAGAAACAATCATACGTTTTGATGAATCGTCTTTTACATAGTCATCCTTTGAAGTGTCCGGCTTCCAACGTTTATCACGTTTAAAATGTCATGATCTGAAAAACAAAACTTGTAGCGGTAATAGCACCTCAACTATATAATCCGTATGCTTTTATATCGGGAACAAATGAAGAAATGGCATCAAAGAAAGTTCCCTCATCCTTGTATAGCTTGAAGGCTAATTTGTTGAACAAAAAAACTAAAATTTCTTTCACTTGTGACAAATTCCTGAATAAATACAAATTTGAATCTGATCAAATACCACTCCATTGCATTATAATTCAAAATTAGGACTGGACGCAAAGTTGTGACGTTCTTCACAATAATAAACCAGTTTCCATCTCTGTAAATATCCGTTTTTTCAATAAAAATTGAAATGTGTGATGAATTAATATCATTATAACGCAAATTCAACATTTCTGATACACGCATAAAACCCCTAGATATCCCAATATACACGCACAAATGGTACGTTGTGTAAAACGATTATATGCACAAAATAACTTATTATACACATCCTGTCATCACTCATCGGCTCTTCCTTCCAGATTTGTGAGCCTAATTTTCCTTTAAACATCATCAAAAACATATTTCATTAATTGAGAATCTGTGGGTGAATCTTCACCAATAATCGAGTGCACCCCTTTATACTATAGTATGCATCACATACATGACTAGACGTAGCAATATCGTTTCTGAACACCCGGAAAACATCTATAATAACATAATTTTAAATTGATACGCGGTTCCTTCCAAGTTTTGACATAGTTCATCAATACAATACATAATATACCAATAAAATGAAAAACATAGAATATAGTACATGCAATAAAAATGACCCCAATACAAGAAAACTATCACCAAGTTAATACTAACTGTTAATTTAATGTCTCCCTAAACTCCATTCTAATAGCCAACACCCTAAATGGTAAACCTCTGCCATGTAAAAAGTTAGCTTTGTTAGTAGGTAGGTAATGTAAACCCAAAAAACCTGATCAATAAATCAATTAATCTATATCCTTTGGGACTTAAAAACGGTCAGTAATAAGCCAATCTCCATAAAGGTAAAATAACAGAACCATTATGCCTTGCACTGCTACATGTATACATAAAGACTTTCAATAATAGGCAAACTGGGGGAACATACCACCCATTTAAATCTTGCTAATCGACAGTGAACGCATCAATACCCATTTAATACATACATACCAATACCTGGAGTAAAATACAGGTATTAGTAACCGATGGTTATGATTAGAGGTGGGACATTTAAAGACGTATCGTATCCGTTTCTGATACGTTGACGTATCTGAAGATATATATGTGTTATTGTTTAATAAATTATTTTGATGTTTAAATATGTGTTTTCTATGTTAGATATCTTTCTGTCATTGATACCTATTGATACTCTTTTTATAACATGATAGTTTTCAATTTATGAATACTAGTACTCGTTTATATCTAAACACTCGATATTTAATCCATCACCACTTCGCCATCTTGAATTTAAGTTCTCTGTGTATTACGAAATTTTCGCTTGAAGTGCAATAAAATCAAAACAGCAAAGTATCATAGAGAGTTGCCATATTGTGCATCTATACAGGGGAAACTTCGTTCAGGAAATCCGGACTTTGTGGCTAATATAGTTAATATCTACAGATTTGAATAAAGAGATTTTATTATTAATTTCTAGACATAGTTTAGTGACTACTCACTTTCTTTGATGTGCTAGCGTTTATTGTTTACAAAAAGTCACTAACAACCGTTCAAAAACAAAACTCGTATAAAGTCACAAAAGTCGAGCGCACCCTAGAAGGTGTACTTTGCTACATATTTGAGAAAAAAAAATTGCCTGCTAAATTATCAATTTATTTTTATTGTTTTCAGTTATCAATTCGACTCATATGATGTGGATGATCCAATTCCCTTTTATAAGCAAATTAAAAGTAGGTGTATGTGTAAAGCAAAATTATATCCGGGTGAAATTTGATCCGGAGGAAAAAATGTCACAGTAGTTGTTGTTATTTTTTTATCCGGAGGAAATAATTTCCGTGAAATTCTATCTGGGTAGTTAACTTATTGAATAGTTATTAGAAAAAAATTATCCTTTAAAAATACAATGAAATAATAATAGTGTATTTGAAATAAAGCGAAATTGTTAAAAAAAAATATGTATTATAATGGGAAATAATTTCACAAATTATCCTTGAAAAAATTTCCTGAAATATTCAAGTCAATATCATCCTTTTAAAAAGAAAATTATCATGAAACATAGGGAAGAAAATCAGAAGTAATTTCAAAGATCGTAATTGTGAAAATAATATCATGATTAAAAAAGGTTAGTGAAATTCATGTAAAAGTGAGTTGTTTTCAGATCTCAGTACAAATATAAATTTAAAAGTAAGGTAGAAATATAGTTGCATATTGCTACTGTTAACAGTAATAGAAGAATTTGATTATGATGATATTTTTAACTATATAAATAGTTTTGTCTGGGGACAGAGATGTAGTTGTTGATTATATGGAAATCAGATAAATCATAGCATAACAATATATTGGAACAATAGCATGTTTAACAGCTGGATAGTTTTTACCTGTGAAATGTTATCTGTCTTATTAAATCAAGTTGTAACTCATCTTTTTATATAAATGAATACATAAAAAATAAGATTCAAATAAAAATTTCGCTATAAAATAGATTCAGAAATATATTATATTTAATTTAATGTCTTTAAAATATAAATTGCTCATAATTACCTCCCTTTGATAAATTATGCAAATTTAGTCTACCTTTGTGAAACATTTTTTAATTATAGTCAGGTATATATTGATTTTGAGTAACTTACGTAGTAGTTAATGGGACTCTATTTCACACGGTTCTGTGAAATATAGTACGGCAAATATATACCGGTACATACTATCCGCATAACAAAGATAGATTTTCACTCCTCTGGAAAAAATCAACCTGTGAAATACCATGCCTGGAAAAAAATTACCGGGACAAATTATCCTCAGGATAAAATATCACAGAGGAAGAAATAAACCGTTACATATGAATGTTTATTTATTTGTTTATAACTCAACTTAACGCCCGATTTTGATATCGAGTTTTAAAAAATATACAAGTAAATAGATTACCACGAAAATCACGTGTTTGCTATTATGTGTGTGTAAATGTTAGCTTCTGTTGTCGTCCATGCAATGTTTTCATAATTGTAGTATAGATACAACAAATAAACTAGAAAAATCACTTTTAGGGCAATAAATATAATTTTAAGGTTCATGTGGACCCTATGTCTAAAATGGCCGTATTTTCACCTCAAAATTTACTCTGAGTACAGACAAACCTGTGCATCTGTAAAAATTTTCAGGCATAGCATGCTCTAGATAAATAAATTTCAAATATGTTTTATGTTTTAGAAAAAAAAAAAACTACCAGGATTTTGCCGTGCACTTTTTTAATTCCTCCAGAAGATGCCAAAATAAACTAAGTTGGGAAACAGGTTTGAGAACTTCCCGACAGGTAATTATTGAAGTGAGCTGTTTTGTTTGACATGAACATGAGATGGACAATAGATACCTGACAATAACTGTGTATCTGAGTGGACCATATCAAGGTAAACTCAACTGTTTGTTAATTTTATCATCTTCGGCAGGGACGAAAGAAATGTACGGTAAAATCCAGTTAAATTATGAATTTTCTAAATCATACAATGCATTTGAATTCTATTTATCTAGGGCATGCTATGCCTAAAAACTTTTCCAAATGCACAGGTTTACCTGTACTCAGAGTAAATTTTGAGGTGAAAATACGGTTATTTTAGCCATAGGGTCCACATGAACCTTAAGTCCAGATTTGACATACAAGAAGCAAGTATGTAAACACAAATAATACATAAATTGAACAATTATTCAACATTACCAAACGAACAACTTGTATATCACAAATGAAAGTAATAAAAAATGTGCATGCCATTTCCTTTCCCCCTCTCTTTTCCCTTCATTATTATTATTTAAGCACGTAAATAATCAACTGAATAATAACCCATATATACTCATATTTAGTATATTTAGATACGTCAACGTATCAGATACGGATACGATACGTCTTTAAATGTCCCACTTCTATTACTAACAAACCAATCAATTGCATGAGGTCCCAAACAGGGAATCCAAATATTCAAAATATGTACTGCATTACGGCAGTCGTCAGTATTTATGATACGACTTATATAGTCTGCAATTTCATTCTTTGCCCTAGGTATCCATTTCAACCTTTAAGAACAAGTGTGCCTCAAACAACTCACAAAAATATCATATGAAATAAGGCTTTATACTGCCCTTATATGAACAATGGAAACAACGTTTTGGTTATCCGTAAACCGTTAATGCGTTTATCTCTCATAAAAACTGTCAAAGAAGCAATATACATTTAACAGCCGTAAGTTCTTTCCAAGTAGAACTATGGTGTACATCGTTTTCATGACACATACCATGATCAAATTCTACTGAACATCCACCATATCCAGTTCCACTGGTATCTAGTGTGATACGAAAAATTGGATACAAAATGTTTATAATTAACACATTGAAGATTCTCCAGCCAGAGTATAATAACATTAACGGTACCAATTTTTCTGCACCAGATGCGCATTTCGACAAATAATGTCTCTTCAGTGATGCTCGTGGCCAAAATATGTAAAATCCAAAGCTTATATAAAAGATGTAGAGCTATAATCCAAAAGTTCCATAAAAGTATAGCCAAATCCGTGAAAGGAATTAGAACTTTTATAAGCTGCTCTTTACTTTTAACTGAAAGTCCAATATTAGATTCGAAGAATAGGCATAACTTCAATACTAATTTATTCAGTCATAACATAAGCCACATTCCTATGACATACACGACATAGATATAATCTGACCAACAGAAGCTACAGTTCTTACATAAACTTAACCTAAATATTCTGAAGATAGTTTAACTTGTTTTATGGTATCAAACAGTTATGACAGTCTCTCAACTGGTATGCTTATGATAGCTTTGTCTGTATCAATGAAATAACCAAATATATCAATGTATAACTGGGAGACCATATGATATGGACACAACCACTTTGATCAATGAGGTCTTGTTTAACTCATATGGCAATATCTGTACACGCTTATATCAGAATCGGTGCCAAATCCATAATCTATAATACATGAAAATTTGTTTTCATTCACCTCTCAATTCTAATTAGTGGTTAGGTAACTTTAGTAAATATATAACAGACAGAACTTTATCCCAAAAAGAGAGAACGAGAATAAAAATAGATGAACTTTCATCATATGTCAAGTAAAAACCAAGATAATCAGTATGCAGATCGTACAGCATATATGGTGATTAGCTGAATGTCAAACTTAAAGCAATAAAAATCTGTTTAATAGATCGCAAAGCTACCACGATATCTTCAAATTTCACAAAGGTGTCTACTATAGATGTAAATTGACATGACGTATATCTAAAATTAAAACTTTCATTTTCATTGTTTAGAACAGAGGTAGCAAGTGAATTTACAAACCAATGGTTTATCATTATCATCAGTACATTCAATAATCTTAAATAGCTTCTAAAACAAAATCGCAGTGTGAAATAGCAGAACAATTGTTTTGACATGAATTGTCATTGATATGGTTATATTTATAAATTTACTGTTTACAAAATGTTTTTGAATTTTTTGAAATACTAAGGCTTTTCTACCTCAGGCATAGATTACCTTTAATAGCTGTATTTGGCAAAAGTTTTCGGAATTTTGGTTCTCAATGCTCTTCAACTTCGTACTTTATTCGACCTTTTTAACTTTTTTGGATTCGAGCGTCACTGATGAGTCTTTTGTAGACGAAATGCGCGTCTGGCGTATATACTAAATTTAGTCCTGGTATCTATGATGAGTTTATTTGTAAACAAACGAACAGCTGTGTAGTATAAAAATGTATTTTATAAGCGTGTAAAATGGTATCAGTAATGAAATCATGACAACCAATATTATAACAAAAAACAATATGTCTCTTTAATCTATCTTTGACCATGTTGATGATAATTTTAGACTGACCTTGTTCATATTCAAAATAGTCGTGCGTAAGAAAGTGTACACTTGAATGACTACCGATAGAAATATTTAAATACTCATCTTATATAAATAATTCCGTATTTGGCCGATCGCCTGCTTTCGGATTAAATATGCATCTATTCCTCAAGTATTGGTTAAATCCACAACCATAGCAGGCTCCTTCCTGCAACTTAGACTGACTTCCGCTCGTGCTAGACATATTGGAATATAACGGGAAACCGGCATACCAACCGGGATGAGGTTCTCGAAAGAGCTGCTGTTGAAATTTTAATTGTTGTTTACTAGTGCTGAAAATGTCCTGTTGTGAAATAAAAGGAGATTCCCCAAGTAAGTTCGTTTTGGCAGATGTTCGGTTTTGTCAGGTTCACAACGCATACAATTCGATATGAGAACTAGTATGTTTTGTGATATAAGCATTTCGTTATTCAACGCAAAATGCAAAACAAACATAGTATGTTTTGTAATATTATAATTTTATAAGTTTTGTTTTACATTTATTTCAAGGAAAAATGCCGAGAAGTAGTTTGTCCGAGTATGCAATACTATAACAAACAGAACAACAAATGTGAAGGAATTTTCAGAAAAATCAGTGATGTGTTTTATCAAGTTTATTACAAGATTGCAGTTCAAGTCAACAACGTCATATCCAGTTTTTCAATCAACTGTATGTTATACGATTATTATACAGTTGATATATATGGCTATAAGTTTATATATTGATGTTATTATAGTTGGCGCCGATTGTTGTTACCTTTCGGAATTTCATTATCCGAATGAAATGAAGAACTTGACACATCACGTATGCATAATTGGTGAAAACTTTTTAGCTACATCTATTCATGACCAAACATTGTACGTTGATGCTCTGTATTCTTCAATTCAATATACGTTTCAAGATGACAGCCTCGTTTTTTAACCAATTTCACGGAAAACACTTGAGCTTACTCCGGACTTTACCGAATATGATCATTATTATGACGATTATGACGCCTACGGGTATGAGAGGTCCACTGATCGATGTTTTGCAGACCATAAAACAATCAACATTGTTACACACTACTTTTGCCCAGGAATCAAACTGCAATTCAACGAAGTCCAATTGTCCACAAATTACCTTACAATGTCGAATAAGAAGATAGATTTTGAACTTAACAGTGTTATTCAAATATAACATAATTTTCTGGTTTGTTTAGACTACAGAATCATATCATACGACCAAAGTCGGGTAACAGAGTCACAAACTCCAAAAAATGAGATCGAGAAAATTTTGTCTTTGATTTGTTCCATCACATCAATCACGTCGCTGACACTAACCATGTTAGTCTATCTGTTATTTAAGGAGCCTCGAACTCTTCCAGGATTACAACAATTGATTTTGTCCTGCCACTTATCTGCGCACGCACTCTACCTTTTTGGAATGAATGCAACATACAATACAGCTCTGTGTGTTGCCATTGGACTACTCACTCATTATTTCTGGTTAGGATCCGTCATGTGGATGCATATATGTACGCTTGATATTTTTAGGGTATTCTATTATCAATTAAACACTCGGAGTAATTTAAATCGCATGAAGCTTTTTAAACGTTATCTTCTATATTCTGTATCAGTTTGCTGTCTTCTTTTGACAATTAACGTAGTTAACTTTTTTGTTAACGACAACACCACGTTAGGCTTTTTAGGGTACGGTGGTGATCGCTGTTACATTACAAAGGCAATTATGGTACTGTATACGTTTGCAATTCCTGTAGGTATTTTCGTACTCCTTAATATGATTTTGTTTTGTTTTGTTATTTTCCGAATTGAAACGGCTCCACAAGTAGGTTCGGAAACCAAAAACGACCGCCCAATGTTGATTATTTATACCAAAATTTCATGTATGACAGGAATTACTTGGTTCTTTGGATTCCTTCATCAATGGACGCTTATTGATGCTCTATCCTACGTCTTTATTATTTTAAATGCTTCACAAGGATTGTTTATTTTCCTTTCGTTTGGTTGTAATGGCTTCGTAAGGTCACGCATCAGAGTAAAATTATTTGAACAAGAGGCACAGAATTCACGTGACACAGTTATTACGAGTGTAGATAAAGAGATGCCTATGACTTCCGCAAGCGTAACACACTAGGACCAATCAATATTGCAAAACGATATGTTTCCTCACGCCGTGATACCATAACACATCCAAGTGTTTCCATCAATTTGATTCGACTAAGTGAGAGGTTTGGCGTTTACAAGTCAGGTTTAATCCATCATGTTCTACATAAGAAATTCCTGTACCAAGATAGGAATATGACAGCTGTACCCCTATTTAAACAAATTTAGCTATTATGTCTGTTTTGTTCACGCATTGTTGTAAATATGATGAACTTTGATCCAACTGTCATACAAGTGAGAGGTTTGGCGTTAAAAACAGGTTTAATCCACCATTTTCTACATAGGAAAATGCCTGTACCAAGTCAGATATGACAATTGTTATCCAGTCGTTTGATGTGTTTGAGCCTTTGATTTTGCCATTTGATGAGAGACTTTCCGTTTTGAATTTTCTTCGGAGTTTAGTATTTTTGAGATTTTACTTTTTTTTCATGTCAATCCTCGTTTTTCTATGATTGTTATGCAGATTAGTTTGACTTTAGCGTGGAAAGAGCAATATGTTGACTCTTTTGGTTGATCGTTTTTTTCAAATCAATGTGTGTTGCTAAGAATATTTATAATTTAATTCTTTAATTTAACATGTTTAACAATAAATGTATTTTCGTAATCGTAATAAAGAAATCAAAAACTGTTTGTTCATGTTGTTTGCATGCATTAACACAGAGTAAAACTTGATTATGTTGATACTGACAAAATAAAATGCTCAAATACGAGAGAAAATGATGATACAAGATGTTCAAAGACGCAATAAAAGCACAAGTCTTAAGTCAATACAAAAAAATGCATTATTGTCTTCTCTATGGTCGGGTTGTTGTCTCTTTGATAGATAAAGGCAACAGCAGTATACCGCTGTTCAAAACTCATAAATCTATGGACAAAAAACAAAATCAGGGGAAACAAACTAAAACTGAGGGAAACGCATTAAATAGTAGAGGAGAACAACGACACAACATTAAAATGTAACACACACAGCAACGGACTAAGCATTAGACAAAATCCGATGAGAATAACCAATATAACATCAAAACCAAATACATGAATTTGGGATAGAAAAGTACCGTGACACGTCTTATAGTAATGTGAATTCACACTCAACTATAGGAGAAAACAAACGACACAACGGAAACACAACGTAAAAGTGTTACACACACAGAAACGAACTATGACACATTCCCCATTTCCATTCTCAATTTTATTAACGAAACGAAAACAATATTATAGGACAAAGCATAGAGAAATAATATTGAACAACATAAACCCTGAAATAAACTTGAAGAAAATGTATCTGAAATGCCCTTCTTACAATGTTATTTATTCTGTTAAAGTAAGCATACATATAGGAGATGTCGCCTTACAAGTACTGGATAAATCTTGATGTTTTGTTTGGGATTTGAATTTAATTTAGTAAAGTATTTATTTTAGTTATAATGTGTTTTCTATGTATTTGTGACTGGTCATAGTGTCGTCTGTGTTTTTGTGTTGTTTCTGGGGGTGTTTTTTTTTTTTTTTGGGGGGGGGGGTATTTTTTTTTATTTGAGTTGTGTTTTTAATGGCATTTCCTATCTCCTTATTGTACAGTCGGGGCACTTAGCGAACTCCATAATATTATGGAATTGGCTAAATTTGACTGCTTTATGAAAATCCATAATATTATGAGATTAAATAATATTTCCAGTTATATTATGCGTATCCATAATTTTGAATATTATTGAATTTCATAATTATGCATGAAAAAATTAAATTTGATGTGTCCGAAAAACAATGTTTTGGGTACTGCTAACAAGTTCCGTAATTTATTAATCTTAAAATGCTATTTTTATGATCATCTATTGATTATATTCATCCGACAATCGTCGCCTTTCTCGCGTCATATTTAAAATGCTTTCGTCTTCAATGTCTTTTATCTAGGACAGTATTTTGTACAAGGGAGACAAATCGTGTCGTCTTATAAGCCATATTTTTCTTAAATGTATTATCGTTCCTTAAACAATGAATAAATCGTGTTTTAGAAAATAAATGTAGAAAATAAGTGTGTCAGTTGACCTCGTTTTCAATACATTAGTTTTATCAAGGGGAAATGTTACAAAAAAATAGTACACATCCTTCAGACGTCTTTATAAATTATAAATGACTATGTACACAATAGGTATAGAAACACATTACTTTCACGTGTTTATATGTCTTGAT